>JAJTJO010000010.1:1687294-1995884 GCA_024550625.1 Dendroctonus valens
CAGGCATGAACCCTGGGAGCTCGCAGCAATCCGAGTCGGACCGGGCCTCCCAGAAAGGGTTTTTCCTGAAACCCAAATCGAAAAAAAGAGGTCACAAACCGAAGTCTGACCCCACCTTACTAGCAACACCAACTCCAGCATGCAAAAAACTCCAGACAGGGCTGAAACCTCTTCAAGAAGTCAACAATTTTTTTCTGCCATCACAACAGCAGCAACAACAACAACCACAACATCAACTACAACACTGCCCCCACAACAGGGGGGAATAAGTCAGTCCACCTCCGCGTGGTATTCCCTGGGAGATCGTGCATAAGTCTTACGAGCAGCATGATCGGCTAAGCGGCTGACAAGTTCGGCGGGATTGCGGTAGTGGAATGAGCCAGGAAGGCTGTCGGCCACATCCGCAAAAACGGCTTGGGAGAGAGGAGTTTGGAGTAGTTGGTTGGGATAGAATGGATGAGTCGGGTACCGCTCATCCATTCGAACTGTAAGGGATTTTGCATATTGGGACAGTGAGTTAAGGGAAAGATTGATAATGATGGTGTAGAGGGATAAGATGGAAAGGTGTAGCATTAATTGGGAGTAAAGTAAATGGACCGTTTTTTGGGTCAGAGAAGTTTTGGAATTTTCGGGAAGTCGTGAGAGCAATGATTAGTCTGACCTCGAGCACGCCCGCCGCCACCTCCCCATAGATACTGGAATTGACGGAGATGTAAAAGCCAGGAAGTAGAAAGAACATGGATTGGAAAACTCAGGGCTAACTGGTGCTCCCCATCCTCCCCGCTAATTGGTTGGGTGGATGGTCCAAGGAACGGAGATGGGCTTCCGTGATAGTGTTTTTGGAAGGTAGTAGTGTCCTAACGGATGGATGCTTATGGACCTAATGGCGTGAGCTGGGAAGGTCGCCGAAAGGCAACACATACATGTCTCTTCCCTCAACAGGGGAATAAGTCAGTCCACCTCCACGTGGTATTCCCTGGGAGACCGTGCATAAGACTTACGAGCAGCATGGTCGGCTAAGCGGCTGACCAGTCCGACGGGATTGCGGTAGTGGAATGAGCCAGGAAGGCTGTCGGCCACATCCGCAGAAACGGTTGGGAGAGAGAGTTGGAGTTGTTGGGATAGAGGGGATGAGTAAGGTACCGCTCATCTCCGACGGACATTAAGGGATTTGCATGTCGGGTCAGTGAATTAAGGGAACGAAATGGTATAGAGGGACAAGATGGAAAGGTGTAGCATTAAGGGGAGTAAAGTAAATGGACCGCTTTTTGGGTCAAGAGTTTTGGATTTCGGGAAGTAGTGAGAGCAAGGACTTGTCCGACCTCGAGCACGCCTGCCGCCGCCCCCCATAGATACAGGAATTGTCGGAGATGTAAAAGCCAGAAGGTAGAAAGATCGTGGATGGGAAAACTCAGGGCTAACTGGTGCTCCCCATCCTCCCCGCTAATTGGTTGGGTGGATGGTCCAAGGAACGGAGATGGGCTTCCGTGATAGTGATTTTTCAAGTTAGTAGTGTCCTAACGGATGGAAATTTATGGACCTAATGGCGAGAGCTGGGCAGGTCGCCGAAAGGCAGAGCATACATGCCCCCACAACAACCCCAACGCTACTACTTCGCACACACCTTCCTGGTAAAAGCTGCAAGCACAACATCTCGAATTCAGGTGGCCCTTGAATGGGAAAAAGTGAAGGATAACAACAGGGATATCATCAAGAAAGAGAGCGCGACTTCCTCATAAAAACTAACGTGGAAACAAAAGCAACACAAGGGCTTCAGGTCTTGATTGAACGGGGTCTAATTTCATCATATAGGGTGCACCACAGTAACACCACTACAACTCCCCAAGTCACTAACCGACCAATATTAGCCTCCTATTCGGTGGTAGCCATCGGGGTTGATCTGGAAATCTCAGACGAGATGTTCCTGTAGCAACTCCGAAAACAGAATTTTACCATCAGGTTTTGTAAACGAATAACCTCACGCCACCGAGATAAACCTATACTAATGGAAAGGCTCATTATAGGAGACGTAAACACTTATGAGAGGCTAATGGGGGAGCGCTCCGTCCACTTCCTGGAACGAGTGTTTAAAATAACAGAAAGCGATTTTTTTAATTTTTGCGCAAAAACTAGAAACGTTATTAAAATGATGTTTGTTAGATATCAAAAGTAGCACATTTTCAGAGTCTATCCTCCAATGACTCCAACTAGAGCTCTGCATCTCGACCGGTTTTCTAAATATGAGCCAAAGACGGAGAGCGAGTCAGAAGACCCGCACGAATTTAAAATTTTAGGATTTTGCCTGAAAACTCAAAACATTCCTAATGTTTGCTTTAAAAAGGAGCACATTGTAAAGCTCTAACCCGCAAAGACGATTAGAGCGTTTCTGATAACCCGGTTGTTTAAATATGAGCCAAAGACTAAGAACCGTTCTCATAACCCGCATTAATTTAGAATGTTTGCATTTCGCATGAAAAATTATGTTTGTATAAAAACATGAGCAATTTAGGTTTTTAACTCTCAAAGACAAGTAGAGCTTCGCAGCTCGACCGATTTTTATAATATGTGCCACAGACTAAAGGCGGATATCAGGGCCAGGATTAGATTAGAATTTTCGTATTTGCCTGAAACTGGAAACATTCTTAAAATTATGTTTGCTAAGTATCAAAAATTGCACATTTTAAGGCTCTATCTCGAAATGACAAATAGAGCTTCACACATAAACAGGTTCTCTAAATCTGACCGGAATGTTAAGAACGGCTTTCAAGACCCACATTAATTTTGAATTTTCGCATATTGTCTGAAAAATTGAAACATTCTTTAAATGTTTGGTTTAAAAAAATGCGTAATTTACAGCTCTGTCCCACAATGACAATTAGAGCTTTGCAGCTCAACCGAGTCTGAGCCGAAGAGTAAGAAATTCAAAGCAAATTAATCTGGTAAAAAATTTAAGATGAACTTGTTGTGACAATCTTATTGGGTAGCTAGAGAGTCCAATAAAAACTACCTAATTTATTCTCATAAATATAATTAAGTCATTAGCAAATGCACACATTTCACAGCTAAAATCTATGCTCCTAACTAAGAAATGGTCACTGGTAAACAGTAAAACCAACAAAAATTCAAAAATTATTGTTAAATTGGCAATTAACACTTAGAACTAGTTTGACAAATGGAAACTAATAACAAACGGTTACGTAAACGCATTGTGTGCGAAATAGGAATACTTTGAAGTTGGACGAGGCTTTAGCTCTGTGGTCCAATAGCGACAAAATCGCTTTTCTCACATTTTGCTCGTTTTCTAATCTGAAAAATTGCCCAGATAGGCACGACAATTTGGACAAAAATGCTTCTTGCTCTGGCACGAATCGATACAGTACGGAATACAGCAGCAAAGCCAGCAACTGAAATAAGAGGATTATTTTAAAGTCCAAACATTCGAATTTTACAATTGGTTCTCACCCAACAAGGAAAAGAATTAGTGCAAACATGTGCGTTTGGGTATTAGCTTCAACTTCCATAGTGCTAACGATGTTAGCATGGCAGTGAGGGCAGATGACTCGTGTCGGTTCCGGACCCAGGATTAATGCAGTCTGATGCACGATCACTACAAATACAAAACGGTTTAATTACGCAAATGTACAAAGTGCTTTAAATGAAGTGCGCTGCATTGTTAACTTTGTAAACTCTCCTTCAAATTTGCATGCTTAATATTCTAATATGTATACCTGTATGGTGTTCATTAGTTTGGTCAGATGCGGTGGGTGGGATTGGATATTGACCTGGACCATACTGTCCTGCAGGACCAGAAGGATGAAATCCTAGTGGAGGCGGCGCAGACGCGTATGGTGGAGGCACTTCTTTCGACATTTTGCTGCAAATATTTAAAGATAATTTTAAACTACGGCAGGCGCAAACCATGCGTGGGTCTAAAATCTTTTCGCAAATGCGTTTCCTAGCTTTATTTCAGTTTAATACATACGCACAAACAACCTGATTTGATATACAGCAAGACACGTTGCTTATTAATCTGCTTATCTAAATGCTCAGCAATTTCTAAGAACATCAACTTTTTTTAGTTCGAGGATAACAAATACATCTGAATGCTCACGTTGTCTCAATGCGATCATACATAGAAATACATTTTCTTGGAAATAAAGTGATTCTTATATGAATTAATATTATAAAAGGAGTACATAGTAGCAAAATATTAGCATTAGCATTAGCATTAGAATTTCATGTTAAATTTGGAAGGTTTTAAGCAAGTTTGCTTAGATTATCAATTTATTTATATATTATTTATTTATATATTATATTATATTATAGATTTATTTATATATTATCAAAAGGCTTTAAAACACTTGGCAAGCAAAGGAAAAAATGTCTGCTAAAAATCAAGCAAATCAGCTAGATAGATGAAGATTGTTATAAAGACATAGACATAAACATTTTTTTTCGTTCTTTTCAAAGCTGCTTTCAATAAAATCAAAATATTTGTTTAATTACAATCTTTTGCGTAATGCAACTGCCTGCATTAAACTGTCCAGAATAAAATGTGCTTTAAAAACCATACTCGTAATATAATATCGAAAACTTATTATTATTTCTAAATGGTTTGTGTCTAAAACGTAAATTACCCAATTGCTTTCATACTCTTAATAAGGTACATTGTGTATGCCCTGAAGTGAAACAAAGTAAAAACAAGAATTCTGATAAAGTCGACGCTTTATTATTATTTTTTAAAATAAGTTAGTCCTCACTAATCCCAAATCAGGGAAGGTCCATTAATGAGCGAAACCATTTAGTGACCCGACACTTTCTCTTTCGCAAAAATACGTAGTCTTAGGAAGCAAATTGCATTCAACAAAATTAAAAAGCCAAATAGGATAACGTGAAATATAGTGAAATCAAGAGCTCTACTCCAAAAAAGTTTAATTTTCTCTCTTAAACTTCGTTGCTATTAAACGTTAAACAGCTATGCATCTACTGTCCTCATTTTCAGACACTCTGGTCTTCATTTCATCTTTAACAGTTGATAGTTGAAAATTTTCCTATTGTTTTTTGATGAAGAAGGCTCGTTTTCTAAGAATTAGGCATGGGTAACACTGAGTTGAGTTGCGCTTTTAAATTCTTGCCGCTCTGTGAGTTAATGAGTTATAACTCATCATATATCATCCGTCAGAACCGGGAGCGCGTCCGAGAACTTGTCAGGCGAAATCCGATGGTCTCCATGAGAAAAATCGCACATGAGACTGGTATCAATCGGGAATCAATTCGCCAAATACCCAAAGAGGATCTGAATCTCAAGCGCTACAAGCTCCAAAAAGTTGGGCTC
Source organism: Dendroctonus valens (assembly GCA_024550625.1). Classification (NCBI taxonomy): domain Eukaryota; kingdom Metazoa; phylum Arthropoda; class Insecta; order Coleoptera; family Curculionidae; genus Dendroctonus; species Dendroctonus valens. The sequence goes on from JAJTJO010000010.1 coordinate 1,692,630, forward strand.
CTCACCGACGACACCAAGCGCGTAAGGCTTGAAAGACGCTCCCCTTCAGTGGGACCAAATCCTCTTCACAGATGAGAAGCTGTTCACCGTGGAACAAGCCCACAATCACCAGAACGATAGGAGCAGGTCCGCGGAGGCCCCAGGCACATCGGACATCATCAAACATCGCCAAAATCCCGCGGCCGTTATGTTTTGGGGCGGAATTTTCGCCAGCGGCAAGACTTTGTTAGATGCTTTGGGGAGGTTCCATGGCGTTGTGGTTGGTTTTAAAGGCGGGAGATTATCGATTTCCATGGATTCAGGCAAGGTGGTTGTTTGGGGGTTGGGGGTTTGACGATTTCTGGAGATTTAGTTTGTTGACTATTAAAAAATGTTTCGTCATATTACATCAATTTCTTTAGTTTTTCATTTTCCTGAAGTGAAGCCTTTGTAGTAAATAAGATGTCCTTTGACGGGGGAGCTTTGACAGAGGCACTGACGGAGACCTGTGGACTGGGGGGATCGGGCATTTCCGGCCTGTTTTCACTTTCACTTTCCACTTTTGTGCTGGTTATTTCCACTTTGGGGCTTTCCGGAGCATTAAAAAGGGGGCCTGCACGTGTCTCTGAGGGAGACTCATGTTCGAATTTCGTTTTCTTTCAAATGCACATTTTTGAACACGTGGTTTTTGGTTCACACGCAGCGGTAACGGCTTTAACCTTGTGGTTGGAATCGCGATTTGAGTAAAGATTTTGGGTTCGCAGCGAAAAGTTCTGACACCTATAACAAAGTTTAATTAGAACGAGAACGTAGAAGAGTTCGTACGCATCGGATGGCGGCTGAGGGTCGAATGTGAATTTTAAAAACTTTAGACCAAGGTGCGACCTAAGAGGACCAAGAGGGTTAGACCAAGGTGCGGTTAGACCTAAGCGACACTAACGTTCGTGCAATTCATGTGTCCAACAAACTTTTAACAAAAAGAAAACCAGTAATGTTACGAATACTCAGAAATATGAATAAGCGTTTTCAGTTAATTTCACACAACAACAACTGAGACAACATTATTTGCATTCCCAGATATAAATGCAGGTGTTATCTTTTGCCGCTATCAATATTCCATAGCTTTCGATAAGAAGTCAGCGAAAACTTTTATTAACGGTTTTCCGGTCTGGTGGGCGATTATTTTCTGTTAATATTTTTTCTGCAGAATATGGTCTGTGATCGAAAATATTATGAGAACACAAATGAGACCTGGTAGTTTTCCTGATTTATCAATGAATATTAAATAAACGCCCTCTACTGGTATATTTATTCGGCACTTATCGGCATTTTAAACTGCCTTGTTAACTGTAAACACTTTGTCTAATCTCCTGCTTGACTTGGCACAATCGACCTTCAAACCATGATTAGTTTAGTTGATAATGATTTTATTTTATCAAATTGAAATTGGAAAAAACCCGTAAATCTTGTTATGATATCTCATTTCACGTACAGTTTGATATCTTATTTCACGTACTCAGCGTAAGGAAGTATCTAATTACTCTTACGTTATAAATATTGTTCTGTAGTTTCACTGATGGTATGTAACACCTCAGCACTTAAATAATATAAATTCGAACAAATCTGTAATAAACAGTCAGTTGTATCTTGAAGCTGAATCCATATCAATCGAAAGTAAAATAAATTTGTTTTAAAAACTCCCTTTCCAAGGTAGCGATTCTAACTATCTGTCCTTAATTCATTTCTGATATCGATTATTTTAGCTTGATATGTATGCGATTCTCGGAACACTGATAAAAGCTGCGATGTGAGTTGATTACGCTGTTGTTTCGCTGGTAGATAGGTATATAAAAATGTAGCTGGAAATTGTTGAACGTGTCCTAAAGAAACTTCAAGGCGTCAAAACATGTAAAATAAAACAATGAACATGAAATCCGAGCTTAGCAACTTAAGCTAGCACCTGCCTTCAGATCGTTTAAGTGAGCTCACTGTAGATCATTCTTAAGTAAGTAGGTACTTAAGAATGAGTGAATTAAAATGTACATTTCATTACTTTATATTACAAAAAAGTTGCGACAAAAAGTAATTTTCAAGAGATTTTTGGCAATTTTTTAAATTGAACACTTGCAAATTTTCGCGTTATTGCACCGGTTTGCCCAAAAATTAATTGCTCAGAGGCGGTTAGAGCTAGATAGTTTTTTTTACACTACGTGATAGAGAAAATAAAAATGTTACAGCAAATCACATTAGAAAGACAATTGTAGGAGATTGTTTTCGAATTGAATTTTGAATGGTGGTAATTTGAAGATTTATTAGCGCTGTTAGCTCAAAAGTTAATTCCTCAAACCTGGTTAGAGCTAAAAAGAAATTTTTTGCCCTATTCAAAAGAGCAAAAGCCTCTATATTACAGAGAAGTTGCCTTAGAAAATCAATTTCAAGGAATTTTTGGCGATTTTTCAAATCGAATACTTGCAGTGTGCTTCTCATTATCGCTGTAGAGCTAGAGAAGTAGAGTTAGGCTACTGAATAGAGAAAACCCGACTCTATGTTACAGGCGAGTTGCAGTGGAAAGGCGTTTTTGAGGATTTATTAAAATTTGAACGCTTGCAATTTTTGAAGCAAAGTGAAAAATCGACTAGATTTGCGAGAGGAAATCCTGTTTCCAGATTGGAAGTTAACACCATTGCCTTATAAAAATAAGTATTCCAATAGGCTACCAAGCATACATGGGACTATTTTAAAATAATACGAAGTTGAAACTCGATTTTCAACCGTTAATATCTTCTAGAAATTTTGGAATTTTTTTTCTCGTACTCTCCAAGTGAGCCCCCTTTAAAGGAATTACGCCAATTTTGAATCACCCTGTATAATAGAAGTCACTTCCTTGAACCAACACGACAATCAAAGCAACACTTAATATTTTGAAGAACATCCTAAATATTCTAATATTAAATAAGTCAATATTTAAAATTTTCTTGTATTTACTACTCAGTAAATAGTTATTTATCTTAAAAAAAAATATTTACTAAATAGTACTTACTCCAAGTGTTTGCCACTATTTTATTCACTTGGCTCAATAAATTTATGATTTTAGAAAGGTTTATAAAATAGGGTGGTACAATTCCCAATTCTTACTTATTAGAAGATAGAACTTGAGACTTTGAAGTTACAAGTTCAGTTAAATTAGAAAAAAGTTGTTATGGTCTCGAACCGCTTTTTTGTTTGGTTTCGGAAATATTCGAGAAGAACCTGATACGACCGAAAACTTTTTCTGCAAATAAGTCAAAAACTTAGGGTTGTCCAAACAAAAAACTCGTACAAAATTTTACAAGCAAAATAGCCCTTTTATCCAATTTTTACAATTCGAACCCCAGTTTTTTACACGTTCTTTTAAATGTATATTTTATCCTGAATTCAATGATGCACCAGATGTTTATATTCGCCGATCTTTTGGTCGACAACCTGATCAAGAAGGTTTATTATATAAAAAATGTAAGCCCGATTCGTTGGATCTGGATTTGAGTTGCAAATTGCATGTTTCATCTCCTTATACTTTTAGGTTTGCCTTTTGAAAATAACCATAAATTGTATTTTGCTTAAAAAAATTCACTTTTAGCCTTGTTTTTCTTATTATCCATCTACAAAACATTCGCCTTTTCTCGCCAACGTTAAGGTTTAAACTTATTGTAGTTTAAAATACGCCATGTGGAACTTTTTGCAGTTGTCGAATCGTTCTGAATATTTTTAAGGCAACTTTCCTGTACAAAATACGGTTCAGAAAAATAATGCCACTGAAATGTTTAGGTGCTTTTACAAACGAAGTAATCGACTGAAGTTCACGCGCGAAATTTTACGTACCTATTTAATTATCTTCGTTTCTACCTCCTTTTACTGTTGCAGTTTTTCTCTTGCATTCGATTGTTGAGCCATCCATAAAGCCGCAAATTTCTCAATCAAGTTTCAAACAAAAGAAAAATACAAATATTTTTCATTCAAATTGCTTGACAAAATTCACTTTTTTTACCTTTTATTTGTGCACTGGCAATGCAATTTTAATGTTAGACATTATCAAATCACATTTGGAAAATCATTAAACATATGCATGTAAAAGAACTAAAAAAGAACCTTACAAATTGTAGTTAGTGTCGATATCTCATAAACTAAAAGTGTTGTTTTGTTAAATTTAATTTCAATGCATAGAGCCCTAGGAACTAATCAAATGTTCCAAGAAACTTTTTTCGACAACCGTTACTTTTCGATTTATTTGCGCAAACAAACGTTTTCGGTAATAGTTGTTTTTCTCAATATTTCCGAAATCGAATCAAATTTTACGACTTTTGTCCAATTTAACACGCAACTCTTTCAGGGTTTAAAAGACTGTAGATAAGTAACAGTTGCCTCTAGCAATTTGATCACCCTGTATATTGATATAGTAAAGTCAATATAAGATTGGAGCTATCGGTATATTGTCAAGTAGTCGCTCGAGATTATACTTCCTGGAAACAATTTTTGTTTATCGGAAAAATTATATTGTAGTGACATAAATATAAAACAGAGCGTAATGTAATTTTGAAATATGAATTGAAAAATAAATCTTACGTGGTGTTTATGCAAAAACTGAATATTGCTTGTGTCCTAATATGAATTCCTAAGTGAGATTGAGTGGCTCAAAAATTACCAATTTCCTTTGACCTATTGAATATTATAAAGACGTTTTTCAATACGGATGTTTATAATTTTAAATATTTTTAATATATTTAATTTATATATTTTTAATATTTAATAAATATTCTCATCCTATTTAGCGTGCACGTTGTTACTGCAAAAGTTATAACTTACGTTTGTACTTTGAATGTAAACCGTGAGTGTCCATTAACTAGCGCTACGTACTAAGTGGCTTCAAATTTGATAATTTGCGGTTATTTACATGTATTTGTACGTATTTTTGAAACATAACAGTTCATTTCTCTTGTCGACTTGCATCATTTTACACGTCATTAAAAAACACTCTGTAGGACTAAAATTAAGTGATTTGTCGAAATATCGCATCCTACAAAAACTCAATTAACTATCAGATGTATAATTTTTCTGTTTTCTGCGATATTTTCGCGTTATTTTCAATGATAAAAATAGTAAATCCCTGATAAAAATGAAATTGATCATATTATAATCAGTTCGCTGACTAATTGATGAATTGTTCTCGGAACCTTGATAAAAAGTAGATTTTTCCACAAACATCTGAAATGTTTAAAAGAACACATATGCACACTTTTAATCTTCACTTACGTATTTTACTGGCTGACGTACTTTTATGGTTTACTCCTTGAAGCACGGTGTTTAGGGTTGCCAGACCTCCTATTTTTAATATGAGTCTCATATTTTGAAACCCTTTCTCATATCTCATATTAGCATGTGTAATATGAGTCTTTTTCTCATATATTTTCATTATCGTACGAGTGACGAGTAGTTTGTAATTGTATATTTGTATTTTGTTAAATATATTTTATTTTGTTTGCGGAGATATATGTCCATTATTATTGGGCTTAAAATGTATCTTCCTTTAGTTTTTTTGTATGTGATTTTAATGTGTAACTAATATTATAATAGAATAAAAAGTTTGTGTTTAAATATTTATTGAGTAGTAGTAGTAAACATCTTTATTTCTAAAAAAAGGCTATCGACCTATCGGTCTTTCTGCCCTTGTTTAATACATGCAGTCTTAATCTAGATAAAAAACCAATATGAAAATTCTCCTATTCTAGGTTAACAATAGTAGTAGTAAACATCTTTATTTCTAAAAAAGGCCATCGACCTATCGGTATTTCTGCCCTTGTTTAATACATGCAGTCCCAATCCAGATAAAAAGCAAATATGAAAATTCTCCCATTCTAGGTTAACAATGTTATTGAATAAATAAGATTTCAGTGGCAAGAAGAAATTATTTTATTGTCCACTAGTCCGTTGCGTTTGTAAGTGTTCGAGTAGCGTTAATGTAGGGAAACGGAAGCGGGATTGTCTGGTTGGTCTTGTAAGACAAAGGGGATTCAGTATGGTCCAGTTGTAGGGGTTGTTTGTCCATTTTGTCTGTAGCTGTATGAGTCTCTCAGAGATCTTTGTCATGTTTGTGCGTTCGTATAGTAGTTGGGTGGGGGGGTTGTGTAGTGGGTTTTGGGGGTGTCTTATTCGTGTTATTAGTCTTAGTGCAATTTGCTCTGTTGTTTGTGTATAACGTTTTGTCCTTTCTGTTCCGTTGGTTATGAGTACATGTCCAAAGTCTAGCAAGGGTCTACAAATAGCTTTATATATTTTGGTGGCGGTGTTTGTGCTAATTCCTCTGTCTTTGTAGGTTAGTGATCGGAAGTGTTTCGCTCTCTTCATTGTTTCTGCCCTGATGTTTCGCATGTGTTTAGTGAAGTTTGTGGTCGATTGTGTATTTATTGATTTTTTATATTTTAAACCAAGTAAAATATTCTCATATATTTTTTTCCAATCTCATATAATTTCATACAGTCTATTTTATTTGTAAGAATTATAAATCTGGTAACCCTAACGGTGTTGTAAAAGCATGTTTCAAATGTGTTTTTCGTTAAATATTGTATGGTTTATTTCATTATTATACTTCTTTGATATTATTATTGTATAATGCGATTTATTTTTATAATTAGTGAAAAATGGGGGTTTGTATCGGAAACTTTATATGGTCATTAAAAGTATTATTTACAGTTTCCCATCATATCCACATATCCGTCCTTCTTATCTTTGAGTGATAATTAAAAAAAACTGGTTGTGACGCGTTATCCATAAATAAATAGATGCATTTTCCCCAAATGCTAGTCAATTTACATTCTCATCAATGCAGAACATTAAACTCATTGCCCCGATCAAATTAGTAAGTAAAAGAAAAATTGAACTTGTTCAGAAAACTTGAATTTCAAGTTTTTGATTGTTTCAACTTTCGGTAAGAAAAATTCTTGGATCGTCCTAAAATTAAGTGAGAAAAGATACAAAGATAGACCAAAATCACAATTTTTATGCTAAACCTGGTGCAGTGTTGCCAAACTGCATAAAACGTTTTAAGTTAATAGAAATTGTATCCTTGCATTTTATCATGTGCGTCCATTAAATTAGGGCAGGTTTAGGTTACTCTAAGGTTGGTCCTAGTCATATCCACTTTTTAAATCATTTTTTAAATTTTATAGAAAAAAATAACTTAAATCATTATAAAGACCAACTACCCTAAACCAAGCTAGCCCAAATTAAAGTATAGGGGTTGCCAAGTTTTTTGGCAGTGACGCAATAATTTTCGTTCTTTTTCTAATATTCTCCACCTAGAGAGACGGAAATTTCATGTGATTAACGTGTCTTTCTTCAAATTGTTCCAATTTACGGAAGTATGAAAAAACATTAAAATTATTGATTTGAGTTCTTGGCGAGTGTTTTCAGTTTCTGTGAAGTTTTCATTTCAATTAACCGATACATTTTCTATTTGTCTATGTTTTCGGGTATCAGTTCCTCGGTTTTTTCTTCTATTTTCTGTATAATTTGATTGCAGGTTTACCACCACGAAAATAACACACTTTCGCTCACAGTTAACGCCAAGGACTGTACAATTGAGGCAAACTAATAACGAAATTACAAGTTTTACAAAGAACTTAAATTTTTACAAGAAATTACAATAACATTTTACAAGAGCAGTCCATGGCTCTTGTAAAAAAAGAAGTTGTATGTTATCGAGAAGAATAAACATTCTACACTTACATAAAGCAGTACCAATGACGAATGCTTTTAATTTATCAACAATGAAAATTAAAGATAGTTTTTATAAAACCGTGCAATAATAATATCTGACTGAACAAAAATAAATATTTTCAAATCACCGGAAACAAACGCTCAAGCCGGCAACCACGCAATATGAAAGAAAATCTCTCGAACATGAGTAAAGTTCAATATGGCGTCTCAAATAATGACGTCACTCCCAAACAGCTTTGGACAGACTATATTTGAAAACTTTACTTTAAGAAAAAACTAGATTATAATCTCACCCGCATATATTTCCTTAGGAAATAAAAGTTAAAAATATACTTATGCAAAACCCATTTATTAAAATACATTTCAAATTTTCTATATTATTTTATAGCTTAACATGAGCTCCTTTTTGGTATTGCCTCTTACCAGAGTTTTCATTCAGACTTATTTTGCTCAATACTGATAAACACTCTGAAACACTGTTACTGTTGGTGTTGCTTCGGGTTTCCTATTTACTTACGTTTTGAGCAGTCTGGCAACACTGCCAAGTTTAGCATAAATATGGGGATTTTGGTGATTGCCTCAGAGTTTTTAGTTTTTTTCTTTTTTTACCTTAAAGAACATTTCAAATTAAGCACTTTCAGCTAAAAAAATTCCTGGATGGTCTATAAATTAAGCCAAAAAACACTTACAAACTTTTGAAATTCGCTTTCCTACCACCACTTATTTATGCACGAAAATGAGATTGTCCGATGCTATTTGCTGCTAAATCGTGCTTTAGGTATTCATAACTCCACATGCAAAATTGTCGCTAAAATACATAATAATTTTTTTCCTTTCGGTTAATTTTGAGTTAGTTTGTTTGTGTTAGAATGGTTGAACTGATTTTTTAATGAAACTTAAAAAAATATACAAAAATTAAAAATTAATAACCTGAAAAGACCTAAATTGAATGTCTACGTGCGAGATACCCAAGGAAACAAGTTTCATTAACTTAAAACGTTTTGCGCAGTTTGGCAACACCGCTCAAAATTTAGCCCGAAATCGGTGATTTCCCCAAACTTGTTGAGTGTTTTTTGACTTAATTTATGGACCATCCAGGAATCTTTTTGGCTGAAACTGCTTAATTTAAAGTGTCTTTTAGGGTAAAACAAGAAAAAACAAAAAATTCGGAGGTACTCAGACGACACGATCACCGAAACCCAAACTCAGCGAGATATAAAGTACATGAGCACCTAAATCTACTATTGTTGACTTTGTTTGGCCTGTTCTGGCTGACTTACCTGCAATTAATTAATTAATAAACCGAGAACCTGAACGTTAGGTCAGACCGAATTTTCTGTACGTGTTTACCAGAATGGTACACTTACCGACTGATACACTGCGCAATGACAAAGTTCTTAATGGTGCGCTGTACTGGGAGTAGGAACCTCTCCTCCCACTCCCTGAAAATTTTGAGTACAGAGTGTCAAAAATTTTTCCCTAGTTCTAGGGATTTTTCTCAGGTAAAGCGAAAAATGGATTTGTTATAATTTTCTAGGATTTCTGACTTCAAAGGATGGCTCAAGCCGCACCCGAAAAGTAAATACAGCTCTTTGTGCTAAAGGTGTAACGCTGAACTAAAATGAGGAAAATCAGTATTAGAAAAGCATGTTCTAACCGTGAAACATAAGAAAAATATAGACAACTACTTACAAACATACATACAAATTACATACATCATTACATACAAATTAATGAAATATTCAAATTTATGTTAGTAAAAAATGCCTTTAAAGTTTTAATAAAAAAAGTAATTAATATTAAAAATTGAAGGAAATAATGAGTTCGATTTTTTACAATTTTTATATTTTGTTAGGGTATTTACGATATCCTAACAATATCAGAAGTGGGATTGTAGACTCGCGTCTTAGGACGAGTGATTCTGTTGGTGTAGTTGGTGTTCTGATGAGTGATTCTGTTGATTGTGAACAAGTTTTGTGGTGCACCGAACAATCGAAAATGGCGGCCGGCAAGGGCGATGAGCTGGATGTGGAGGACATTCTGGATTGTGATCTGGAAGAGGAGGAGACTGGCTCCAATCCAGATGATAGGCCTAGTGTGACCTCCAGGGCGGTCAACCAGGCGGTGAAGGAGCTTCTGCAAGCATCCGGAAGTTAATGGCGGAAGAAACGACAAAGGCGGTCAAAATGGCGATGTTGGAAGAACGCAATAGAGCGGCGAATTCAGGTGAGTTCGTTCCGAGTCGTCAAAGTAGCACTAGGTCGTTGCCGTGCACTGGGGCAGGTGGTGAAATTTTGGAGCCATTTGATCCAGACAGCAAGGAGTCAAGGACTGTACTGTCGATCGATGGCTGGCGAAGATTGACCAACTGGGCGAAATTCATGGCTGGTCAGCGTAAGAGCGGGTCTTTGTTATGCAGGCTAAGTTGCAAGGCGCCGCAAGGGCGTAATTTAATAGGCTCGACGACCACAACATGGAGTGGGGCGAATGGCGATTGGCGTTGGCGAAAGCGTTTCCAAGGCACCACGACTGTGCGAGCCTCCTGAAGGAAATGCTGGCGAGAAAAAAGGCGGATAATGAATCAATGACTCATTATTATCATGCGAAGTTCAGGCTGATCGAAGAAGTGTGAGATAGTAGGCGCTAAGGCTATTTGCTGCCTTATTGATGGGCTTCCCCAAGGCGTTCGGGAACATACCAGGGCATTTGGAGGACTCTGGGTTTTTCTCTCATCTTGACAGGTACCGTGAGGACTCCGAGGCGGCGGAACCCAGGAAAAGGCGGTATGTCGAGGTGGCAGAGGCGGGTCCCATTGGCGTACAGGAGAGACCGAGTGCGGTAAAAGCTAGGCTTGGGGCGAAGGCGACTGCACAGCTGTGTGGGCACTTCGGTGGCGATTCGCTGCTACAACTGCCAGCAGTTTGGGACCACCTGAGCAGGGACTGTCCCAAACTCAGGGCGGAACGGTGTATGCGACGTGGACAGGTGGGACATGATGCACCTCTTGCCCTCGGCGAAAGGAATCGAAGGTAAGCGCACCTGAAGCTGCGAAAGCGGCATTGCTGAGGTGAAAATCGCGGTGACTCAGAATCGCGTTAAGATTAAGGTGTTCGTTGACACTGGAAGAGAGCACAGATTCTGAGTCAGCGCTCCGTTGAATCTTTCGGTGAATTGGAGATCTCAGACACTCTTCAAGTGTTGAGAGGGTTTGGCGGAGGCGTATGTATGACGATGAGTGAGGAGAAGATACCCATCAACATAGATGGCGTTTTTATGGACATTAATGCTCTCATTGCTGAGTGTGATCTTTCTGGCGCTGATTTGCTTTAAGGACAACGTGCGTTAGCTAGGCCTGGCGTTTGGTTCAACGTTGCAGACGGCACGAACCCTGGAACCCTTGGCGGAACCCCTGGAACAGCTGATCTAGTGCATCAGCCTGGAACAGGACGAGGCGAGTAGGCGGAGGATAATGTCCACGCAGAATGTCATCGTGGAATCTGGCAAAAAGGTGGAGCTCCAGGTAGTGGTCCACGATGGTGTTGCTGGCATGTCCTATCTGGTCGGGGCGAGGCGATTTGAGAGAAATGGCGCAGTGGTGGCGATTTTGAACCAATCGGTGATGGCGGCGTGCTTTTGAATTTTGCAATATCATTGAATTATCAATCAAAATAATTCCAATAACCTTTTTTGTTTCACTTATCATTTTTTATAAAAACATGTTTTCAAAATCTAGGGAAACTAGGGATTTTTAGGTGACCACCTGGGGATTTGAATTTTACCGATCTGCCATCACTATTCAGAACCATAATTTCTAAACATTCTTTATGCAAGCTTTCAGAGTTTCTGATGCCGATATTACACTACATACTTTTTACCGATTTATACTCACTTTATTGGCCAATAAATCGGAGAAAAGTGTATAGTGTAATACGGGCATCACAAATGTTTGAATTATTTTGTACAACGGGAAAATTGTGCAACGCGTTGTACAATTGTTGTACAAAGTTGTACAATGCGTTGCGCGATTGTAAAAGAGAATTGAAGGCCCTTTAAAACGATGTGAAAATTGGAACTCAATGAACTATCAGCTATTCTACAAACAACTGATATACAGAATGTGGCTAGTAAGAAAATAATTAAATGGAGGTTTAGTATCGAAAAAGGATCATGGTGGGGTGGATTCTGGGAAAGATTAGTCAGAACGTTGAAGAGTTCTCTAAAGTTCGTTTTGGGTCGAAGACTTATAAAATTTGACGAGCTTCAAACGAATTAACTGAAGTAGAAGCGACTGTAAATTCTAGAGCGCTCACATATAATAATGACGATCCAACCAACTTATTTATATTAACACCTTCAAAATTCTTGGCAGACGGACTATCTTTAGCAATTAAGGTCAGCGCATCATATCGACTATTAAAAATCGGTACCCATAAAAGAAGGAGATGTGGTCATTCTGCAGGATCAGGATAAGCCTTGATTGAGGTGGAAACTTGTACTTGAAGTGGATCAGATATATCGAGGACGAGATGGAAAGACGAGAGCCTGTGAGATAGCAACCAGCCCTGGCGTGAAGCTTCGATGACCTATCCAGTGCTTGTATCCATTAGAGATCCAGGAATTCGCGTCAGGGGAAGATGTTGAAAATACCTAACGATACCAGAAGTTTCATAAGAACTTTAAGATCGATGTGTCATGTAAAACGAATACTAACGGTTCTCAGTTTGTAAGTCTTCCTACAGAATGAGATTCAAGACTGATAAATGTGAAATAGAACATGTTTAAACTAGCCATAATATTAGGAACTGGTTATTATTACTTCTTTATATCAACATCAACATATAGGAGGAAGATTGTTCACACTGTATTGACCTTTGGCTGGACATGGCGGGCATTGCATTCGCCCAGACTTTCTATCATATTCTCCTAAAACGCGCTTATTTAGCCATAGTTAAAGCTATTGGTAACTAAATTGTGACTTTACCTAAGAACGCCCCACATCGTTTGCAAAACAACTGAATCTGGCTGCTTTGAGGCATCAGAAACGGTAGAAAGCATACAGGCCAGCAAACCAACAAACAAAGCGCACCTAATGGGGAATATGCCACCTGGAAAGTTCAATCAGAATACATAATTTTTTAAATCCATCCGATATTTTGGCCAAATACCACACTCACCAGATGACCTACTTACTTCAACTTACTCTGTTTCGCTGCCTGCGGATACAGGGCCTGTCCAAATTGGCGCACTGAGGACACATGACCCTTAAAGGGCCTGGTTTCCATGTTTCCACTGAAATTCCCCAAGTTTCTCCATTTACTGAATAAAAAGACTATTTTTACCCCACCTGTAGTTTTGAAAACACACTTGGGAGTCAACTGGATTTTGGGTTTAACAAAAGTCTCACAGCTGCAGGGCAAGCCAGTTCTGGGGCCTAAAACCATCGCACCAATCAAATATCAACTCTCTTGCATTTAGACTGAGATCCTTACATGAGGGTAATTTTTTGGAAGAAGAACTGCAACAGCACAAGTCTTCGGTCGAGAAATGGGTCATTTCAACATTGGGATGCTTCCGGATGAGATGCTCACCCAAAGTACACGGACATTCTGGATTAAACGCTAGTTTTTCACCACATATTTGACAGACGAGCGACGCGTCCATTCAACAATTCTTCCGTTTCTTGCGCAGCAGATGAGACATTGTGGTGTAGCGATTTCGATTTTTTAATTTTGCATTTGAGGATTGAGGATTTTGACGGCTTCCAAACCGTCAACTTGACTTTATTTACCGGAACTACAGCATGGAACTAGAAATCCAGATGATAATTTCTGAATATTTGTCTCCTGATGAAAACAGTTTCTGATATGATTTTTTAACTGTTTATAAATGATAAAAGTACTATATAGAATAATGGGCGCTCACGAGATTATTTAATCGTTGCTGGAAGAATTGGTTTAATTTAATTTTGAAAAATTTGGAAGACAAAGACATAAGCCGATGTCTTCGCGATCCTGAAGAAGACTATCGAAGTTCCGCCCTTATTGGTCGAAAGGTTTCGATAAAAGCTAATAAAAATATGATGTGAATCAGTTGCAAAACCTTTCACAATATTTGACAATTTACAACAGATTTTTGACCCAGTCATATACATAGCGTCCCAGAACTAGTGACAAAATTATAGTCTTTTTTACTGTGTTTATTTGAGTCAAAAGAATAATTTTCAATGGAACTAAGCTATTATTTCCATAGCAAATTTTAATAATCCGGCATTTTTTACATTTGCATCATCTAATTAAATGGAATTCTATGAATGTAAATTTTTTTTTTTCAGTTGATTTTCTTCGGTTTGTTTCGTGTGATATGAACATATTCTTCTCTGTATTAAACAGATTTTCTTACCAAATAAGAATCAAAAGTGAAGCTTTGTTCAGCAGATCTCAAATACTTGTTTGTCCAGACTTGGAGTTCCTAAATTGAGTGTTACTGTTTATAGAATTTAAAGCAATACAATTGTTCAGCAAAAAATATACGTTATTGATTTTCGCACAACTTGCAGAAAATATCTCGTATGTGTGCGTCCATTTGGCTCCAAGATCTTAACTTTAACTAACCAGTATTTCGGAACCTATTTTTGCAAAAATTGGATAAATCATGATATTTTCACTGCAACTATCGGTAGAAGGCACTTATACAGACTGAGAACCTCAAATTCATCAATTATTTCCTGTGTATTTTGAAGTCAAGAAGAACAAAGGCCAAACGCCAAGCGATGCCGTTGAAATGTACATGAAACCTTTGGGCTTGGGTAATCAGACTTTGAAAATATCTCCATAAAGATCAGATAGCAACTTAAAACTCGTACACCCTATAGAAAACACTTGACTCTCTCAGCCCTATAAATTTAATTAAAATGGCACCGAAGCCTGCCAGAAACTCGTCTAGAAATGAGAGTATTCGATCAACTGCACGCTTTTCTATAAAAAATTATATTTTTCAATGCCGACCAAATAGTAACTTGAAACTTGCACACCCTATAAAATGTATTTGACTGTAAAGTATCCAAAAATGGCATTAAAATCGTAATAAAATATGATTTTTTCCGACTTTGAAACCGCAAGTATACACATGGAATTATTCACTGAACTGCACGCTCTGCTTTAAAAAATGGTAATTTCTACCTCTGACCAGGTAGCAACTTGACACTTTACATATTCTATAGAAGATTCTCTACTCCGTAATTATAGAAAATTTAATCAAAATCGTGCTAAAACTTGAGTTTTGTCTAATTTGTTAACGCAGGCGTAGAAATGAGAATATTTACACTACTACACGCTCTTCTTTAAAAATCTGCATTTTTCAATGCTGAACAGATAATAACTTCAAACTAGCAAACTCGATAGCAGATACTTGACTCTAAAGTGTAAGAAAATTTCATTAAAATCGCAATAAAATCTGATTTTTTTCCACTTTGAAATCGCAAGTGTACAAATTGGACTATTCCTCAACTGCACGATCTTCCTTAAAAATTCGCAATTTTAAATCCTGAGTAGACGCTCACTTCAAACTGATACAACCTATGAATATATTTGACTCTGAGGCTCCTGCCTATGTGATTGAGACCAGACTAAAACCACATTTTTGATCACTTTGAAAATGCAGGTTTAGAAATGAAGCTGTTCACTCAACTGCGCGAGCTTTTTTTAAATCATTCTTTTCAGTCCGGACCAGATAGTCACTTGAAACTAGTACACCCTATAGAAAAGGTTGACTCTGAATCCTTACCGATGCTTATTGAGAGTACACCAAAACCGGATTTTTGCCCTCTTTGAAACCGCAGATGCACAAAAAGAGCTATTCACTAAAATTTGTATAAATAATAAAATAAAAATTTAAAAAACGTATTTTCCAATCCTTCAGCTGGTTGAAACCAGTACCAGTCGTAGTGATCGAATTAAATTTTTTAATACGGTTGACGGTAGTACGTTGAAAATTTCCATCCTGTATATAAAACCTATCAATCTATCAATCGCTAACTCCTACTTTCAACACCATGTCAGGATATTGTACACATGGAGATCACCAGATGGACACACACGCAATCAGATCGACTATTTATTAATAAAGAGTAGATGGAAAAGCTCGATCAGAAATATAAAAACCTACCCCGGTTTGGACTGTGGTAGTGATCACAACGCACTGGTCGCAGAGCTTTGTTTAAAGCTGCGCAAGGATCGACAACGACCACCTAAGCCCAACCTTTGGAATATAGGCAAAAACCCCATATTCAAACACAAAATCGAGGGAGCTTGACAACTATCACACAAGAAAAAGCAGAGCTTATGGATGCTAATGAATTCTGGACAGAGATGGAACAAGCCTGTAACTGTGCGGCCGCGCTAACTGATACAGATAGGAACGACCATCCCAAAAAACCATGGATAACTCCACCAACATGGAATCTTACAACCGAAAGGAGAGAGCTTAAAATCAAGGACATTGATGATGGCAACAATGAACAAAAATATAGCGAACTTGGCAAAACGATCAGCAGGAGTATAAATAACGACAAAAACCTGTACATAGCATCAGTATGCGAAGACATCGAAAAGTATGCTAACTCAAACCAACCTCGAGATGTTTTAAAAAAAGTTTAAAAGCTTTCAAAAACCTTCAAAGCTCATTACCTTCCAATCAAGGACACGCATGGAATTAGGTTAACCAAAACTGAAATCATAGAACGATGGTAGCAATACTGCGGGAATCTGATGGCCTCAGAAGAAGAGAATGCGCAGAGCGACGATGATCTAGAAAACATCCAGCAACGCAAACCTCCTATACTAAAATCCGGAGTAGAAACCGCTCTGAGCAAGCTTAACAACCACAAATCTACTGGATCTGACAACATCGTCGCTGAAATGCTGAAAAGCAGCGGCAACAAAGGCACAGATCTACTACATCAAATATGCATTAAAGTATGGGAAAACGGTAAATGGCCCGAAAGATGGACAGAATCAGTTTAAATCCCTATTCATAAAAAGGGAGCTAAAGATGAATGTGGCAACTACAGAATCATTGCTTTGATTAGCCATGCCAGTAAAGTTCTCTTGCAAATCATACAGGAACGATTAAAGAACGACCTTCTTCCTCAAATCCCCCCAGAACAAGCAGGGTTTGTGCCGGGACGTGGAACGCGAGACCAACTTATGAACTTGCGACAAATTATAGAAAAAGCATATGAGCACAACGTACCAGCTATGTTCTGTTTTCTTGGCTACACTAAAGCCTTTGACACCGTGCAATGGGGACGACTATGGAACATCCTGAGTGAGATCTTCTCCTCTTCAACATATACGGAGAATGGATTATTAGAAAGGCTCTAGAACACTGGGAGGGCGGAGTCCCTATTGGCGGAACAAAGTGTCAAACTTACGATATGCGGATGACACGATAGTTCTGGCACAAAACGATACTTCAACGTGTAGAAGCTCTTAGTTTGGAATCAGGCTTACTACTAAATAGGGCCAAATGCTGTCTGTTGATTGTGGACAGACCTCAGACAATCCCAATGCCACTTCGACTCATCCACGACATAGAAACCAATGATACTGTCATTTATCTCGGCGCAAAAATAACCAATAAAGGAGGCTCTGAACCAGTAATCAGGAGAAGAATTGGAATGGCAAAAGAAGTTTTGGGAAGACTAGTTAAAATCTGGAAAGACCACATTATCCGAAAAATGAGCAAGATGAGACTTTTCGAAGCACTGATATTCTCCATCGCAACCTATGGGTCAGAATCTTAGACGTTAAACGCAGCATGCAGCAAGAGAATAGAAGCATTTGAAATGATATGCTGCCGCAGGATGTTGGGCATCCCTTGGACAGCTCATAGAACAAATATCTCCATACGCAGGGAACTAAATGTTCGAGATCATGAAAGGCTCCTCCCAATAATCCAAAGGTGCATACTAAAATAATTCGGTCATGTGATACGGAAGGATGGGATGGAGCAAATTGGGATCCAGGGGAGGGTGGACGGCAAAAGAACGAGAGGCAGACCTCCTGTAAGAGTCATAGACCAAATCAAGGACCTTACAAATATGTCAATAACAGAAGTAATGAGAACCATAGAGGATAGAGAAGCATGGCGAAGGCTTGTACCATGAATAGTCACGACACTCGAAACCGAGCAACGACTGGAGAGAGAGAGAGATATAAAACTACTATAAGAGTCATCATAACAAACGTGGCAGAAATAAGACCTGAAAAAAAACATTAAGAAGCATAAGTACTACTTATTCTACATGGCAGAATTAAAGACAATGTGAAATACATTGGAATCCCATAAGGAAGTGGATGATATAAAATCGAAGGCTTTGATAAAAACATTTGTAAGAAGCAAAGACTCGTTAAAAAGACAAAAATTAATAACCAATTAAGAAAAAGGTCCTAGGGAAGTCCATCGAAATGGTGGTAAGAATGCCTCACTTTATGCAGTAGATTACTAATTCCACATTAGAAAGAAGGGAAAGAAAAAAACACTTTTTTTATTATTGTTTATTATATTTTCATTCCAACTTTATTTCAAACGTTTTAATCCGAGGCTTTAACTTTACTTACAGCCATTTTTTCATCAAATAGTCTATGAGTTGGCTAAATCTACTAGGGTAAAGACCAAAAAAGTCAAAGTGGCTTTTTCCCAAACACTTTACATGGACATAGTGGCCGGAGATACGGGCCACTATGAGACATAAGTAAATCAATAAAAAACCGATAATTGAAGCTAACAAAACCTTTATTTTTACTACAAAATTGACAAATATTGCAATTTTAATCTTAAAAATTAAATTAATTAGCTTTAACCTCGGCTTATGCAAAATAAAAACTAAAAAGAAAATGTTATTCTAAACAAATTCCAAATATTGTAATTTGAGTCTTAGAAAAACACTTAACGAATGTTAACATTTTTAAAATTTAGCTCAAATTTATTATACGACTGCAATCTCTTTGTTTTACCTAAAACACATGGCGAAGGCAAAATCATTTTCATGTCTTTTAAGGGAACAGTTCCAATATCAGGTTGATCAGGGAATACAAAATGCCCGGGAAATTTCCTCGACTTCCTTAAAAAATTAATTTCAACGAGGTTCCTCTTGAGAGACTGCAACCCTCTGGTTGTCTGCTGCTTAATCTTGGGTGTCTTTTCAAAATCCTTTCTTTTCGTGCTTGTTTGCGTTTTTTCCAGCTTGCGGGCATTTTTTCTGAGTTGATTTTTGCCATTTGTGAAGCTAATATGCGAGTGTCTTTAGCTGTTCTAACATAACACTTTTTCGAACATTTGATAACATACTTTTCTAGCTCACTTTCTTCAAATTAGTTAAAAATTACGTTAAAAAACATATCTGTGAACTGCTCGAAAAGAAACACCATTGCGATCAGATGCCTTTCGCTATGACAGTTTTACTCCATTTACTCCCACTAAAACTTCTTGGACTGCTCGTTTCATATTCTAAAATAATATTATAGTGTCTCGTGGTTGCCCACTCTCCCTTACTCTCAATTAACACAGAAAATAAACGCGGAAATTAATTACTTAGGAATTCCTCGAAAAGGCGAATGAAAAACACTTTAACCCAGTGAGACTCATCTTTATCAAGGGACTGTTTGAGCCGCAAAAACAACGTTCTGTCGGCAATATCCCGATTCTGGCTTTCCTTTCCTGCTTTTGTTAAAATACCAAGAAAAGTCAATTGTCAACCGGAAATATATAGCTAAGAGTTGCACTTATCAACTAAAAATTTGTGAAAAGTTTGAGAATCGCTTGCGATGGCTCAATTTGTGGACCTAATTTACATTCAGAAACGCTCAGACCATTTCTTATGGCCTCAGAATGCTCGAGTTTTTTGCAGAAATTAATTTTAATTTAACTTTAGTGATTAAAAGTTAAATGTAAAACATAAGAGATGGATCCCGTGCCTTCACATAAGGAAATATTAAAACCATCTAAGGAAAAATATTTAAAGTAATATAAAAAGCCCTCAACAGATAATATCAGCCGGCGGAAAGCACATTTCTAAATAACAGGCCATTTCGGAAACTAGAAAAAATGGGAATTATAAAACATGTAGCTAAGGGAGTGCAATTTTCTTAGCTAAGTTTCGTTTGTTCAATAGGTCATCCTCAGGGACTCCCGAGATGTTGTGCCGAAAAAAATCAGCTAGATAAAGATATTATGTAAAAAAGACATAATTTAAACACGAATTTCACCAAAATAGTTTATCTTTACGAACTCAACAGAAACGTCAAAACACTAATAGGCCAATACAAACAGGACAAATGGCTAGAGGCATGCAAAGAAATAGAAAAAGACGAAGGTAAAACGTACTGGCAAAAAATAAAAAACTGTCACGATACAAAAAAAAAACATTATTACTGGTATAATAAATGAAAACGGTACAGAACTGTATACAGACAGCGGAGGCATTTGCCAGACATTTTCAACATGCTTTCACAACCTCCACTAACCCTAACTTTGACGACTAAAACTTTAACGCAATAAATGATTGGTACGAGACCTACTTCACAAACGAAACATAGACAATATAATAGGCAAACTACTGAAAAATCATCCTCCACAAACACACACACACACATACTGAACCTATTCAACAACTGTATTGAAATTAACACGATACCAGATACCTGGAAAACAGGAATAATAATACCAATTCCTAAAACCGGATTAGACAATACACAAACACAAAACTACAGACCCAGTAGTCACTACTCCCTGTACTGAGTAAAATTTTTGAAACTATAATAAATAATAGACTGCAACAATCAGTTGGACAACACATACCACAATACCAATTCGGATTTAAACCTAAACACTCAACTGTTCACCCACTTTTTATACTAACCAACAACATACAAACAACTCACCTCACGAACAAGAAAACAGCATGTCTCTTCATGGACACCAATAAGGCCTTTGACAGTGTCTGGTACAAAGGACTTTTATATAAACTTTACCAGCTTAAAACCCCCAAATACATAATTCACGCAATCAGAAACCTACTCACAAACAGACCCCGAGAAGTACGCATAGACAAGACCCTCTCATTTGCTTTCTCCCCTGAACAAGGACTCTCACAAAGATCCCCGCTATCACCCTTTCTTTACAATATATACTGCCACGACATATACAATCACAGTCTCCACGACAAAAGACACATTGAAAAATCTGCTTACATACTACAATACGCCGACGACACTGCATTGATAGTGCACGACAAAACTACAGTAAAAGCAGTACAAAAACTTCAAACACTAACAGACAATACAATTGCTTGGTTCTACAAATGGAGACTTACACCAAACGCCACGAAAAACCAACTACTTTTACCAAACCACCAAATTAAAGACGACTCTCCATCAATAACAACAGACGGAAACAGAACGAGACCAAAACAAGCGGCAAAATATCTAGGAATGACACTGGACCAAAAACTAAAATTTACGAAACACGCACAGAACGTAAGAGCAAAAATCATTCAACGGACAAAACACTTTCGATCCCTCACGTACAAAGACAAAGGAATCAGTACAAAGACCGCCACAAAAATTTACCAATCAATATGTAGACCTCTGCTTGACTACGGACATATACTGACAGCGAATGCATCTAGGAAAACTAAACAACACATTCAAACAACAGAACAGATTGCCCTGAGGTCAATAACGAAAATAAGACATCCTCAAAACCAACTACACAACCCCTCAAACCAACTACACAACCCCTCAAACCAACTACTCTACGAACGAAAAAAAATAACGCGAATAACAGAAAGACAACTCCAATTTCAAACGAAATGGAAAAACAATCCCTACAACTGGACCCTACTGAATCCCCTTTGCCTCACGAGACAAACGAGACAATTCCGCTTCCGCTTCCCAACAACAACACTACTTGAACACTTCGAACACGACTGAACCAACCTGCTAGACGATGAAAAGACATGACATAGAAGAGATATTTTTTTTTGCTTTGTAATAATTTTAAGTTTACAGTTAAGATAGTTGAAGTTAGAAAATTAATCCAATGCATGTATATATGCAAGGGCAGAAAGGCCGAGGGCCGATAGCCTATTGGGAAATAAAGATTATATGTATATAGTTTATCTTTTGAGAGATTGAACAAGTACAACTTTTTAGTGTTGTTCTATACGATTTTTCGTTCTGTGCATTGTTAAGTAAAGAAAAAAACAAAAAAGTCATAGCTTTTTACTGCACACCAATGGTGAGTTTGGCTCTAGTGTTAGTTTGGGTTAGTTATCAAATTTTGGTTATTTAATTTGAGCATAATTTCGAGAAAGTAAAACGAACGGCGGACAATCGAAAAACAAGCAAATAAAATATTTATTAAAATGATTTTGAGAATCTAAATTCAAAGCCCTGCAGCTCCATTATTTGTAAGATTTCGGAAAACTTATTTAGGAATTTCAAACATTGATTCTTCATGCTAAATCACGTTATGATGATACTTTATGCGTCCGTTGATATGAATAATTTTTAGTCAAATCAACGGACGCATAAATAAAAAAAAGGAGTATTAATTAATAGAGCACTTACATTAAACCTAAATTGGAAAACAGTGTGCTGAAAGATGAAGATATTTTCAAATATTATTCGAGTTCAATGAAGTGCAAACCTCAATTGATGTGAAAATAGCTTCAACCCACTACACAACCCCTCCACCCAACTACTATACGAACGCACAAACATGACAAAGATTTCGGAAAGACTCATACAGCTACAGACAAAATGGACAAACAACCCCTACAACTGGACCATCGAATCCCCTTTGTCTTACAAGACCAACAAGACAATCCCGCTTCCGTTTCCCAACATCAACGCTACTCGAACACTTACAAACGCAACTGACTACTGGACAATAAAATATTTTTTTCGTGTCATTAGAATTGGAAAGTTTATTTAAGAAGATTATTAATCTAGAATAAGATAATTTTCAGATTTGTTTTTTATTTAGATTAAGACTACATGTATTAAACAAGGGCAGAAAGACCGATAGGTCGATAGCCTTTTTTAGAAATAAAGATGTTTACTACTACTAGCTTCAACGGTGATAATTCCGAACTTAAGATTATTCAAACGGAGCCACTATACTCAAGAACATTTAGACAATGTGAATTGCGCCAACAACATGAAAGTTTATCGGAGGTATTACTTAGCTTCAGTCGTCTTCAATGATCTTGTCAAATAAATTTATTGGGATGCACAAAGGTATTTCTAATAATATTTCTCTTTAAAGCTAATCGTTTGTGAATGAACAGAAGTTGATAAGAGAAATGTGTTTAGACCATGTTCTGGAACTCCTCAATTCCATTAAGTACAGACAAAATAAACAGTAAAAAAATTGCGATTTTAAATTGATTTGGATAAAACTAAGACGTTTATAAAAGTTTAAATCCAATAGAGACAATTCTTTTTTTTTCACTTTCAAATCGCAAATAAGCTAATGGGAATATTCATCAAAATGCACGTGTTTCTTTAAAAATTTGTAATTCTCAAACCTGATTTATCTGGTAACGTGAAACTTGTACACCTTATAGAACTTGCTTGGCTCTGAGACTGCAGAAAACGTCATTAAAATTATATTAAAACCTGATTTTTGCCCGCTTTGAACACGCTGGTGTACAAATGGGAATTCAGCCCACTACACGATTTATTTAAAAACCTGCATTTGCCATCACTAACGAGATATTTACTTGAAGATGACACACCACCTAGAAAATACTTAACTATGAACTTCCAGAAAATGTCATTTAGGTCACATTAAAACTTGATTTTTGCCCACTTCGAAAACGCAAATGTATAAATGCGACTACTTATTCAACTAAACGCTCTTTTCAAAAATGCATAGTTTTCATTCCGGACCAGATAATAACTTCAAACTTGCACAATCTATAGAAGATACTTGGCTTTGAAGCTCTAGAAAATTTCATTAAAATCGCACTGAATTCTGATTTTGTCCCAGTTTGACATCGCAAGTATACAAAAGGGACTAATCACTCAACTACAAGCTCTTTTTAAAAAAATCGTAGTTTTCCATCCCAACTCTGTAGTAAGTTTAAACTAGCACACCCTGTAAACGGTACTTGACTCTCAAGTTTTAGAAAATTTCATTTAAATCACACTCAAATCCCGTATTTTTTCTCCCTTTGGAAACACAGGTGTGCAAATAATATTGTATAATTCTTCTTCTTCTTCTTCTTCTTCTTCAGCCTGTTCTCATCCACTAGTGGACATGTGGACATCCACTAGTGGACATTCACTAGTGACACAGGCCTCTTCCATGTTTTTCCACCGCTGTCTGTCCTGAGCACTCAGAATTCAGGTCTTGTCGGCCTTCCACTGCATATCATCCCTCCATCTTGCCGCCACTGCATTATGATCTTCGTCCATTTGATGTCATCCCTGGCGACGTACCCTGACCAGCGCCGTTTATTGCTGACAATGCGTTCTATGGCATCAAAGACTCCAGTTCTTTCTCTGATGATCTCGCTTCTGATTCGGTCCCTCAGGGTGATCCCCAACATCGCACGTTCCATTGCACGTTGACACACTCTGAGTCGGTTCGCGCTGATTTGTGTCAGAGTTATAGTTTCGAGGCCGTTGGTCATGACAGGCAAGATGCAGGAGTCGAATACTTTCCGCTTTAGGTTGATGGGTATGTCCGGTTTTTTGAGTATGTGGTCAAGTTTTCCAAAAGCCACCCACGTCAGGCCAATTCGTCTGGTGAATTCTGCTGTCTGGTTGTCCCTGCCAAGCTTGATGTTGTGGCCAAGGTACACATACTCTTCAACCACCTCAAGAGTGTGGTTGTCGAGTGTGACCTGGATGTTACCTTGACTCATGATCTTAGTGTTTTGGAGGTTTAACCTCAGGCCCATGGACCTCGAAGCTTCCTTCAGCTCTCTGAGCATGAGTCTACGCTTGTCGGCATCAGCGCTCACCAATACAATATCGTCAGCGAAACGTAGATGAGTCCAGTATCTCCCATGTCAGGGTTTTAAACACGTCCTGTAACGCTAGGGTGAACACTTTTGGCGAGATGGCATCGCCTTGTCTAACTCCTCTTTTAATAGTGATCCCGGTGACTAAGTCCTCGCCGGGTTTAACGTGGAGAATGGAATGTTCATATATATCTCTGCTGAGAGTCGGGTATCTCGAGTCAATCCTCGCAGCACCCATCGAATGTAGAACTGCCCAGATCTTCACAGAATCGAAAGCTTTCTGGTAATCGACGAACGCCAGGTGTAGTGGGACGTTGTATTCAGTGCATTTCGCGATCTGCCTGCGAACTGCCTGGATGGTGTCTATCGGACTGTACCCCTTCCTGAATCCAGCTTGCTCCACAGGTTGGTAGAAGTTGAGCTTGTTGGCGAGACGGTTGGTGATTAGTGTGGTAAGGAGCTTGTATAACACGGATATAAGCCTAATCGGCAGGTAATGCACAATGTTTGTAGAGACGCCCTTCTTGAAAAGGATGGTGACCTCAGCAATTCTCCATGCCTCTGGAATCATTCCTTCTTCGAGGCACTTGTTAAAGAGAGTGAGAAGTGCTTTGTCTAGAGTTTCTCCTCCAGTCTTCAGCATTTCACTCGTCACTTGGTCTTCTCCGGGAGCTTCATGATTTATCATCTGTTCTAATGCTGCTCTCAGCTCCGACCTATCAATTTCGGGGATCTCTTCGGAACCGACATTCTGGACCACCCGACCTCTGTGTTCGTGGATATAGTCAGGTTCTGGTACTGACTGGCTGTATAGTGTCCGATAGAAGTTCTCGATGATCCCAGCGATTTCGCCCTTCCCTGACACAACCACGCCCCGCTCGTTCCTCATCCTATAGATGAGTGGTTTACCTCTAGCCGATCTGGAACAGAGGATGGGTTATATAATTACTGAAATCAATCCTTTGTTCGAATTACCTGTTTGGGGCTTTTGGGTGAAAAATTTCAAAAATTCAACAAAAAGCTATTCTTAAGATTGTCCCTGTACCTGCTTTTAATTCAGCACTAACAGAAACCATGAAACTACCCATCAATGAAAGACATCTGATTTTAGTTTATTTATACACTACGTTTAAAATACGATGACTAAATTCTCTTATCTGTATTTTTTTGCACGCACACCTGTTTTCCCACACTCCTAGTTAAAAATCACCCTGTATATGAAAACCATGAAAAATCTGACAAAATAAAGTAAAAATGGTACATGTTAGTGACATTCGGATTTTGTCGAATGGTCGAAATTATGATTAAATTTCCATCGAGTGATGAGCGATGAAAAAGACAACAATGACGAGATTGGAAAAGCCACTTCCAGTACCTCAGAAGTGGTGGACAGCATAGACCTAACACCGTCAATTGAGCCAAACATCCTAAGCTCAGAACCGCAAACAGAGGCAAATGAAGAGGTAGGTGGAATCTGAGACATTGAACTTTAACTTTCAGTTTGCCGCTATATTTTGGAGATAGATAACGCTAGAAGAGATTATCCATGAACCAACAACCTCGGCACGGAATTTTACAGATGCTTTATCCCTCGAAGAAGCCGATGTGAGCCGTTTAGTCAACTCCCAGCCTAATCTTGGAACACCTAAAGCTGATGTGTATTTGGTGCGAACTCCTGGTGCATTATACGAGGTGAGTTTGCTCTAACTGCGCACTAAAGGCGGGTTTTTAGCTGGAGGTTTAGTAAACTCCACCAATGTCATGCATGCGGAAAACTACGTGAAGAAAGTGGGCTCCAAAAGAGCGTGAAGCGCATTCCTCCCTCGTATTCGACGGTTCTTAAACTGGGCCCTGCCCTCAGCGACTTTGCCTCTGATACTTATCCCTCTATTCCATTTATCACTCGACAACCTCCACCTTCATATGCGGAGGTTCATGGAGGATGGGACGAGAACCCCAGTATAGTTTCAGGTAAGAACCTGCAGTATATTTTACTTAGGTTTCAGAGCAGTGGCGCCTGGTGCAAGAGAAAATATTTCGCCCTGTTTTTGCGTCAAAGACAAAAATTTTACATTATTTTATGCTGTTAAAATATCCTTTTTCCCAAGTTACGGACGCGGTGGCTTCAGGAAAAGTCACTTTACGACAAATGTCTGGTTAGCACCATTTTGTATTTTTTAAATATGCAATTTCATACTTGTCTCTTGTGTTTTACCCACCTTGTTAGAGCTTTACGGTTTTTTAGAATAACTCGCATTAGACTAAATTCCAAACCTACAATATTTACTCTATTCACAGTAGAATCTTTAACGCTTCTTTGCTAGTGATGAAATGTATGTATTTTGCATCCGAATTTAAAACTACCCAAGGAAACTGCAAAAAGTTAACTACCTATAAACGCAATTTGTGTACCTTATGGGAGCAAAATTCCGTTCACTTGATCTAGAAGTTTCCGATAAGCGGGATTATTATACCAGGATTGAAAATGTATTATGGTAAACATTTACGGTACCGAAAGTAATGTTTAATAGAGTTGGAAATTCCCGAAAAGCGTGTACTTTATATACGGGTTTCACGTTAATTCAAAATACTTGGGATTAGCTTGGTAATAAATGATAAAAAGCTAAACGTAAAGCGCAAAACATATAGAAGTAAAGTCGCGCACTAGAATAACCTACAGACTCACGATCGTGCTCTATGCGCCCCTTCAAACACCCGCGCTACACCCCGCTTTCCCCTTGACCTGCTAAATCAAAGCCTCCATTTAAGTGGTGATTTCGCTGAATTCAGTCCAGCGCCGATCGCTTTATTGAAAGGGGGATTAGTATCGGTTGTTTGTCCATATCGAATTTTTGCGCGACTTTCTAGTTCGGTCGCTTTAGAAGCTGGGCGAAGCTGCGTTATTGAGTAGTATAATATAATATCGGTTATTTGTCGTTAGCAATTTTTTTAACGACTTTCTAGATTACCGCGCGTGGAGTTCAAGTAAAAAAAATAATATTGTGTGAATGAGAGATTCTGGTTTATTTGTATTGCCAATTTGCTCAAAATTATTAAATGTGTACTATGGAAGTGGTTTTCAATTTAATGTAAAGGAAACTTCTTTAAATAGACATTTGAAGAAAAGATAATTTAAAAGGAAAGTTTTAGTTTTTAAAAAAATGTAACAAACCGGCAGATGACCTGGAGTCACCACTGCCCTTAATTTAGAGGCATATTTTCTTATATATGCGGTAAAATAAGAGTGAAAATTGGAATTTACTGCAATAAATAATTAATGTTTAAAGTTCTCTTTAAATAATTTCAAACGCATGTTAATAATACTATAATTTGAATATAAAGGGTGTCCTTTAAGTACGTGACAACCTCTCGAAAGCATATAGGGGATGTCAACACAATGCGGTTTGTTCATATAAAAAAAAATTCTTAACGCCCCCCTAACGGAGATATCGGACCTCAACAGGTAACCTCAAAATTTTCGTTTCGAGTTCGAAATCTTGAACTTCTTTATACATTATAATGATTTTTTGGCGAAATGTATCTCCAAAAAAGAGTTGTAATCTGATTGGCAAACTGATCCTAAAGCTCTTAAAATAAACCAGGAACGGACTGGCCCCAGCACATAATCAATTTATACTTTAACAGATGACCCTATTTTCAACTAAAAATATAATTTCCGGAGACATTTTTTCCCAAGAAAGTACTGTTTATTTATTTCGATGCACCGAATGATTTAAAAGATAAATTGATTTTTGTTTAATAAGTTTTAAATACTCTGCAGGAATTAACGTAAACTATAACGAGTTAAAAATACTTTTTGTTGATCCCCTGGTTCAAAGTAGGTACTTTCGCCACTGTTTTCGATGGCGAAAGCATCACTTTTACCCGTTACAATAGCTTTCGCCACGCACCTTTCTGACTTGGTAACTAGCAACGGCGAATTTCGTTGATAAATCGTTTCGGACGTTTTGTCAACATGTTCAAGGATCGTACGGGGGTACGAGGATCAACGATCTCAACTTCAAGCAGTGGCGGAACTGCGACTTTCGTCTCTTGTACCGTAATACATTACTTTGGTAAATTTTCATTGTGAGCTTTCTTTAATCGTAAAAAAATCTAATTCACATAATTTGTATGATTAAGTAAGTACGTGAAAATGGTGCTGTTAACAGATAAAATAAGGTAAAATATACGAAATAAATCGAGTAGTAGAATAATATCGGTTGTTTGTTGGAATTGAACTTTTTAAGGAATTTGTGATTTACGAGTTCAACAAAAAATTATTATTATCAGATACTATTATTGACTGTGTTCTTTTTTTTTTTAAATTTGCAATCAACCTTAAAATTACCAGTAGCCACTGCCTTTGGTGAAGAGGTGAATTCTCTATTTTTATTTTTCGACTTGTAAAGTTCAGTGTATGCTATCCTGCTGGACTACTTGTCGTAGTTTCTTTGAAAAATTCAATAACATTTTTTTTTCAGCTGATTCCTATTCTCTAGGTCCAAACCCGCTTTATATTTCCTGTCCCCGCTGTCGGACAATCGTGATATCGGACATTCACACTGAAAGATCCCACCTGTCCTACATAATATCAGTAGTTCTGTGTGTTTGCCTCTGTTGGCCCTGCTGTTTGCTGCCTTTCTGCTTGAAATCATGCAGGAACACTTATCATTTTTGCCCCACCTGCCACTACTATTTGGGCGTCTATAGACCATGCTGAATAAACTCGTCAAAGAAAAAAATGTTGTTATTTTACTAGTTGTTGATGAATTCGATCATCTCCCGTAGCATATTATGTGATTCTCCAACTGGTAATTCTAACTCTTGAGCATCCATGTCAGAGTACATCCAGCGTCGCGACGCCTCCAGAAGACGCCGCTTCAGTTCCAAACCGACGCCGACGTCGGCGGCCCTACATCAGTTTTGCGGCCGATTTTTTTCTAGTTCGAGTAATTTTCCGACGGTGGACAGTTTTTGCGCCAAAGAAATTCCAAAGCGGAGTTTTATCATTTGTTAATTGAGTTTGGGAGTTTTACCTGTGGCGAGTCCAAGTGATTTGTTGGGCGAAGTTATGTGAAGTTTTGCAAAGTTTTTCAACAGATAGTTGGCAAGGTGAGTCGCAGTGAGTTCGAGTTTACCGTTTCTTATTTTTTATGTTTACTTCTTTTCTTTATAATTTGCTTTTAAACACTTTAATTAATGTACTATTTATAAATGAAAAACTGCTATCAATTTAAGGCTCCCGCTTAGAAAACTGGTGCTAATTTCCATTAGTGCCAGTCTTAATTTTTTTTTCGTGGTTTTCATCAAAAAGTTCATATTTGATTTGCCGAAAATCGTTTTACACCCACATCGTTGTAACATGGGGCGACAATCCATCCCACTTTCGGTCGGTGAAAAAAGGCTTATTTGCTTTACATCTAGATTGCTACGACTCTGTTTACTCTTGCCAACTTTTCTATGTTCATTTGTTTGATGACCCAGCAAATGGCGTCGATTTGCTTGACAGCTTATGTTATCTCGTTTAATTAACAATTTCTATTAAACATTTATGGGAACGTACATCATTTATCGCTGCAAACGAGCATAGGCTCAAAGTGAGTGCAAGTGAGTTGGTGATTTTTGCTGAAGATAAATCAATGGCAGGTGTTTAAATTAGGGTCATTCCATGGGTTATTTTGTGCTATACCTTGGTTGTTTAGAACTGGTTTTTCCTTTCCAACCAGCAAATCTGGGCAGATTTTTCAAGAAAAGCACATAACTGAACGAAAGGAAGATATCAAACGTCTAGGAATTACCGAAGACCAAAAGCTTGAACTCACTAAAACCTAAAAGAATGAAAACACTTTTGAATGCGAACGTCCAAAGACAACAGAATCTGCACAAAAACTACCACCAAAATATAAAAGCTTTTTCCAGGGGGTCCCAACACCGCGAGCTTAAGTAAGTCATTGGCAGCAAACGATCAAAGATATTTTCCAGGTGGCCACACTTCCAGTTATACCGGAACACCCAGTATATTATGACATTTTTGAATACTTCTTTAAATTCTAAATATATTTCATCTATAATATCCTATACCAAAATAAAACCGCTTTTGATATATTTGAAATAAATATTCAATACAAAAATTACAGTTGCATTCCTTGATGAAAAGGAATTACTTTAATAGAATTTTCATAACATTTTGATAATTATTAATTGTTGTGTATATTTTCCTGACTGTACTTTAATTTATTTCAAAATTTCCGGGGTTTCAGTCAATTTTTTTGTTTATTATTTAAAATGTTACAAATACGTTTCGGTGTCTTACTCCACCATCATCAGTTTGTATGTCTAGATGTTTCTACCTTCACAGTCCAATCAAATGTGAAGGTAGAAACATCTAGACATACAAACTGATGATGGTGGAGAAAGACACCGAAACATATTTGTAACATTTTAAATAATAAACAATGAAATTGACTGAAACCCAGGAAATTTTGAAATAAAATAATTATTAATACCGAGTGTTAAAAAAATAAGTTTGAAAATGAAATGGAGAAAACAGCCCAAAATTAATTTTGATAATTCTACCTTGTTTAATATTAAAATTAATCGGAAGTTTGTGTCTGATAGTCTTTTCCAAAAGTATTTAATTTTCAAAATTAAAATATTGACAATTTAATGATTTCATATGGATTTTTGCTGCGGATTTTCTAGTTTCCAAGATTTTTCCTTTAGTGCAGGAAAAGCATTGAAACTGGATGAACCGTGACAATCCACTGATTTATTATTCTATTCCTTCCATACAATTTTTTTTATTTTTATTTCATTGTACTTTAGAAATGATGTTATTTTTCATGCTTTCTTTGTTATGGTTGTTCAGTATTGAAACAATATTTAAGAAAATGGACTTTTCAACTCCCATAACTGAACCAAATTGAACTTTCTTGGCCTTACAAGTCAAACCCGAAAATCTCGCTTCCGTTTCACAACAACCCCTCTGCTAAACTCAAAGCACAATGGAACTAATCAACTCATAACAAAAAACATAGCAATAAGACTGTATTTTTTTCAATAACTTCAACAGACACTCAGTTCAAAGTATTATAATTTTCCAGCCAATTAACCGATTTTAATCATTTTCGTTTGTGTTTATAGATTATTTATTTGGCTGTTTTTTCCAGCGAAAGAGATTAATTAATTCGTTACTTTTCATGGCAAATAACGAGGAAAATCCCGATTCATGTTTTCATCAGTCTCTTTTAGCACCCTGTGCATTATTGTTTTATTTAAGACCTGAATGTTGACAATCCTTTTAAAACTGCGCCTTATTGTGAACATTTGCTTTATTTAATCATTGTTTTACCTGGCAAATTAACTAAATTACAGCGTTTATTATTCTAGTCTTTTTCAACTTCGACATTCATTAGACACTGGTCGAAATTTCCTGTGTTGTAAACCTTTGAGTACCGTAACGGTCGAAACTCGGGCTAAATTTCACTGTTATTATGTTGTGTCTTTTAATCTCTTAGTTTTATAAAAAAACAATGTTAAAATCGCACAGCAATTAGTGAATCTGTTGCAATTTTTCTAATCTTTAAGATAAAGTAATGATTTAAAAACATTCGTTCACAAAAAGACGCTTCAGTTTCAGAAAAACTGACCAGATTTCGATTTATTTTAAAAAAAAATGTACAAGAAACGTGGTTCAATGTTTTCTCCATTATCTGGCATTGGCAATAAAAAATCAACGTTTGTGACCCTTGAGTTAATAGCCAAAGAATTAAGCTACAAATTACAAACAAAATATGCTAAAGTCGGCGAATTAATATAGCAATTAGAAGATTTAGAAATTTATCAAAAAATTAGGAGCATCACTTTTTTTGGATCTGAGTGTATACACATGCACACGCAAAGGCAGAAAGGACTATTGGATCAATAGCCTATTTCAAAAGACAAAAAGATTACTTATCTATCTCAATTGCCTTTGGTGACGCTTCGATATCCTTAAAAGATCCTCACCGGTTAACTTCAAAAGTACTTTCTTAAAGATCAAGATTAAGCCTTTGACACCGTATAACTGGTAGCAAAGCCGAAGCATTATTGCGATAAAACAAAGAAATGTTGCTCCAATTTAAAATTAATTTTCAATCAGAAATAAACCTTTCCTTCGCCCCATACAAAGATGTCTGCGAATCCAATATATTTTTCATTTTACCGAGGAGACTTTTTAGAGAATAAAAAGTGATCGGCATAAGCAGGAAATTCTGATGATTTTATAAGAAAAAACGAACACCCAAATTCTTGGATCCGTGTGAAATTAACTTCAAAAGAAGCAGATATAAATCGAACTGAAAAGGAGTTTTTCAATCAAACTTTAGGAATTTAAATTTTGATCAATAGCTAAAATGGAATTCGATTTAAACTCGAGTATTGAACTTTTTATTTCGCCGATTTAAATATTTGCACTTGAAGAGGGCAATTAAATAACGGTTTAAGTGCCAAAACGTATAAATTCGAGTTAACTATTTAAAATTATTCGAAGCACTCTAACGCCACTACCTTAAAAATTGGTCTATGTCTATTATTATACATGTGTAAAAATTAATACAATAAACTCGAAAAGTTCTGGCCTTGATAAAGCGGCTCTGCTCGATATATCTAACATATTTAGAAACAAGTAGTAGTGGTACTGTGGGGGGGGGGGGTCGATGGGTCCGGAGAGTAGGTCTTAAAGGCCCTTTTCGCCATTCCCCCTCCATCCAGCCCCACCTTACCACTTCTGATCTTCGCCACCCGGGCTTCCCCTGACTAAGGCAAGAATCCATCTCCACTCCAACGAAGACAATTCGATGTGGGAGAGTGTGAAAGCCCCAAGGAGGTACCTCCTAGTAGACGACGAGCAATGGCAGACTCCTAATGGGTGATATATACATTGTGGACATACGGGGCTATCACCAATTCCTAGTAGGTGTAGGAATCTGTTCAGATCGTAGTGGCCTGTCATGACCCCAACCCGAGTTCTCAGGGCCCAGCGACTCCTTGACATCAATCATTTGGATATTGCCTGGGCGTTACTTGGGGTTCCAATCAACTCTTTGGCTTGACTACACCCTTCGGCCTTTCTCCACATCTCTGTGGTGCCTCTAAGAGCCCAGTCATTTAGAGCGCTTGCCACCTGTCGGTTACTTAACCCTATGTGAGGTTCGGCAGTTATTGGGCTCTCAGAAGATCCGAGCCTTGCCAATGAATTGACCCGCTCGTCACACCAGGTTTATTTGTTTCTGTTCTGCCACTTTGTTCAGGGCATCCCATCAATCATGGATCAGTCTACTGCCCATCTTAACACTTGAGAGTGCCTTGCGGGCAGCCTGGCTGTCGTAGTAGATCTCCACACTCTCTCTAGTCCTTCTGTAACTTCCCTATCTGTAGCAACCTCGAGGATTGCATATAATTCCGCCTTAAAGACTGTCGTCCAGCTTCCCAGCGAAAAGCAGCGGGCAGCCACTGTCCTAGTGTTCCAACGTTCTCTTGTTGGGATTTCCACCTTAAATTTTTTTTCGAACCTAAGTCCGCTGTCAGGTGGGACCACCTTTGTACCCAGGATTGGAAGATCCCGACGCATAATGGTCTCTTTTTTTTGTATGTTCCTGACGTGGGTGGTTGTCACGCATTGTAGTGCTACATTGTATCCTCTGTAGCGCCGCAGCGGCCTCCCTGCGTATCCACAGGGTTAGCTCAGGGAGGGCCAGGAGGATGTTTAATGCAGACTTTTATTTATGCTTCCACCGCCGGCCACCAGACCACGGCACCATATCAGATCCTCTGTCTCAACCACTTCACAAAGTATGGTTTTAGGCCCGAGTTTCCGCCCAGCACCCGTCGCAAGTGCCACATAGTAAGGGTAGCCTTTTGCTTAACTTTCTCTATGTGGAGGTTCCACGTGAGTTTATCGTCTAGGGTCAGGCAGGAGGTACTGGACCGGTCCCACTAGGGTAAGAGGTTTTCCGTACAACATTGGCGCCCTATAATCCTTTATTTTCCTTCTCCTTGTAAAGAGCATGATCTCCGTTTTGCTAGAATTAACTGATAACCCGGCATCAGTGTGTGGATTTTTATCTAGAGCTAGTTATTTCGAACTTTTGTTCCTTATGGATGCCTTTAGGGCTTGGTGGATTTTTCCGGGTATCTTGTGAGAAGTTTTGTTTAGTGGTGATCGGTGCAAAGTGCGCCCCCTAGCCCTTTTGCCTCTGCAATTTTAAGAGAGAAGGAGTAAAAAATAAAATAAATAATAAAAAAAGGGTTGAAGAGGTCAAGGGTTGAGCGAGGGCGGGGTATGGGAGGGTTGGTTTAGTTTGGGGGTGGTTTGCATTTATGTTAGGTCTCATTCTAAGGGGGCCATAATGCAGTTTTGGCCAACGTACCAGGGGGCTTTTGAGATGGATCTGAGGAATTTGTTTTGGAAAGTTTGGATTTTGGATAAGTCGGATTTGCAGGTTTGAATGAAGGCTGAGGCACCATAGAGGATTTGTGGTCGGAATATTTGTTTATAAAAAAGGAGTTTGATTTTGAGTGTAAGTTTGTTGGTTCGTTTAAGAAGTGGATACTTTTCCCGCTCTTGCTTTCGAAATTTTGTCTCTAATGTGAAGGGAGAAAGGTAAAAGCAAGTATCGTCGGCGTACAGGGCGATTTTTGAGGCAGGAGGATTTAGCGATGTCGGGGTAAAATGTTGTAGAGGATTGGGGAAAAGGGATATCCTTGCGGGACTCCCGCTTCCCCAGGTCTTGGAGAGGATAAGTTGTTATTAATTTGGACGTGGAATTTCGTCTGTTAGAAAACTTGCCACAAACTGTACAAAAGAAATTGGCAATTTGCAGAAATTTTCCATTTTCCAGATGAGCCCTTCATGCCAGACTTTGTCAAACTCTTTTTCTAAGTCTAGGAGAATAACCCCCGTGGAGGCTTTTTCCCGGAGACCTAGTTTGGCGTCTTCCACTAGTCTGGCAACTTGCATTGCGGAATCGTGATTTCTCATGAAACGAAATTGCTCGTGACGGATTCCGTTGTTATCGGATGGATGAAGAAATTCTCTGTAAGTTTTGAGAAGGTTGGCAGAAGGCTTATTGGGCGCCAGTTTTGGGAAAAAGTTTTGTTTTTGGAGGGTTTTAGGATACGAATTTCTGCCGCTGTTTTCCAGCTGCTCGGAAATTTTCTAAGCGCAAAGGCACTATTGATTAGTGTTAGTAGCATTAGTAGGATAGTTTCGGGGAGCATTTTAATCACCCTGTTTGAAATTTTGTCTATGCCTGGAGCTCTTTTAGATTTTAACGATTTTATTTGGGTTTCGAGTTCGTCCATAGTAACGGGGGAGAGTAAGATGCAAAAAAGGAAAAGTACTTACGGTTTTATAATACAAAATAACGGAAATTAGGGCAATTTGCCAACCAAAAAACGACGTAAAATACCTTGGAATCACAATTGACCACAAACTTAAATTCACTAAACACATACGAAACATCAGGGCAGAAACAATAAAGAGAACAAAACACTTCCGATCACTAACCTACAAAGACAGAGGAATTAGCACAAACACCGTCACCAAAATATATAAAGCTATTTGTAGACCCTTGCTAGACTATGGACATATACTCATGACCAACGGAACAGAAAGGACAAAACGTTATATACAAACAACAGAACAAATTGCACTAAGACTAATAACACGAATAAGACACCCCCAAAACCCACTACACAACCCCCCAACCCAACTACTATACGAACGCACAAACATGACAAAGATTTCGGAAAGACTCATACGTCTACAGACAAAATGGACAAACAACCCCTACAACTGGACCATACTGAATCCCCTTTGTCTCACAAGACCAACCAGACAATCCCGCTTCCGTTTCCCTACATCACCGCTACTCGAACACTTACAAATGCAACTGACTACTGGACAATTAAATATTTTTTTCTTGTCATTAGAATTGGAAAGTTTATTTAATAATATTGTTAACCTAGAATAAGAGAATTTTCATATTTGTTTTTTTACTTAGATTAAGACTACATGTATTAAACAAGGGCAGAAAGACCGATAGGTCGATACCCTTTTTTTAGAAATAAAGATGTTTACTACTACTAGGGCAATTTGCAACATTTATTGATGGAAATCTAGGGAAAAGTAGGGTTTTTAAAAGTTTGCTTCTAAAACATTTATTGAACAGTTAAAACCACTTTTGTTTAATGAAATAATGAAAGACCGTAAGCAGTTCTTCTCTATACTAATATTAATTGTTTATATTTTATATTTTTGTATGGGAAAGGTGTTAATTTTTGTGATTCAATTTGATTTGTTTTTTTGAAAAATTGTGGCGTTTTAACGTAATAAAAATGTTATTAAGTTCCTCGACTTGTAAGTGGCCTCGACATACATTTTTATGTGCAACCGGAATCAGTAAAATGAAACTTATAAAACACATTAAACAAAAGAGCCTAATATGATGGATTAATAACTAGCCCTAACAATGTTATAATACATTTTCATACCAATTCTTTAAAGATAATTTTCAGATGAAAGCACTCTGCTTGTCTACACCAAACAGTAATTTTCTTTCATCTTGCTTAGACTTGTAGGAGCCGCTAAAATATTTGCTGCAGCAGAATTTCATCGTGAAATTCCCTCCTAACTAGAGGAATGTTCACAAAATCTGCCCTAAATGTTTGACATTATCACTTTTTCGGTAATTACCGATTCATGGCGTAAATAAATGAGAATCGCTTTCCAAACTTCTTCAACAACAAGAACGAAATGCTGCTTGAGACAGTGATTTAGAGGGAAAAAAAATCTCAATGGAACACTATTCAAAAGGGAACAAAGGATAATAAAGGTAGATGCGAATTTTATTAAAATCACCGACAATTACATTCCATGCTCGTTAAGTTCGCTTGTTTGGTTTAGAAATTTGCTTAGTGAATCGCGAACGCAATTTATACTCTTGGGTGTATAAATTCTCTCGTTTTGTTAACGCACGTGCGGAACTGAAGATAATATTATCACATTTTGTGCTCGATGCACTGACAAATTCTTAAGGATAAAACATTTTGAAACCATCTGAGGATAATCATTTTTTATTAATTATTAATTATATGAGGATCATTTTTATATTTACATGTGACTTTTCCTTCTACTTACCAGTTTTTTACAATATTATCTAGCAATGCTCTACATTTTGTTTTAATTCTATCTATCTTTTCCATTAAATATTTTAGCAACTTACTTCACATTAATTAAGTTGAAGATCACTTCCATTATACATAGATAGTAATTAAGTATTAATTAAGTTAATTAAGTGAGCGAATAACTTGAAAGTCGCGTAAAAAATCGATACCGACATACAGCCGAGACTAATCTGTTACTCAATAACGCGATTGGCGCTGGACTAAATGCAGCGAAAAATCCGCTTAAATCACGGCTTTGGTTTAGCATGAGGAAGGGGTAGCGGAGTGTGGCGCGGGTGTTTAAAGGAGCGCATAGAGCTCCAACTTCGCTTTCAGTTTATAATCACTTATTACAATGCGAATATCAAGGTTTTAGTATTATTTTAAATATGCTGTAAGTTAAGGCCATTCGATAAATCCAGCGATAAAAAAAACTACCTATTTGAAGCTGTTCTGAATATTTTAGGGCTCAAACTTTACCCAACGCTATTCATTTAACGAATGAAGGTTTTTTCTATCTTACAGACGCATACGAAGATTGAGACAATTGCCCTGTTTAATTTCATGATGCCATTAAGAAACAGGCAATTTTGCGGAATCGAATTGCTAACGTTAAATGGACATTTTTTGGAAGTTAATTGGGATTATTTGGTCCATAATTAGGCAATTATAGTGCTGGAAAACACTGCAGTTTTCTCCTGGAAATTGATTGAGTTTTAAACATCTCTAATTACAGACTGAATGAAGCTGGCTTTATTGGTTTAAACTTTTAAAACTAATTTTCTTTCTTAATTGCCTTTTAGGTGTGGAACATCTAAATAATTAAATGTTGTGAGCAACCCTGCTAAAAGCACCTTGTTACATGTTATAAACAATAAGTGAATTTGATATTTTTGGCAAAAAAATATGGGAAAAGGCTTGAGAAGAGCTTGCAAAATAAATCTCCTAAGTATATTCATTGAGAGCTGCTAAATGAAGTGGAACAATAGGAAATAATCATAGAAAGAAACAGGAGGACATCTGATTCAAACGAAACACTTTGGCAGGACTAGAGGTTGAAATCTTTTCAATCTTCTGGTGATGTTGCTGCTGAGGACATTTAAAGGGTTTTTCTGGGGCGTACCCTGGGCGTACCCTGTAAATTTGAAACTATTTTAAAACGTGTTCGGTTTAAAACTCCAAAAGTAAGCAAAAGTTAGATTCTCGGGAGATAAAATAGGTTTGAATGCTAAAAAATCACACTTTTTTTATTGTTTTGCCTAAATGTTATTTGCTGCAAAATATTATGGGCATATTGGCAGGTTGAAAATATGGCAATTTGATTACCTTTATTGAAATTGTGTGATCAAATGAAGAAAAATCAGCCAAACGGTCCAAATGCAAATAAAAAAATCCGCCTGAAAAACCAAAGGGACAATTTCCATATTTATTTGGCTTGCCGTCAATTCGGAACGATATTTTCCCGTTAGGAGTTCAGGAGATTGATCAATGTTGACATTGCAAGAGTCAAATTTAATACGACACGACAAACGAGACTTTTTCACATTTCTAAAGGGAAATACAAAAAAGTAACGACACATCTTTGTGGATACCAAAATTGTATATTCAAGCGATTAGACGGCAGTTAGTGATAAAAATGCCCCACAAGCCCTGCAGACGTGCTTTGCATGGCAAATCTTCCTCAAACAGCCACGAAACAGGAAGATACTGACCATTTTAAACACAAATCGTGAAAATGTTAGGCTTTGGGTTACAAATGTGACTTTGGTTCTGGCCGGAGTTACGCAATTGGGGCAGGTCACGATTTTTTCTTCACCAGTTAGGCTCCACATTTAGTTTTGTCGTGAATTGCCAAAAATTTCGATTAGTCGACACTAATTTCGATTTAAAAGTGACAACTTCAGAATCTTTGTCAACCCAATAAACAGCTTTAGAAGTTAAAGCGACAAAAAATACTTATCGACCTCGCCATATGAAAAGTGCCGAAAGTATAGAAAGGGATTTTTTCCAGGAGACAAGAAAAACAGTTTGTAACTGAAAACTATTTTGGCTCTAGGATTTATTCTGATTAAATCTTGCATTTAAGCTTTTACTAAAATTGTGATAAGCAAAATCGAAAAAAACATGGGTTTTTAAGAAAAACAATGGACTTGAGCAAAATTCACTCGTTTCAACTTACGCAATTTTATTTTTGTTTATTAATATTAATACTTTCACATTACAAAAAGTGTAAAAACAAATCCTTCCGCCACTTCCAAAATTTTGTTCAGCGCGTTGATTTCGATGCCCGTCGTTGCTAGTTACTGAGTCAGAAAGGTGCGTGGCGAAAGCTATTGTAATGGGTAAAAGTGATGTTTTTGCCGTCGAAAACAGTGGCGAAAGTACGTACTTTCCACCAGGGGATCAAGAATCGTGTTTTTAACGATTGTGAATGAATGAAAAATTATTTTGTTTTATTTTAAATTTATTTAATTGTATATAAACTTGGAACATTTCCCATTTTTGTAAATTTGATTTGTTTCATTATTCTAATTGGTAACGTTTTAAATTGCTCATAATGATCCAGTTTAAATTCAATCGAATATTCAGATTTATTTTTTAGGTCTCTTATATTCTGAAGGGTAAAATCGTCTATTTTACGCACAGAGCACTTTAAGCCAACAAAATTAAGGTTAGAGAAATCCTTAAAATAACGATGTTATAGATATTGAAACTCATAGGGTTTTGATGTTTTTCTGGTACCTTTTTTTTAACATATGCATACTACTATCATTTCAGTGAGTACCAGAAATATCTGAAAACATGTTTTACTAATAATTTTTTTAAAGTTAAGCTGTTTTAAATAAAAACTATCAAGAAAATTAAACTCTTCAAAATTAGCCGTTAATGAGCATTGGATTCTG
The DNA here is from genome assembly GCA_024550625.1 of Dendroctonus valens. Lineage (NCBI taxonomy): Eukaryota > Metazoa > Arthropoda > Insecta > Coleoptera > Curculionidae > Dendroctonus > Dendroctonus valens. Next base: position 1,733,505 of record JAJTJO010000010.1, read on the forward strand.
AGACTTTCAAAGGCAATTTCAAATTTTCAACATATTTAGACAAAACTTGACTCGCAAAATCGTCCAAAATCCTGATTTTTGCCAGTTCTGTAATGGCGATGTCTACTTAACCCCGCGATCTCCTTTAAAACTTTGCATCGTGCAAACGAAAGGCAGTAGCAAATTGATTGTTTTACCGTGTTTAGCAGACGCCAGGCTCTAAAGTTTCTGAAAGTTTCATTACAATCGCTCAAAAGTCTCACATTCGCCAGCTTAGTTCATATCAGTTCAGTAATGGATATGTCAAATTATCTGCACTTTCTCCTTTAAAAATGTGCATCTTCCAAACTAAAGCAACTAGCAATTGGGAATTTTCATCATATTGGGAACAGGCTTAGTTCTAAAAAGACGAGGAGAGTTTCATAAAAATTGTCCAAAATTCTGTTTTTTGCAAGTTTAATAACTATCAGTCCAGTAAAAGGTGTGTTTACTCAACTGCGCTATTTTCTTTCAAAAATCGCATCTTCCAAACGAAAGACTGCACTCAATTGGTTTTTTTACCGTGCTTAGCAGAGACTTGGCTGTTAGTGGCTTGGTTCTGAAAGTTTCATTACAATTATCCGAAAGTCTCGCTTTTACCAACTTAGTTAATAGTAGTCTAGTAATGGGTCATCGTAACTGCACTTTCTGTCTTAAAAATTCGCATCTTCTAAACTAAAAGGAGTAGCAAATTGGAATTTTTCACATATTTGCAAAACACTTGGTTCTAAATACGCTGAGAGTTGCATAAAAATCGTCGGGAATCCTGATTTTTTCCAACTTAGGAAACATCAGTCCAGTAATGGACATCTACTCAACTCCGCTCTCTCCTTTAAAAATTCGCTACTTCTAAAGGGGAAGCAGCAGAAAATTAAATTGTTTGCCATATTTAGCAGATGCTTGGCGCTAAAGACTTGGAGAGTTTTATTAAAGGCCCGAGAAATTCTCACTTTGGTCAGCTTAGTTAATATTAGTCCAGTAATGGAGGTGTCAACTCAACTGCTCTTTCTCTTTTAAAAATTCGCAACTTCGAAATCAAAGCAAGTAGCAGGTTGAAATTTTCAATTTATTTTGGGAATACTAGGCTCTAAAGGTGCTGATAGTTTCCGTCCCGAATCTTGATGTTTGCCAGCTTAGTAAATATCAGTCCATTAATGGAATTTGGGTTCAGCCAGAACACTCGACAATTGAACAAGTTCAAAGGACCACTACCGCTATCAGAGATTGTTTTGAAAGGAGAGAATACTGCGAGGCAGGCTTTCTTGACGTAACACAGGCCTTTGTCAAAGTGTGGCACGAAGGCCTGATATCTAAAATTAAAAAAATGTTCCCAACAAAGCTTGCTTGTCTGCTGGCATCGTACTTGACAAACAGGATCTTTCAGGTAAAAATAAATAGCAACTTCAGCCCGCTCCAGCAGATAAATGCTGGAGTCCCTCAAGGAAGCGTACTGGGGCCCACCCTGTACTTATTGTTCACAGCAGATTTACCAACAGCAAAAAGCATAAAAAACGGAACATTTGCAGACGATGTGGTGTCTACACGTCATCTCATACGGACCTTAATACAGCAACAACACTGTTACAGATGCATCTTGTAAAGCTGGAAACGTGGCTCAAGCACAATAGAATCAGCATAAATACAGACAAGTCAACCCATGTAACTTTCTCAGTACGAAGATACACCAGGTCCCAATTATATTTAAATAATGAGCTAATACCGCATAAAGACGAAATCAAATATCTGGGAATTCACTTGGACAGCCGGTTAACATGGAGACCACATATATGGGCAAAACGGAAACAGTTAGTCTTAAAAATCAGGCAAATGTACTGGCTAATCAATAAGAACTCAGCACTGTCTCTTGAGAGCAAGCTCTTAATCTACAAATGCATACTGAAACCGATCTGGACGTATGGAATCCAATTATGGGGCTCTGCAGCAGACTCAAACATTGAAATAATGGAACGTTTAAAATCCAAACACTAAGAAACATAGTAGCAGCACCATGGTTCGTACCCAATGAAATTATCAGAAAAGACCTTCAAATTACTACAGTGAAAGAAGAAATAATAAACTACTTTAAAACATACAAAAACAGATTATCGAAGCATCCAAATGAATTAGCAAGAGAGTTACTTAATAATACAAATGTGGTGTCTCGTTTTCGGAAACGCAGGAACTTTTTTAGAATTACTTAACTTATTGTTCACTCAATTTAAATATTTTGTAAATAAGTGGTCATGCTTGTAAGAGTGCTTTACTAGTGAGTGAACACTCACATGTTATTTCTTATGTTAACATTTTTTACTTATTGCCTCAGGACAGATTGTAAACAAATGAAAGGAGCTAATAAAAAAATAATAAAAATTAATGGATACGTCTACTCAACTGCGCTCTCGCCTTTAAAAATTCGCATCTTCCAAACTAAAGCAAGTAGCATTTTGAAATTTTCAATATATTTGGAAAACATTTGGCTTTAAGGACGCTGAAAGTTTCATAAAAATCGTAGATTTCCAGTGCTTAAGCAGATGGCTACAAAATCTCAAATTCTAAAGAAAATGGACGTACGCAATTTTCACATGAGGGTGAAGTTATTTTAAAATCGTCCAAATTTTTAGTGTAAACAAATTTCCTATTCACTTGGCGATTAATGTGCGTTTTATTCAAGTGAGCAGCGCAAATAAGGATAAGTGATTTCTTCTAAAGGTCCCTTATAAAATAGCAATATAAATTGGGACAATAGCTTCTTCTTACGTCTCAAATTCAAAGCATATTCTCCTTTGCTCGGTTGGATTATCTGTTTTCTCCTCAGAGAAAAATGGTTTCATCTATCACTCTTTTTTATTCTCTTGTTCTTCCCTTTTGTCACCAGTTTTCGAGCAAATACAGTGCGTGCACGATGAAAGGGAGAAATTTAATTAAAATGAAGTCCAAAAAAGGCTTCTTTGCAGACGAAATATGCATTAAGTTCCACGTAATTTTCTGCACTGAATTGTTAATATCTTCACTGTTAGAGATTTTTGCTAGTTAATAGCGTCTCATTTGCTTATTAATTTTCATTCATTTTCGATTCGAAACCTACTAATTTGCATATTTTCTGGGTTTTAGCAATTCATTCACCTTCGACCAAGCAACAGGCAGCATATCCAAACAAGGAACACCAAATTAAGTTAAAATACCATTGCATTCAAACTATGTGAATGAACGACATTAAATGCGACAGCAAAACTTCTAGTTAGCACTTTGTTAAGTTTATTAAAACCCCAAATTTACCGAAAGCAAATTCAAAGAGGCACTAATTACGAAATTATTCCCTAATCAAAATCATAGACCGAGCAAAACGTAAACAGTTGTTGAACTCTCAATTATTGTGTGTTGTCGCTTTGTTCACCAGCTTTGTTTTGGAAAATCGACTGGGAATTAAGCACGACTATTCACAACCTTAATTTGGAATTATTGTTTGCAGCACATTTTTAACTATTTTAATTCCTGTTTTATAGTATATAAAGCATAATTAGATCATATATTTCAACTAAGCGAGGCTAAAATTTTAAGATTTTGAGTGATAATGAATTTGAGTTCTTGAAAAGAAGTTTTGGAAATTCAACAGCAAAGGAAAATAAGATTTGGGTGAAACTCACATTATTTAATTTGGGTGGTAAGTGTTCTGCAGACAAAGTGTAACCACTAAATGAGGAAATCTTGTAAACATGCAAACACAGATTGGATATTTTAACAAAAAGTTTGTTTTAATTTTAATTCAAAATTTAAATGATTAAAACAGTAAATAAATAATTCGACTTTGTACTCTCGGAGGACAGCAATAAATAATATTTATTCTAAAAAATATACTAGGTTTAAATCAATTAAATTAAAAAATTAAGTCACATGAAGAAATATATTATTTACTTGAAAAAATCGAGTAACTGGAAATTTTATTAGTAGAAAGCCACCCAAATTTTAGGCAAAAGAGTAGATTAAAATGCTGATATTAACCATGAAAATATTCTGAAATAAATTGAGTAAAACAATAGTATCGGCTGTTTGTTAGTATAGAATTTCTACGCGAACTTATATAATGAAGTTTTATTTAGCGTTTCCAATTTTACCATTTTTTAAAAAATGTCCACTTTTTTATTTTACGTTCCAAACAAGCTCATTATTTTACGAGTTCATAATAACATACTGCCGCGCTTAATTTACGGGGCATTTTGCGAGCATTTGCAGTTCTACTCCGCCATTAAAACACCGATATTATTTTAGAGTGGAAACATAAAAGCTCCTCTATCTATAAAAGTGCGGTTGTCCGGGGGCAATGTGGGAATTTGAAAAATATAATAATTTCAACTCTATAAAATCTGTAGGTGCTTGAACATCGTTTTCCTCGAGACCCTTTAAAATCCAGATACTAAATAGTAACCGGCTCAAATTGCTAAAAGTTTTATGACTGAGAAGGAAAATCGTTTCTTGCAATGGTTCCAATTTATTATCCGGAGGATTAGCATATGAAAAGCTTAAAAGACCCTGAGAGCAAAGGCAATAAGGAGACCCTTTTGGCTTATGTACCTTCAAAATCTCGCAGTCGTCGCGAATTCTATTTTTCCATTATCGCCTTGATTAAAGTAACATCCTAACCAGATTAACTCTAACTGAGAATAACAATTATTATTATTATTATTTCTTGGCTACACGTTCCGCATATTAATTTCGAACTATTCCTGTAAAGTTGCTGGTAATATACTGTTGAGTTTCGCCGAGTTTTCTAACTACATGAACGTAGCATTGTGGAGCAACAAGAGATACGTTTTATGCATTACATTAATTAATTTGGAGTTTGTAATTTGTAGCTTTAGGGTCAGAAATCACTTTCAGGAAGACTGATGGGTTTGGAATTTTTGGGCAGGACTCAAAGGCGTGTATAGATCTAAAGTATAAATAGGTTATAAGTAACCGAACACACGTTTATCCTATATTTCAATATTAACAATATTGTTAGTATAACAAATAGAGCCAAAGTCCGAGGTTTGATTAAATATTTTTTAAAAATTAGAGTGAAAATGTTAAAATCTAAGGATTGAAAAATCTCAGACAGCCATTAAATACAAATTGACCAACTAATAGATGGACGAAGAAGAGAGAATATTGAAACAATTCTGAGAGACCAAAAAGAGTGTTAGAAAACTAGCAGTAAAATAAAGAATTCACCTGCAGACGGCAGGATTAAGTTTGGCAAAGTTAGAAGAAATTGGCATAAAAAGTTAACTTGCAATTTTAAACAGATACGTTTTTTGAATACTGTCCAATAAAAAAAATAGTCATTAGCAGACAACTGCAATTCGCCTGTATTTTCCTAATAGGATTTTTCCACCATCCTCTTCCTTTCACACTTTTCCTTTTCACTTTGCATTTTTTTTCGGTTTCGTAACCCCGCGTCTTGATTGTAGTTATTAAAGCCTCCAAAGCAGAAGGCAAATAAACAAAAAGCCCCTTCAGGAAAATTGATCTGGAAAACTGATGGAAAAGCGATTATCCAGGGAAAACACGGCTTTACAAGCACTCAAGACAAGGCGGAAAGTTTTCTTTTTGGTGGATCAGATGCGGATACGTTTAGATAAATGTGCCGAAAGATTTGCGAGCTAATTTAATTTTTTCTCGTTTTTCTTTTTCAAGGAAAGGAGTGCAATGAATTGTGGCAATGTGGAGCTATGTTATGGCTGCTGCAAGGGGTAATGTGAGCAGCAGGGCCGGCTCGGTGTTCTCAGTGCAAACGGGCAACAATTGCGGCCCCCCTGGTCCTTGCAGGGACGGACTGAACTTATGCAGGTCACTTAATTCGCTTCAGTGTCTTCTAATGGCTAAAAGTCCCTGTGCAGGTTTCAGCCCAGCCATTTCCAGCCCACCAATCATCAGAAGCTGCTACTCAAAAGCTTCTCCAGAACAGACTTTAATACGTCCCTGTCTCGAGATGGTTCCAGAGATGTACTGGCCGAAGTCCGCGTGCAGACGTCTTATGCTGATAGGGGACAGAGCCTATCGGAGACTACTCTGGATAATCCCTCTCAAGTAAGTTGAATTTATTGTGAGTTTGGGTTAGGAAGTAGGTGCAGATTTCGAGAGGTGCTAATCTCAGGCACCTCAAGAACTGGTTTCGAGCCTATTGGATCTTATCAGCCTGATAAAACCCATCTTGCATTGTTCGATGTTGAGTTCTTTTAGATTTTGTTAAACACTTTAAATGTTTTGTTCTTTAGGTTCAATGGAGCTGGGAGGTCCGAAATAATTTTAAAATTCTTCTCCATGTTCGCTTAATGTATTTAAATGAATTTGGAGCACGTCGCGAATGGCTTAATTGGAATTTTTAGTGCGGCATCGAGTCGCTGCATAACAAAATAATTTTGCAAACTTTGACTTTGTCGGAGCATGCGGGCGTGACGCAAATCGGGATTCGCTATTTTAACAAAAAAAATGTTTGCGCACTTTGAAGGTTCGGTTAATACAATCGTTTCGGTAGTCGAAAATGATTCTAATCCTGGAAAAAAATGCGGTTTTTCATACAAGACAGTGAACAGGTGGAAATGTTCAAAAAGTTGAGCGACGAGACAATTTTTTGGACAAGTGCTGTTTAACTTAAGCCCGCAGCGACAGGAAGGAAAAAATTAAATAGTGGAAATATATAAACAGTCAAGTTAGTAAAATGTATGTGAATAGAAGACAGAATGACAATCAGATATTAAAAAACAGCACAAGTTGCGATTGAAATTCAGGTTCTGATCGTGTTCCAGAATAATATTCTAAGTTATTCAAAGTTAGTCAGAAGCATCATACACAATAAGGATAAATAGCACAAAATTAAAATTGGCATTTCACAGGTAACAAGCAAAACATTAATTTTACCCAAAAACGGGCGACGTCAATAGCATTTTGCATTGACGCTTTGAGAGCCTCCAGGGTGCACTGGGCTGGGGCACAGTGCACAAGTGTACGTGTCCGCAGCACATAAGATGGTAGGTGTGTTATATCCCCATTTGTTGAGACAGTATTTTCACATCCAGTGTTGGCCTCCAGGTGCTTTCCATCTGTCGATGCTGATTCCTGAGCCTGCTAAATCTGTTGTCGAGCTAAGGAAGCATTTTCTGAACTTGAGTCTCCGAGGGGCTGGTTGAGCATTGGGTGTGATGACCTATATTTCTCCTTGCATGTGGATTCCTCTCTTCGTATTTCGAGGGGGGGTCTATATCGGCAAGTTGATGAACCTTTTCCAGGGGGGTGGGTTTTAGACAACCTGTAATTAGTCTGCTTGTTTCGTTGCGGAGGCGATCAGAATCTTTGGCTTATCTCCCCAGGTAGAACTGGTTAATTTTCGAATGATATTGTTTCCGCCGCTGACTTTCATCTTGATGTTAGTGCAGTGCTTCCTGTAAGTCGGAGCCCTGTCTAGTGTTACGCCCAGGTATTTGGGGTTGGGGCAATGTTCTAAAGTGTCTCCTCTCCATGTGATTTGCAGCTTCCTGTTTGCCTGTCTGTTCCGGAGGTGAAAAGCGCATGCTTGGGTATTGATAGGGTTGGTTCTTTTGGTAAAAGAGATCCAAGTCTATTAGAGCTTCATTTAGACGTTGCTCCACTTCTTCCGAGGTTTTCCTTTTGTGGCTATTACGGGGTCCTCGGTGTAAATATGGCAAGTTGTAGTTCCGGGACGAAACTGTTCATTAGTATATAGTTCATTAGTATATGTTATTAGTATGTTGAAGAGGGTCGGGGCCAGCACACTGCCCTGGGGCAACCATTCTTATGTTTTCTCCAACTACTTCTCTTTCCTTGAAACTCAACGAGGAACCTGCGGTAGCTTGAAGTAGATTTCCAATCAGTGTAATGATCTTAGTTATTGAGTTATTCAGATAAATAAACAGACTAAACCAAACCAGACTTAAAGAGCATGAAAGTGAAATTATTGGGAGAAAGTCAACAGCAAATAAAAGGAAAAGCGAGTTAGTGGTAATGATAAAAGGGGTACAAACATAAAATTTTAATATATAAACAAGTTAACACCTGTCTTTTATAATGATAATTTTTACGCAAAATTGATATTCATCGATTTCTTTTATATACAGGAATGAACGTGTGAAACTACTTTAAAAAATGTTCATAATTAAATCAAGAATCCTAATTGGTCAAAGAAACTGTATGTGAAAAACAAAAACAAAATGGGAAAACTCGGTCGAGGCCGAAATAATTAAAACAACGTGACTTATTAGGGAAGAAATGGTAGCTCAGCCCGACGAAATTAATGATGAAAAGATACTGGACGGGACAATTATAAACATCGCTTGCATTTGAATAAATCGATATGTTCACATACCGAAGAGTGATTTAATATATATTTTTAATACATTTTTGATAATTTAATTTACATATAAATAAACTTCAAATCAATCACTTATAGAATCTGGTCGAATCGATAAAAAACGCATAGTTAAATTTTTCTAAATGATTTCTGTGACTTTGCATAGCGAAGACCAGTAGGAAGATAGATAGATAGATAACATTTATTTAAACATTCACAATTTCTGACAAGCATGGGTTGTAATACACATTAGTGTATTGTTGGAACAATACACTAATAACAGAAAAAGCCCGGAAGCTCCCCCAGTGCCTAGCCAGGTGTTCGGCATTGGTGCTCCTTTGCCCATGGTCCAAATGGTCGCTCATTGATCCATTACCTGGGTGCAGCCATAACTCGTTCGCATGACAACGTTAGGCGATGATCTTAAAGTGGCGGTTCGGGTTTATTGGAGGGGCATTCATTAAGGAAAAAAGGTCTTCCTGACGGGAAGCCAAAGACTCTTTTGCTTCTACATTTAAATGTGATACTGTCAGCCGTGACGTTAACCGCCGGCAGTTTCAACTAGATGACCAAATCCATCCGCCGCCGCCCCGATCCGTGCAAGGATCAGCCAACACCAACCAGAACGAGGCAAGACGAACTCGGTGAGTTAAGATATGTTGGATTTGTCCGTTTCCAGCCTGCTAGAAACGAATAGAATATGCGAAGTCGCTGAAACAGGGGACCATGGGTTGGGCGATCGGTCTGTCTTTCTATTTCGTTATCCTGAAGGGCTGGCTGGACTTTGTGAACTTCCGACAAAAAGTCAGCTAGCAGCTCGCACTTCTCCCTGGTGGTAATGTAACTCCACCCCTCTTTTTTAAGAGCGGGGACTTGCTTGTGGAGACTTCTCGACAGTTTCCACAAAGAGTTTCCACAGTCCTGCTGATTGGGGGGTTGGAGGCTGGATTGCTTCGCCCTCAGACTGGTCGTGATGGTAGTGGAGCTGGCACATATCCAGACTTTTCAGCCGGGCCTGAGCCTGTTTGTAGATATAAACAGGGCAACCCTCATCAAAGGTGCGATGAGGGCCGCCATAGTTGGCACACTTGAGCACAGCTCCAGGCGGACAGGCCGTGATCTCGTGCGGACCATCACAGCGAGAGCAGTTATAGCTCCATAAGCAGTTATTTGAAACATGGCCCCAACCCTGGCATCGACGGCACTGCGTCAGGCTTCTCTGGTCTTTACGCGTCTTCCAAGACACCCTCACGCTGCAAACTACCTTCGGCTCCTCCTTGAGTCTGCGAAAGGTTACCTTATCGTCGGTTACGACAAAGTATAGAGGCCGGAACTTTGGCACTTATTGGGTGGACGTTTTTGACTTGTTTCCCCCTTACTGTCAAGTCCTCCTTGATTTCGTGAGGCCCTGCGTCTCCTTCTAAGCAGTCAAGTATGCACGTGCAGAACACGATACGGGACGCCTTTGTGTATTTCAGGGTAAATGGCTTTGATGTTATAGAGTTGAGTCCCTTTATCAATGTACTGTGGTTGCTTGTTTTGCCAGCTATTACTATTGGCGGCCGTTTTTCTGCCCTCTTGGGTGCATTAATAGCTCCTGCAGGACTTCTATCTTCTTGTTGAGGAGTTGGGAGATGTTGGAGGCTCTTCTTCGTTTGGCGGCTGGATGAGAGTAAACTGGTTTCTCAGCATCGTGGGAAGCCTCTGCGTCAACAATGAGCGAAATCCACGCAACAGTTTTTCGTTCAAAGGCCGGTTGGAGTGGGCTGTGATGTTGTTGCCGTTGTTGTTTTTATTTTTTCGGTGGCTGATTTTTTTGGTGCCAGGGTTGGTGATACCGGTGATGTAGGATCCGATTTGGGAGCGATACCCCTTTTCTTCGTCTTGAGACGACGAAAGTACCCGTCTTGGAAGGCTTGGTCGGACTCTGACTCCTGAGAAGTACCCGGGTTCATAGTACTTAACGAGGAAACCCAATATTTGCCTGATAAGGAGTGTTGTTTAAGTTAACACAGAAACTGTTTGGTTTATCAGCGTCGAAAGTACATAAATTGTTGGAATAGTTCTGTTAAAATGGACAGAAATTGAGAAAGAAATATAAATTCGCGGAATTCACTAGAGCACTACACGATATCACGACCTATCGGTTCACTGGTCGATAGCCGAATCTTCATCTGCCCGGTCTCCAGATCTGACGTCGGTTGATTTTTTTCGCGGGTTTTATTTATAACGTTTAAAGTGATGACGACTACACCCACAAGTTCAAATATTATGAAGAGAATTCGCCTGCTGGCTAAATCTGCCTGCTGGATAAATCGAGTCGTAAAGTGTTTGGAAGTTGAAGGGAGGCATTCGGAAGTGATTAAAGACATAAAAATGTGCACACATACGAAGTTTTTCTTGTAGAATCAAACATTCACAGTGGAACATATATTATGCCATTTGAAAATTTAAAGTTGCTTTGATATTTCAAAGAGAGCTCTTGATTAGAATAATAAAACAATGTCCCCTGCTTATTTTTTACTTTCCCACATTTTTATTAATTAATTGAAAATCGTTTCTAAGATAGAGCCTTGTAATACTTTAAAAAACTCACGTCGTATAATTATTAATACATTGTATAAAATATAATTCTTCTTCTTCTCATCACGCCCTCTCCTGCCGAAGGTTGGCGATCCAAATGGCAATTGTAGCTCTGGAAACCTCAGTACTAAGGAGTTCCGCAGACGAGCGGTCGAACCATCTCCTCAAATCCTTTAGCCATGAGTTCTGCCGTCTTCCTACTGATCTTTTCCCCTTTACTTTGCCCTCCATTATGAGTCGTAATATTTCGTATTTATAACCTCTCCTCACATGATAGAGGTATTGCATTTTTCTTTCCTTGATGGTATTCAGTAGTTCTTTTAAAATATAATTAGTTCCATTAAATCTCAGAAATCCTAACAATTTTTTCCATGCTTAAGGAACAGCTCAAGCACAAAAGCAAAACTACTGTAAAGACAAGATAAAAATGTAATCACTACTGATCCGGCACTTTGCCTGAAACAAATGTTTTCCACATAATTGAAAAAGGGATTTGTATTCACTTGGTTTGAACTTTTGTGAACATCTTAGTTTTATCCATTTTATTTCCTTTACTGTCCTCCTTTTTGCCCTTACCATTGGCATTGGGGAATTTCAGAATCCGTCTAAATACGTTGCTCGTATCAGCTTCTCTTCGTTCTCAAAACATTAGCTTTTCAGTGAGATATTATTAGAAATCACTTTGCGCGTCCCAATAAATTTATCTGACACGATCATTGAAGAGAACTTGTGCTGGGTATCAATTTAGATAAACTTTCATCTTGGTGGCACAATTCACATTGTCTAAATATTCTTGAGTATAGTGGCGCTGTTTGAATAAGCTTAACTTCGAAATCCTCTCCATTGAAGCTATTTTCGATTAAATTGGGGCTTGCACTTCATAGAACTCGATAACTAGTTGAAAGTATCTTTAATCCTAAGCAAACTGTTTTCCATCTTAGGTTTATTGTCTAGGTGGAAGATAATCTTACACGAAGAATTAATGTCTGAAGTTCAATAATAAGTTTTTCGGAACTTCAAAAATAATTATAATTAATATAAAATTATTAATATCAACCGTCATATGATACGTGGAAAATCATGAGTTGAATTCTTTTTCAAGAATTACAATAGAATAGTAGTAGTAGTAGTAAACATCTTTATTTCTAAAAAAGGCTATCGACCTATCGGTCTTTCTGCCCTTGTTTAATACATGTAGTCTTAATCTAAATAAGTGTAGTCTAAATACATGTAGTCAATATCTAATTGAAGTCTATTTTGAAGAACATACGAATACTTTTTACACGAAATATGTCGAGTACCTTCAAACAATATTCAAAAAAAAACGCGTAAAAATGAAATTAAGCTCGATCTACACAATGAAATTTAATTTGTCGTTTTATTTCCTTATAAAATTGCGCTCAATCAACAATTATGGCCCTCCCTATTTACAAATAGGCTTTTCGCCAGCAGATATTATCTGTTGATGGCTTTTTATATTGCTCTAAGCCTTTTTCATTACATCTTTTTATTATACCTTTATGCGAGGGCACGGTTAAGGTTTTTTATCCTCGAACTATAGCTTTTAATAATTAAACACAAACTAATATTAATTTTAGCAAAAAACACGATCTGAAATGAGACTGAGCACATTTGAGCCATTGGAGGCAATTTTCAAACTTTTATTCTAACTTTTTAATTGATCGGTGCAACTCTTAGACACTTACTTCCCGTTAGCAATTTACGTTTCTCGATATTTTAACAAAACCAATCAATCACGGTATTTATTGGAGCATTTTAGGAACGCAAGTATTGGGTTCGTGCTGAAAGAACGTTGTTTTTGCGGCTCAAACAGTCACTTGATAAAGATGAGTTTCACTGGGCTAAAGTGTTTTTCGTGCGCCTCTTAGAGAAATTCCCTAAGTAATTAATTTCAGTTTTTATTTTCTGGGCTGATTGAGACTGAGTAGCTTTAGTATGTCATGGACCCTTTGGTGAAAAAGCTGCTATAAGCAAGGCAAACGGTAAACCATGAGCTTAAAACACTTGGACTAAAGTTTGGATGAAAATGTATTATACAAATACAAATCGACTTTTTGTTCGTACTAATGTGGACAATCATCTAAGGTTTTCACTTTTACCAAGCAGTTAAAATGTCCATTCTGTATATTGATTTTGTTTTCGGCTTTAAGGTATTTGTCCTTCCGAACAATGTTTTGCAGGCATCCTGAACTTCTGCCGCCTTCATTTCTTCATGTGTTACTTCTTTAAGGCGACTTTCATGACCCGTGAATTCTGCTCCCAGAAATTTGAAGCATTTCAGCTGTTGTCCGTTCGATGTTGATGAGCATATTTAATTATTTGGCTTTAGAGTTAAAATAATCATTATAACATTTCGAAATTATCTGCAGATTTTGCAATGCAATAAGTACAGCATCGTCAGCATAAATAACAAGCGGCATGGAAGATTCCCACTTTAAATCCAGCTGTTCTGGGAAATATTTACATCATTTTATCAGCAGAGATTCATTATGGTAATAAACATCCAATTAAACATTGATAGAAATAAGCATAGAATAACTCAATTTACGAATGTTTACTTTCGAAAAACATCTTAGTGGGATAAGTATAAACGATAAATTTATTTTTTATTATCAAAAATAGCCTTCAGAAGGACTCGGATAAAGGGTCGAAACATCAGCAATTTTTAGAAAAAAAATTGAGTTTTAATCCAGCTCCAAACCCGCTATACGAATATTTCTCAGCATCAGAAAAAATCTAGCGAATCCGAAAACCAGTGTTTATTAACGGTAAAAATAAAAACGGCAAACGGAAGAAAAGGAAAAAAGTCCAAAAATGAGAAAAAGGCACAGAATAAGATAAATGCAATTTAGGAATACACCGATCGCCAAATGGAAATATGACAAGTAAGTAAGTTTAAATATGTGCAACAAAACAGAGACGGAAGAAAAACAGTTACTAGTACAGTATATACAAATACAGTAAGTATGGTAAACATATGTGAAGATGCAGAAGCAAATATAAAGTTTGCAACAAAGCAAATAAAGTTTTAAAAGACTGATAAGGCAAAAGAGTTATTCGTATGGTGAACGCAAGAGCGTGGTAAAAGCACTGACAACGAGGAAAACAAACAATATATCACACATACAAAATAAGACTGGAATCATAATAAGGCATGAGAATGACGATATGGAGAAAAGGAGGGAGAAGATTAAGCGACTACTTGAATGCGACGCTGAGGAATCATACGAGCGAGGGAACGAATAAATTGAATTTGAGGGAGGAAATTGCAACAAACAAAAGCGAAAATGTGGTGGAAGTTATAGAAATTGTACAGCAAGGAAAAGCAGCAAGATGCGATAGCATTAGTGCTGAGCACATGGGTGAAAGTAACTGTAAAATAAAATATGGAAACAGTACATATGTGAAAATGATAAGGAGATAATATTGCTCTTTGTAGAATTGAAGCGACACAATAGAGTTCTAGAGAGAAAATTAAAGGAAACAGTAGACAAGCGCTTGGAGAAATCGAGCAAAAGCTTCAAAAATAAAAGTTCGCAAGATCATTTTAAAAGAGATTATACAGTTAAAACTTGTTAACATTTAAAAGGAATGGCCTTGGCAGTGTCAGAACAAATTTAATTTGGAAAATGTTGTAACAGAGAAGAAGGTAATGGTGAAGTTAATTAAGAAAAAATGTAGAAAGCATAATATTAACGTGAAACAGGATAGAAAAGCAAGTGAAGAGTAGTAGTACCGTGGGGGGGACCCGATGGGTCCGGCGAGTAGGCCTGAAAGACCCTTTTCGCCATTACGACGCCTCCGTCCATCCCCACCTTACCACTCCTGTTCTTCGCCGCCCAGGTGTCCCGTCTCCCTGAGAAAGGCAAAGATTCGTCTCCCCTCCAGGGATGACAATTCGTTGCGGGAGAGTGTAGAGGCCCCAATGAGGCGCCTCCTAGTAGACGATCCACGATGGCAGACTCCTAATAGGTTGTATGATGTTTCCTCCGCAATTCCACATTGTGGACATACAGGGCTATCACCAATTCCTAGTAGGTGTAGATGTCTGTTTAGACCACAGTGGCCTGTCATGGCCCCAACCAGAGTTCTCAGGGCACAGCGACTCCTTGACATCAACCATTTGGCTGTTGCCTTGCTGTTGCCTTGCCGTTACTTGGGGTACCAATCAAGTCTTTGGCTTGACTACACCCTTCGGCCTTTCTCCACATCTCTGTGGTGCCTCTAAGAACCCAGTTATTTAGAGCGCTTGCTACCTGTCGGTTACGGCAGCCTGGCTGTCGGAGTAGATCTCGATCACTCCCTCTAGTCTTTCTGTAACTTCCCTATCTGTGGCAACTTTAAGGATTACATATAATTCCGCCTGAAACACTGTCGTCCAGCTTCTCAATGAAAAGGACGCTCCTCTGTTGGAGTCTTGCCGGTACACGCCTGCCCCAGACCATCCCGCATTGGGCGCCCGTGAGCCGTCGGTGTACCAACATTGCACTGTCCTAGTATTCCAACTTTATTTTGTTGGGATTGCCACCTTAAATTTCCTTTCGAACCGCTGTTAGGTGACACCACCTTTGCTCCTAGGATTGTATGTCCCCGACGTGGGTGGTTGTCATGCCTTATAGAGATGTAGCCTATACTCTGTAGCGCCGCAGAGCGTGTATCCACATGGTTAGCTCAGGAAGGCCCAGGAGGATGTTTAATGCTATGCTCGGTGTCCTCCTAATTGCGCCAGTCATCGCTTGGCAGACCAGTCTTTGCAGACCTGCATTAGACCACGGAACCATAACAGATCATCAGTCTTAAAACGGCAGTATACAACCACTTCATAACGTATGGTTTTAGACCCCAGTTTTACCCCAGCGCTCGTCGCAAGTGCCACGACACAAGGACTATGGAGAGAAAAAGTTAAAATAGGCAGGAGTTCTGAGCTCAGTATTAATCATTAAACGATTTAATGATGAACTGAAGAAAACAAAAACAAAAGTGTGACACATATGGAAGCGGTTGGTACATCTGAATTCGTATTTGCCGATAATAGAAAGTCATTTGTTAAAAACGAGTCAGTCCTTAAACATGACGCAGTGAAATGCAAATAGGCGTCAATAGCAAGAAACATTAATATTAATAGAGAGTGGTGGAACAAGAAGAGGAAATATTAAAAATTATTGAAAATTTACCCCAAAAACCGGAAGGAAAAGCTGAAGAACGGAATAGCGGAGTAACTGGAAGTTTACTACTGGAGAAATTTAATAGAAAAGATCGATTTAAGATCAATGGCTTAACAAATTAGGATGAAAATATACTCTGGATAACAAAAAAAATTATGTTTAAGTGACAATTTTCGAAATGGTTCCCATGTATGACAGCCATAGGTGGGTACCAGCGACTACTAAACAAAAATTTAGACAGTGGATTTTTAGATATTTCATATATCTATATATAACGTGATCTGTATATACACTGAGCCGAAAATTTAACACTTATTCCCTAACCTTTGAGTTTGAATATATTGGCAATCGGTCATCCGAGTTGAAATTTTTTTTTTATCGAATTATAGCTCCATTCTTGGACGGAATTTAAGTTATAAAAAATGTTTAAGTAAATTTTGCATGGAAAATGTCACCGGTCTTAAAAAATGAATATCTCTCGAATGGCTCAGAATAAACCTACAATTCAAATTCCAAATTACTCAGAACACATGGTTCTGGACCATCCGATATTGCCCGCAGAAAAATTTGAACTTTGACCAAGAAAACATGACACCATGTACAATATGTTCATTCCATGTCTTTTTTCACATCTTCACACAAAACTTTTGTTCAAGAACTGAGCTTTGATTCGATAAAAAAAACTTATTCAAATCGGACCACCGACTGAGAAAATATTCCTACAGTCAAAAGTGGCATTCGCAAAGGCTCGAATCTATCAATCAAAAAACAAATTTCAGGAAATTAACCAGCCTAAAGAAACAGAATTCGCCTTTGCTTTATGCGAGGCACTCTTGGTCTACCGGAAACCGCACTGATTACATCTGGAAATAAAACCAGGGATCTCAAGAATTTAACCGATTCTCATCGATATTTCATGGCCCACATTCGGAGGGTAACTTTCCAACATTTAATTGGTAAATGCAGCCTCGTGGGTACATTTTGCGGCTTTTTAAACTATCGGTTGTCAATTTGGCCCTTTTGGAGATTTCATCGATGGAACATCAACAAAAGCAATCAATCACGGTTCTTATCGGGCGATTATAGCAAACGTACAGATTGATTGAGCTCTTGCTGAAAGAATGTTGTTTTTTCGCTGATAGTCTCGATGGGGATGAAATTCAGTTGGTCAAAGTATTTTTAGCAGAACTTTTAATGAATGCCGTTGCGGTTGGCTTCACTAAGTAATTGCTCTTACATTAGGAGGCTTAATGTGCAATTTATTACTCCGTAGCTACAAGTTGAAGGAGAAATATGCATTTGACAAAATTGTTGGAGTTTTGAGAGGCAAGATGCTGTCCATGTGGTAAAAACTGAGCTCTTTGTCTAATTGGATGTTGGCGGTAAATCCAGACCCAAAAACCTTAACCTCGCTCGATAAATTGCGAAAGGGTTTTCCCTTCAGGCAAACCTGCCAATTTTAATTTAATTCAAGGGCTTTTGTTACCTACCAGCGCTGGTGGAGATTAGAGTATGTATTCCGTCAAACCAGCGAATCCTAGTTTGCATTCATTTTTTATAGATTTATGGATATTACACAATCCAATATGTGTATATAGAACTGGGGTAGTAAAATTTCGAGTCGTGCCCGAAACTGATTTCATATAAGGGTTGCGTCAATCACCCTGAAAAGGGATGGCGAAAAGGATTCATTTCGATACCTAAATTTGCCCGTTCCATTCTCCTTGTTAATCCAGATGCATACAAATGCGACCCAACAAGACAAGAAAGGGATTGGACTTGTTTTTGATTAAAGCTTTCGGTAATTGGATTGTCTTATTAGTGGAATAATCAAGAGTTAGCTACCATATTGATGGTCAACAAAGTCGTGATCGAAAGTGTGTAGTTTTGCTCTGTAGCGTAATACTTTTGGGATTTTTAATATTGACTTCTCAAAGCAGCTAGGAAACCTGTAAGAGTATGCATAAAAAGAGCTGATTGTGATGAGGGAATATGTCGCTTTCCGGAATTTTTATGCAAACCTAATTCAAATAGAATTGTTTTGTCATCACGGACTGTTTGTTTTGCTGCTGCTTTTTTCAGCTGTTTACGTATTGTTTACAATGCTAATACGTTTACTTTCCATCACATACCCCACAATAATCGATACGCAAAGGAAAATTTGCTAATGAATCTAAGTTCTCTATTAGCTTTTTTCATTCTATTTTCAAATCGAACATTTGCATTTTCTAATTTCATATAAAATAGGTTTTTTTTTTAGAATAATTCCTGCGGTTTCACCTTCAAATTAATTTCTTCTGCAAATTGCAATTAAAACGTGAACAAGCTGTTTCTCATTTACATTACATTTTTCAGCATAACCAGACATCTTCAAGTCGCATAATGTTAGTCAAAAATATTTTTCGATTTCCGTATAAAATTGAAGCGAAGCTTTTTATTTATAGCTTTATTAGTAGTACCTTTTTAAAATGTTGCTTTTATATTTTCTTATGTTTTGTTTGGCCTCTCGTTCCTCATTCCTACTACCTGTCCCTGCCAAATAAGTTTCACTGAGGTCCTACTGTCCATTCTGCACAAGTGACCAAACCATCTTAGTTGTTGTGTTTGCACTGTTCATAGTATCGGTTCCACATTTAGTTCCTTTCTTATCTCTTATTTTATCTCTTCTGATGACACTCTGGCTCCTCTTCGAAACTAATTTTTCATTGAACCACCGTATGCTGCTGCGAGTGAAGATCGTGTAACTCCTCCGTTGTCAGCTCCTGAGAATGTTCCTCGACGAGCTCGTTCATATCTCTCTCATTCACCTCCAGGCCCATGGATTTTTTCAGAGAAACAATCTCCTCTACCACTACGACTTCGGGATCCAATCCTTCGAAGGCCCTTTCAGCTACAGCCTCAGGCCACAGCTTCTTCCATGATGAGGTTAAGGTCCTCGTTGTAACACCCAGCCAGGCCTGATCAATAATTCTTAGGCATATCACGATGTTAAAGTGGTCCTTCCAGAACTCTCGAAGGGTAAGGTTTGTGTTCTCCGTCACCTCAAAGCAGCGCCGCAAAATGAGCTTGCTGTACAACTTCTTAAAATTAGAAATCACCTGCTGATCCTTGGGCTGCAGGATAGGAGTGGTGTTGGGTGGTAGGTAGAGAACCTTTCTAAACTTGAACTGTTCGAGTAAATCATATTCGAGATTTGGTGGGTGAGCAGAGGCATTGTCGAGGACGAGAAGGGCTTGCGTGGGTGGGTTGTTTTCCTGTAAATATTATTTAACAGAACGGCCAAACGCCAGGTCCACAAAGAATTTCCTGATGACTCACGCCTTCGGATTTACCCTCCACATAACTTGCAGTTTTTCTTTTAAAATCTTATGTGACTTAAAGGCTCTGGCATTTTCCGAATGGTTTACTAGCAAAGGCTTGATTTTGCAGTCGCCACTCGCATTGGCGCAAAGTGCTAGAGTTAATCTATCTTTCATGGGTTTGTGACCTGGTATCGTCTTCTCCTCTGCGGTTATGTAAGTCCTATTCGGCATCCTTTTCCAGAAAAGCCCTGTCTCGTTACAGGTGCAGACTTGCTGGGGGATGTATCCTTTGGCATCAGTTCGGAAAAGGTTTTGATGTAAACCTCAGCTGTTAACCAGCCCCGACTGGCTTTAAACGAGTCTTCCGATTCCTCGTTTGTGGAAGTGTGTGGGATCTGCCTCAGCAAAGCACCGTAAATCGCTCGTGCCCTCTCACATATGATGCTTTGTGTTAAGGTCCCTCCTTGAAGCTGCTTCTTTGCACCCACACCATCAGTAGTTTCTCCATCTTTTCAAGTCAATTACTCGCACATCTTGCTCATATTTTTTCTATGATTTCACGCTTTAATTCAATAGATTTCAACTTTTTCGGACCCATGGTTATAAAAATAAAGGGGACAATGTACAAAAAGCAAAAAACGCGAACCCAACTTATCAAAAATGCTTCAAAAACGAGGCAAACAAGCACACATACTGAGGCCTAGTGTGAGTTCGGAGGAACTGTTAGACATGCACCCGCATGTTGGGGTCGTGGGCAGCGGTGTAATGTGCGAATTCTCGTATCTCAAATGTTGCTCTCATCTTAAAGCAAAATGTATCCCTCGATCGGGGGCTCGCATCTCAAAGCACTCGTATGTTAAGGCACTCGTGTATCGAGGTACTTACATTTTTCACCTGTTTTCACCTATTTTTAATATTTTCTCTTCTTGTTTCACCACTTCCTTAGTTATGTATATATTACTATTAATCTTCCTTGCTCTTGACGATTATTAGCATTATCACTCACTGCGCCATGTTTAAGCTCGGAATCGTTTTAAGCAAATGACTCTCAATCCTATTCACCAACCGTTTCCATATTTGTCACACTTTTGTCTTTCCCTCTCCCAGTATATCATTAACTGGTTTTATGAATATCCCTGGGCTTCGAAGTTCCTCTCATTTTAGCCTTTCCTCCTCATAAACTCCTCGTATTGTTTACTTGCTTTCTTCATTCCATCTCACGTTGTTTTTATTATTATGCTTTATATGTCTTTTCTTAATTTTACTCTCACTCCTCTCTGTTTCAAGGCCAAACATTTTGAATGTTTGCAAGTTTCTTCTATGTTATCTCCTTTTTAGTGAGTACATGATCTTGCAAGCGTCTCTTTCAGAGTCTTTTACTCAATTTCCCTTTTTACTTTCCTTTAGAAGTGTGTCGTGTTTGTTTATTTCTTCACTGAGCATAATTATCGCCGTATCATTTTCACGTGGGTACAGTTTTAGCTTTCCTTTTGTAAAACAGTTTTAATATACCCAATTTCCTGCTTCTTCCCATACTCTCTTATACAGTTAGGTAGGAATATGTAAACCTCTTTTACCCAACCTCCCAGGTCTAATGCTATCGTAGCTTGCTGCTTTTCTTTGTTTCGTAATTTGTTTTTTTTTAATTCCGATATTTATCTTTTTGTTGCATTTTCTTCTCTTTTTTCATTTACTCCGGTTCTAAATTAAATTGTTTCATGAAATATTCTGTTTGTTTGCATGTTTTTGGACTTGTGTATTATTGTTTGTCCACCCCAGTCTATAGTGTTTTGTTAACCCAAAAAAGCTTCTGGTTGCCTTTGCTCCTTTCTTCCATATTTTTGTAGACTTCTTCTCATGCTTCCTGTTTTGTTGCGTTCCCCAAACCATTGACTTTTTTGTTTGTCATTACTCATCTAGTCATTTTAAATTACTAGTTCCATATTTGCTTATTTACCTTTAGAAGCATTTGCATATTCTTATTTTAACATAGAGTTGAAGTTAGCAAACCAAAGTTAATTTTAACTTACTTGCCTTATTTCCAACTCGCTTTTGCGTGCAGGAATTCTTAAAACCTCATAGGTATCTATCAAATTATGTGATTTGATGTGTTTGTTCTCTAACTTTTTGTATTTATTTTAATTTTGTAAGCTTTCCCCTTTATTTCTGATACCATTTTTATTTTTTCACTCTACATGAAATGGTAATACATATATCTCTTCTACATGTCTTCTATATCTACTGTTACGGAAGTAAAACCCATTCTAGGTCAACTTATATTATTATTATACAGCAACAAATATCGGCTTCTACTTCCATTTCTCCTGGTTATTTCTTAAAAATTTCTGGAATTCTTAGTATATTCAAACTTTTATGTCAGTTCTTGTCCTCTCTCTATTAGCACTCATGATGTGCCAGTTTCTTATATCTCCTTTACCACTTCATTCTCGACTACTATCTATCCTCTATCCCATATTTATCTTTGAATATAGTCCGCTTTCTGTCCAATTAAACTCTACATGTTCCTTTTCATTTATTCCCATTATCATGTCCATTCCCGTTGTCTTGCTAATACTCTTCTGCTGTTCTAATGTTTTCTCTTTCAGTCCGTATAGTTGTTTTTTAGTTGATCTTCAGATTTTCAGATTTTCTCAGCTTACCAGCTTCTAAAGATCTCTCACTCACCTTTATTTTCTTCTAGTTCTATTTCTTCTAGTTGTTTTGCTTCCAGTTTTTCCACTCGCATACTTTCCCATCTAGAATTAGATTGTTGTATTTGATAAAACATTATAAATTAAGCTCTTTTTTTTTGGAAAAAAGGAGTCTGTATTTAAGTTTTAAGTTAGTTTTTTTCTAAATAAACTGGGGTGTCCCAAGAACAGCTGCATTAGTATCGACAATATTTCTGCTATGAAGAAAAGCCCTGCCATCCCAAATTACTTGTTCTTGCAGCATAAAAGTAATCAAAGCGATAAGTAAACTTTTCCATTTTTTAAATTTCAGTTCCTTTCTTAGGTGCTAGGTTTGCTACTATCGAAATTTTGGTATTGAATGGTGCACATTAATGTAATCTGAAGTTAATGGAAAATTTTCCAAAAATATTCTATTCACGCATTATAATCGGTCAACTTACAATAGGATAAATGTAAAGGAAGAGTTGCTGTAATTATAGATAAAAAAGAACACAAAAGTCACATTTTTTTATGGTTTTCTTTGTAATTCATTCCAATGTATTCCTGGGTTTCTTTGTAATGTAGTTATATAGTTGTTATCCTTTTTCATATTCTTTTGTTGGTCGATGATTGAGCATTTTGTCATCTGTTTGTGTTATAATATAAAACATGTTTACTTTAATAAGTTTTAAGTAGTAATTCAGTGGTGCAAATATATGTAGACACTCGTAAAAAAGGCAAAACTTTTATGAAACACTTTGTAGCTCGAAAATGAGTCGATTGCGAACCTAAATGTATAGGAACTTTTCACTTTATTTTTCCTGGCATTTTGATTCAACCACCCTGTAAAGCTCCACTCAGTTTGTTTCGCGTTTTATTAGCTCAGCCCATTCCACTCCACCTCTTTCATCAGAGCAGCTTTATGTTCCCAAAACTCGTTTTATTTGCAGTTTTATCCAAAATGTATTAATGCGAGTGTCATTTTGTTTAATGCTAGAGATTAATTAGCACTCAATTCTATGCATCTATAAACCAGCATTCAAGCCGGATCAGATCTTCAAATAAGAGAAACGTTCATGCATATGCAATTCTACAGAGAAACGAATTTGTACCAGACAAGTTAAATCCTTCAAGGATTTGGATTCAAGACGGCATTTCTTGCGGTTTCCGATATGTGCAAGCGGATGTCTGGATTTATTGTTTATTAAAGCTCATCTGGGCTATGGAAATTCGAAGAGATGGTGCAGAATATCAATTGCACATACAAAAGTACAAACTGAACTTTATGCGATTTAATGATGGGCTAAATGGGGATTTGTTTATTACAGTCGGTTGACTATCAGAGAACAACCGACTTTTTTGAAAGGTTGCCCCAATCTGCTGAAAATCGAGTTTTATTGCACGTTAAATCGGTATAAACTTCTTGATAGCATTCGGTGCTTTTCATTTGGATCGCGTAAAATCTGGCAAAATCTGCGGATTTCCATTTCATCCATATTTATAGGGCCGAGGTTTAATGGTGAAATATTGCTTAAAAAATCCCTCTTGGCAATTTGAAATTTATCAAAGAAATTGCTTTTACCCTAATTATGCTGATTAGTCAACCAAATTAATGAATTTGTTGAGTTTTTTTAACTGCCATATAGGTTAAAATCTTGGCTAACCCCATGGAAGCTGGGTCATTCACCGAAAAATTCAATATGATTGTCCCAGATGAAAAAAACACGATGCTATGAAAAATTATGGGGAATTTATATAGCCGGATTAAGCTGAAGCTTTTAGGATGAAAATGTGTTTCGCGTTTGAGAAATTGCATCGCTCTTTAAAGTAGGGAGAGTGTGAGCCATTTTAAAATGTGGTTTTGTTGGACAACATTTCACCAGATGCGGAGTTTCTAATTTCGACCTCTTTACGACAATATCTATATAGAGCTGAAGGCTTTTCTAGTTTAAAGCCCCCTTAATGCTGCTGAAACGATGGAAAAGTATTGAAAATGTTACCGTAATAAATCGAGTATTTATGTTGGTTTTTGTGCTGGATGCATGAGAATCCTTTCAACTTTCCAGTCCTTTAGGCGCTGGGTTATTGATAGCATCAAGTAGGATTTAAATTATTATTATTGTCTTATGCAATTATACAAATAGCAGATAATTAAAGGCATTTAATATACAGTGCGCTCAGGATCAACTTGGGGAAAAGAAATGCAAGAGGACAAGATGTGATAGACTTTCTGAACCACGAAAAAGTGTTCTGTATGAATACCTTCTTTAAAAAATCTCCTCAAAGGAAATGGACATGGAAGAGCCCCGAGAGTTCTTTTAGAAACGAGAGTGATTATGTACTTGTCTCGGACAAACATATTTGTGACGATGTATCCGTCCTAAACTACTTTGATACGGGCAGCGATCATAGGCACGTGAGAGCCAAGATTCGCATTAACATCCAAATCGAAAGGAAGAAACTAGTCGGAAAAAAGCTCCCACCGAAGATGGAAGAATTGAAAAAACACGAGGAAGAGTATAAGAAAGAACTTGAAAAAAGGTTAGAACCAACAGAACTTCTGCATAGTATGCAAATTGGCGAAATAGCGGAAAAAGTTACCAACAACTTTAAGTTAACAAGTTACAACTTTAAGGACAAACAAAGGAAAAACTCAAAAATCAGCATTGACACCGCCAATCTTATCAAAGAATGGCGTCAAACACATAGACTTTCACCATTATACGAAGAGCTAAGGAAAATAAGTGAAAAGCGCAAGACTCAAAGATCTAAGAGAGTTTAACACCCGGCAAATCCAAGAAGCAATAGATGACGGCATGAACATGAAAACCTTGCGATCCAATAGGTTAAAAGGAAAACTTTTAATTCAGAAAATGAAGACCAATCAAAGAAACATCATAACAGAGAACGAGGGTATCAAAAACATCATTCTGAACTTCTACCGAGAACTTTATAGCCAATCTGTTCCAAATCCTCTAAATCCAAGAAACAAAAAGGTCACAAATGTAGGTTCAGAAGACATACCTTTAATAGATGTATCGGAATTAAGAACAGAAAATTGGAGGAGCAAATTTACCAAAAACAAATGACGATGGGCGGGTCATGTTGCTAGAGATGACATAAAGTGCACGAAAAAGGTCATGCAATGGAGACCTCGTCAATCAAAACGGAGCGTAGGTCTACCCAAAGCAAGGTGGCGAGACGATATCCAGCGCGAAGACAGGAAGCAATGGAAGCAAAAAGCCCAAGATCGACAAACGTGGAGACTTATGGAAGAGGCCTACGTTCAGGAGTGGACGTATACAGGCTGATGATGATGATGATGATGATTAAAACTCTAGGAAATCAGAAAACACTTTACGACTGAAAAGAAAGCAAAAAGAAAACAAGCGATCAGTTATTCTGATAAAAGCACTCCGAAAATGGCAAAATATACACGGTATTTAATTTTTTTTTTTAATCCTAAAAGATTCTATTTTAGAACCTTTAAGATCGAAGACGGTATATAAAATCTAGTTTGCAAAGTCTGCACGTTTCGAAATAGTAATTGACATTGAATTGTGATCGAACGTGTTCCCAAGTTCTACAGTCAGTAGTATTAGCATTGAGACATAGCAAATGTTTCATTTATAAAACCAAAAAATGTAAAGAACGTCGGGAAAAGCTTACTCAGAAGTGAAAAAGGGCTAATAGAAATATACATTTTGAATTTACCACACATAATTATAAATATACATACATGTATTATTTCTTGTACTGCAAAAGACTTTTCTACTTTTGTATTAAAATACAACATTTGAATTTCCTTTCAATTGTTATCAATTTTAGATGCTTTTCTACTAAACAATACGACGCCGAAAATAATTTCTTTTTGCAAGCAGAACTGCAGTTTGCATCTTCAGAGTTTTTAACTCAATAGGTTATAAATGTTGCAAATGCTAATAAAAATATATATTTCAGCATTTAAAGTTGAGTTAAGAACTGACTCTGCAAAGAACTCTGCAGGACAGTCAAAAGCAACACAAACTGATGATGCATTATGCATCTTGTTCAAATTCCATATTAAATATAGAGGTGGGTGCTGCATCTCTCCGATGAAATACTAACTCTTTGTGAACATTTGGACAGTCGAAATACATTTAGTTCACGTATTTTTATTGGGCTACAAAATATTACCTAAACAAACAAACTGAATTGAGTCCATTCGCATTGTACTTTCAAAGTGCATTTTGTCCATAAACATGGGCTAACAAAATTTCGATTAAAATGGAAGAGTAAGAAGGGGAGCTTAGAAAGCTAGAAGGACTGCATAGAGCAATAGAAAACTCTTCAGATCTGCTGGATTTTTTAAAAAAAAATTGCCGTGAATAAAGGCATTCTTCGGCTCTTCTCTGGTTGTTGGTTAGAGGGTGTCGTTACACATGCGAATGTTATGGCTATACAGATTTGCTCATGAAACGATTCAAAAAATACGTGTTATATTTCCAGTGCGAGGCAACTTTTATCTTCCAGTAGATAGAATTTTTGTTGGAAAAAACTTAAGGCGACAGGCCGTCATAAAAACACCTGAAAATTTTGGAGAATTTCCCAAAAATAGGAGAAATCAGAAAACTCGGAAATGATTGGTCATTGTTGAATATAAAAAAGCTTCAGTCTGTTAGAAAAAGTCCTGAGAATTAGTTCAAGTCAACGAATATTCATCAAAAGTAAAAAGGCCTTTAAGGTTGTGGGGAAATCTGAATGGATGATGTGCTAAAAAATGCTCAAACTTTGCAAAAACTTAAAAAGCGATTTGATCACCAAATTGAATTTCGACTTGACCGTGAAGGAAAACAGAAAAATGATTGACTTGATAGTCTGAAAACACTTCTTTGCTTTGCAAAAATGTTTGAAAAACTGTTGCAAACCGTAATGATGAAGTTGAAGAACATGAAAATGACGAAGAGGATTTACAAGCCTCTTCTTGCTTGATCTTATAGCTCTGAAAAGAATGAGACTGATTTTACTTAAAAAATTTTCACTCCAATATATTCCCGGGGTTTAGTCAATTTTATTGTTTATTATTTAAAATGGTCACTCTGTGACCAGTTAAATGTTAAGGTAGAAACAACTATACGCACAAACTGATGATGGTGGAGAAAGACACCGAAACGTATTTGTAACATTTTAAATAATAAACAATAAAATTGACTAAAACCCAGGAATATATTGGAGTGAATTGAAGTACAGTCAGGAAAATTCACGAAACGATATTAAAAATTTTTTTTAACCATTTGCTACTGTTATTATATATTAACTGGTTTTTATTCGATTTTACCGATAAGAGCGAAGAAAGTCACAACCAAACCATATATAGCATCGTATAACATCAGAACAATGAGGACTCCTGAACGTCTTGAACATTTAGAGACAGAACTTGAAGATATTAAATGGCACATACTTGGTTTGTGCGGAACATGGATTCGGGGAGAGAAAAGCACCCTATTAAAATCAGGCCATCTGCTTTATCAAAACAACTCCGACACCAATCGCGGGGTTGGAGGTATCGCCATTCTTGTTAATTCACTCCAATACATTTCTGGGTTTCAGTCAATTTTATTGTTTATTATTTAAAATGTTACAAATACGTTTCGGTGTCTTTCTCCACCATCATCAGTTTGTCTAAAATATACATTTACAGTTATTATTAATTCATATAAAAATTTTCCATCAAAATTCACACATTAAAATACAAATCACACACATATTAAAAAGTACATCAAGAACATTGGTTTTCAGGTGATGAGTCAGGACAGTTCTTGTTAATAAAAAGTTGTTCCATTGGTCTCAAAATGTGTTTCCGTTTCCGAAAGGTTATTTAGCTTATGCTTCTACTAAACAAAAGATACAGCTTTCAAATAGTCCACGCATACGCACCGACAACCTCATCAGAAGATGAAGAAAAGGAAACATTTTTGGAAGACATATCAAACGCACTGAATAGAAAAAACACGTTTCAAAATGATCATCGGCGACTTTAATGCAAAAATCGGAGAGAAAATAGAGGGAGATCCGGATAATGTTGGAAGGTTCGATTTGGGAAGACGCAATGAACGCGGTGACATGTTCCTTAATTACATTGTAGCTGAAAACGTATAGTGTTTAAACACATTTTTTAACAAACCCGGACAAAGGAGATGGACATGGATATTTCCAACTGGTACGATAAAAAACGAGATTGATTACATTCTCTGCAATAAGAGGGATATCTGTACTGACGTAACAGTTTTAAATCGGTTTGATACTGGAAGCGACCACCCCGTCGAAGCAGGTTGATTAGAGCTACGACTTCCCTAAACCTGAGAATTGAAACAGCAAAACTTATCAATAAGCAAATTTTCCCAACTGCAAGAGAAATAAGCGTCCATAAAGAGGCTTTTCAGAAAGCAATGGAGAAGAAATTTAACCCCATTGCCAACATAGAGAGAATGAACTTGAATCATCTCGCCGAGAACACAATAAATAGGAAAATTTGTTCCAGAGTTAAAATACCAAGAGACAGTAAGATAACGCCAAACACACTAAAGCCTAGAAAAGAAAGGAAAACAACATCCAGAGATGCAGCAGAGCAGCAGCAGTTCAACGGGAGGATACCGAGGGCAGTGAGAAGATATGTAAGATCCTATAAAAGCCGGAAAATTGAAACTGTAATTGAGGATAACTCTAACGTGAAAGTTCTTAGATCGAGACATGACAGGCACTGGCATGGATGGCATTTGGAAAAGTGAGTTATATAGTTAAAAACCCTGACATCCCTGTAAACTTTAAGAGAAAGGTCTTTCCCACATGCATCCTGCCTGTCGGAACATATAGTCTTGAGACCAAGGCTTTAACCAAGAAATACAGCAATAACCTTAAGACAATGCAAAGGGCCATGGAGCAGGCAATGCCTGGCCTTAGCTTACGAGATAAAATCCGTAACTAAGAAATAAGAAGACGAACGAAGGTAATGGACATCGGTGAGCTTAAATGGCAATGGGTTGGGCATGTTGCCAGACGTGTGGACAGACGGATATCAAGGCTTCTACACTGGAGACCACGGCAAACAAGGAGGAGAGTCGGCAGACCACAGAGGAGATGGTTGGATGGAGTTAAAAGAATAGCAGGAGGAAGATGATACGATAAAGCGAAAGACAGATCAGCATGGAAACAAATGAAAGAGGCCTTTGTTCAGGAGTGGACAGATCATGGCAGACAAAGAAGAAGAAGAAGAACTAGTTTTGATGATAGCTTTATTAATTGTATATTTTGTTTTGGAACAAGTTTTCGAATATTTAATTTTTTTGTTTGTTTTACTATATTGAGGGTTGCAGAGGAAAATTTTCAGTCACAAGGTTTTTATGCATGGTTGTTTTTGGTGCCCAATAAATATCTCGAAAACGGTTCTTCATAGCGACTTTTGATATGAATAACTTTTTTATGTACAAAAGTTGGTGAAATTGAGTTTATTACTAAAGAATGTGAGTTATTAGTTAACTGAAAAAAAGTAGCGCTCTCTACATGTAAGAGACTAGTATGAAATTTAAGTTTCTGATGTTACTAGACTCCCTACTGCCACGTTTCGTCCAAATATCGATATTTCATGAAAAATTACTTAGAGAAAACAAACATCTAAGGCTTTGTTTCAGCGCTTGAACAGGAATCACCCAGTAAAATATCGGACACTCATTAAGAAACACCCGGTATTTACATTACTTTTAAATGTATTTCTTATTTGCACATTGTTTTTCTTTTATCAAGTTGATATTACTTAAGTTCGTTCTAATCAGTTTGTTAAAACAGTTTCTTTAATTCCCGCCTCAAGCAATATTGCCGACGACCAAATCATATAATAGAATCCGATTAAACATCCGCTTGGTAAACCCTGTATAATAGCATTCACTTTTATATTTATGGCTTCCTTAATGTGTTGTATGACCCTTTTCGGTGACGGTTAATTAGCGTCTTACTAATAGCTTTTTGTTCAAATTGGGAAGCTTGATGAGTTTTCAGTGTCCTTTGGTTCCGATGTGCGGCTAGTGCCTCCATGAGGTCGGAAAATAGCTTTTGCTAATAAGAAAATGAAAAGTGCCGGAAATCGCAAGCGTTAAATGTGTCTTTAATCTTGTCGGATAATGGTTCATATGAAAATCAGAATCACTGAAGATACAACGCAAACGGTATGGCAAAGAACTGCAAACCTAAATTTAGTTTAGTGAAGGTCGTTAAGTGTATGATTTTTCCAGGATAATTCGCATCAACATCGAATCCTATCGGCTGTAAGAGGGCGGCTGAGGCAAGTAGCTGCCTCTCTGCAGGCTGCAGTTAGGTTCCGGAGGTTTTCTCGCAGAGGAACCACCGCCCCTGATTGGTTCGTCGATAAAAGTCATCAGGAGGATAATGCTGATGTTGGCGAAGAACCCCAACATGGTTGCTGGGGATATCGGGTAGTTTTTGATCCAGCTTTGCCGATTTACTATAAAGTAAGTAACTCTATAAGAGAAGAAGAAAAAGTGTTATCTTTTAATGTATTTGCTGTAGAAATAATAAGGAACAGTAAAATTAGAGTACACAAATCTAGGTTTGGTCTGAGAAGGACTAAAAGATACTTATTCATGTTCTTTAAATTAGCTCGTTGATATTTTTATCTTCTATTGGTTTTCGATGAAATTTTCTGACAAATTATGGTAAGGAAAAATAAAATAACGAATTAACTTTTTTCCTCTTATGATGACATTTGATTGCTGCGTAAGTCTTTTCTTTAAAAATGCAAAACTTTCAAAACTGAATTTTTATCTATTTTAATTTATACCTAAATAACGATCTTTACACCAAAACCCGATAAAAAGGACTACACCGAAGCCAAATCATTCAGACCTATAACTTTAACGTGTTTCCTTATGGAAACGTTAGAAAAGATAATAGACAGGTACCTCACAGAGGAAGTCCTCATAAGGATTCCGCTGCAGAGTAACCAGCATGCATACAGGAAAGGAAGGTCGACAGATACGGTTCTCCATGTTCTGGTGCAAAAGGATGAACAGGGACTACAATATAAGGAAGTGGCACTGGCCCTCTTTTTCGACGTGGAGGGGGTTTTTGATAAGGCCAGAACAAGCAATATCTGCAATGCCCTTAAATTAAAAGGGGCTCCCGGTCCGGTAATAAACTGGGTCCGGAGGGCAGTAGGGAGCCGCACGGTCAGTACCTGACGGGCTGGAGATTGAGGTGCGGGGGGGGGGGGCTGTCCACAGGGCAGCTGCCTTTCCCCCCGCCTGTGGTGTCTGGTTATGCACAAGCTCCTCGGGCGGTTAGACCGGGAGGGCTTCTACGCGCAAGCCTATGCGGACAACGGCCTAGTCCTCGTTAAGGGGAAGTTTCTGGGTGATGCAGAGGGGAGAGAATGCAGGTTGAATGTAGAATAAAAGAGAGATTATCAGTTAGTCCTAGCAAAACGGAGATCATGCTCTTTACAAGGAGAAGGAAAATAAAGGATTATAGGGCGCCAATGTTTTACGGAAAACCTCTTACCCTCGTGGGAGAGGTCAAGTACCTAGGCGTGACCCTAGACACTAAACCCACGTGGAACCCCCACGTAGAGAAGGTTAAGCAAAATGTGGCACTTGCTACGGACGCTGGGGAAAAACTGGGGCTTAGAACCATACGTTATGCAGTGGTTTGTTGTACACTTCCGTTATAAGACCGAGGATCTGCTATGATTCCGTGGCCTGGTGGCCGGGGGTGAAAAAGGCGTGCATATCCCGGAAACTGGCGAGTCTGCAAAGACTGGCCTGCCTAGCGATGACCGGTGCAATGAGGACGACACCGAGCATAGCATTAAACATTCTTCTGGGCCTCCCTGAGCTAACCCTGTGGATACGCAGGAAGGCTGCTGCGGCGCTACAGTGCATAGAATGCAGCTCTACAAGGCATGACAACCACCCAGGAATGTGAAAATCCCAACAAAAGAAAGTTGGAATACTAGGACAGTGGCTGCCCGAAAGGGGATGCAAAGTTGGAATATAGGGAAGTTACAGAAGGACTGGAAAGAGTGATCGAGATCTACTCCGATAGCTATGCTGCCCTCAAGGCACTCTCAAGTGTTAAGATGGGCAGTAGACTGATCCAGAATTGCTGGGATGCCCTAGACAAAGTGGCAGAATAGAAGCAAGTAAACCTGGTGTGGATTCCAGCGCACATGGAGTTCGAGGGAAACGAACGGGCCGATGCATTGGCAAGGCTCGGATCTTCTGAGAGCCCAATAACTGCCGAATCTCACATAGGGTTAAGTAACCGACAGGTAGCAAGTGCTCTAAATGACTGGGCTCTTAGAGGAACCACAGAGATGTGGAGAAAGGCGGAAGGGTGTAGACAAGCCAAAGAGTTGATTGGAACCCCAAGTAACTCCACAGCAACATCCAAATGGTTGATATCAAGGAGTCGCTGGGCCCCGAGAATTCTGGTTGTGGTCATGACAGGCCACTGTGACCTGAACAGACACCTACACCTACTAAGAATTGGTCATAGCTCCCTATGTCCACAATGTGGAATGGCGGAGGAAACATCATACTACTACTAGAAGGCGGCTCCTCGCGGCCTCCACACTCTCCCTCATCGAATTGTCTTCCTTGGAGTGGAGACGGATCCTTGCCTTTATCAGAGAGACGGGACGCCTGGGTGGCGAAGATCAGGAGTGATATAATGGATGGATGGAGGGGAATGGCGAAAAGCGCCTTTAAGGCCTACTCGCCGGACCCATCGGGTCCCTCCCAGCACTACTACTACTACTTTAATTTATCATTTCCTTTTATGCTCTAAATGCGATCAGAAAGTGTTCATATTTCCCATAGACATCTGCAAATCTAAACGGGATTGGTCTAATTTCAGTTGTTAGTGCCCACATTTTAGAAACATTCTTTCTATTATATATTTATTATTCATACATGTTTTTTCTGTTCGTTTTTTTGACTTGATGCTCACACATTTTATGTTTTTAAATATTTTTTATTCATAGATTTCCTTATAATATTCATATCAATACATTAAATGCAAATTTAATGAAATAATGGTTATGTGTCCTAAACGCAAATAATAATTTGCGTATAAAGCTCCGGACAAAATTGTATTGAATTATTGCTCACCGTTTAAACGTTTTTACACTAAAATACTGTTTATTGTAATTTTCCGTAATTTACAAAGAAGTTTTCATAAACAAATACTTTTTTTGTTGTTTTCAATTATTTCCAACTTTTTTTAATATAACTAAAAAATTCTTCAAAATTCTTGTGCTATTTTATCTTTGTATTATTTGCTATTAATAAAACTCATAAAATAAAATCATTATAAAAATAAAAGCAGACTTGCCTATAGACATTCATAACAACATTTGTTATCTAAAGTTACAATCTATTTAAAATTTGCTTAAATGATCATCAAGGAAACTGTAAGCATGAGGCGAGCTTTAGTTCCATTTTTTCCTTCGGTTGGATGGTTTGGAGGTAATAGCTGAAGGAAGCCCATGGTTTCTAGGGAAGAACCTGATAAGTCAATCATTTCATCTTCATAATCAATTTCATCTTCATTGTAGACTTGTTCTTCCTACTTCGTTCCTCTTTGTTTTATTTTGATGTTTGTCTAGTTTATGTTTGCGAGTTTATTTGACAATTAAATATTTTTCAGTTTCGTGGTTTTCTTCTATGGATCTTTAAGTCCGAACTACTCTTTATCTGGTGGTGTGTTTGTTGATGTGCTAGATCCTCTCCATTTCTTCTGTATTTTGTTTTGAGTTTTCGCGTGTTGTTTTTGAACTTGTTCTTCCATTTTGTGAGTAAAAGCCACTTCACTTTGAGCTGCGGCTGGGTGTTGGATTAGATTATTGTAAAATATTGATAAATATTTTTGAGCTAAAAAACTCAAGATGGAAAGCGGATAGTTTCTTCTTCTTTCTAGCCTTCTGCTCCATAAACGTTTCGAATACGTACAGGTGAAATATTTCAACATTTTGTAGAAATAGTTTCATTATGCTTCCAAATAAATGCAAGATTGTCAGTAAAAACCTCAAACTTACATGAAAGTTGCAGGTTTTTTGATATCGGTAAGGTGTGAAAAATGCCCTCTTTTGTAGCGTCTAGAGTTGGTATTCCACTGATATGGATTGTATGGAACTACAGCTTAGATGTTTACCGAGAAATCTTCTCTCTCCGCCATGGTAGCATCCAACCATGCACTTTACTGTTCCACTCCGAAATTGCCTCTGAATAAACTTCAAAAAAATGTTGGTTCGCAAGAGTTGATTTAGGAGGACTTTCCAGTGGTTTTCTTTTTTCTCTTGTAAATACATGCTGAGCAGTAGCACATTACGTGTAGTGTAAGGAACGTATCGAAAATGTCCTAACAATATATTTTCTGCACAAGGCGAGTCTCTTTGTAAACGCCCAATACTCCTTCTGTAAAGCGCACAAAGCGAAGTTCTTGCAGTTTTTTCTTGCATACTAACTGGACACGCGATATCATCAAGTAGTCCCGGTATCTCCTCCCAGTCCTTCCTATGTTCTTTCGAGATGATGATGTTCGTGGCTGCTTAGCAATCTCATTATCTTTGCTTCTGCTTGTTCCAGTCGTCCCAGGGAGTTTTTTGCTCAATTTGAGTTCCTGGTCAGGGATTTTAGTTCTTCAACACAGCAAAACACGCATTGTGATCTTATTGTGTACTATTTCAGAGTCTTTATTGTGGCTTTATTTATGCTCCGTCTAAAATGAAATTGAAACTTCATTCTTCATCTAATAGAACAACATCGCACTGATTAACTTTAATACGTTAAAATACTAATGTTCTTCCTTGCCTTTTTCAAGCTAAGTCAGCTTTTGCGCACAGTTCGACATGAAAAGGTTGAAGCAGCTCTCTAAATTGTATTTCGTCTTTTTTAATATTTTCCAGGTCCAGGATTATAGAGACAAATAGTGGAAAAGTGAAAAATTTATCTGAGTGTCTGCAATTAACCCAAGCGGCTTTCAACATCTACGTGATTGACGCACGACTCATTTCCAACCATGGTAAATTTGTATAATTTCGGCAAAATTAGCATTTTTAAGTTTTTTTTTCTTTCGCCTCCAAGTGTTCCCATTAATACCTTGGTGGGTCTCTTTCGTTGAATTTAAGTTAGTTATTGTTCCTTCCTTACAATCTAATCTCCGACTAACTTTCTCAAGTAGGTAATTTATGTTTATAGTAAGTATTTGTAGACATGTTTGTACTCTCTAATTCCTTTTTTATATACATTATTCCAATTTATTCAGTTTGGCGCTCTTTAACATGTCGCATTAATAATGGAAAGGCTCGTATGCGAAAAGGTGCGCACACATCAACAACCTTATTATGTTTATACACGCAAGTTCCAACTGGTAATATATGCAACGTTTCATTTTTTAGCCATCATCAATATTTGACAAATGTTTCTAGTAGTAGTAGTAAACATCTTTATTTCTAAAAAAAGGCTATCGACCTATCGGTCTTTCTGCCCTTGTTTAATACATGCAGTCTTAATCTAGATAAAAAACCAATATGAAAATTCTCCTATTCTAGGTTAACAATAGTAGTAGTAAACATCTTTATTTCTAAAAAAGGCCATCGACCTATCGGTATTTCTGCCCTTGTTTAATACATGCAGTCCCAATCCAGATAAAAAGCAAATATGAAAATTCTCCCATTCTAGGTTAACAATGTTATTGAATAAATAAGATTTCAGTGGCAAGAAGAAATTATTTTATTGTCCACTAGTCCGTTGCGTTTGTAAGTGTTCGAGTAGCGTTAATGTAGGGAAACGGAAGCGGGATTGTCTGGTTGGTCTTGTAAGACAAAGGGGATTCAGTATGGTCCAGTTGTAGGGGTTGTTTGTCCATTTTGTCTGTAGCTGTATGAGTCTTTCCGAGATCTTTGTCATGTTTGTGCGTTCGTATAGTAGTTGGGTGGGGGGGTTGTGTAGTGGGTTTTGGGGGTGTCTTATTCGTGTTATTAGTCTTAGTGCAATTTGCTCTGTTGTTTGTGTATAACGTTTTGTCCTTTCTGTTCCGTTGGTTATGAGTACATGTCCAAAGTCTAGCAAGGGTCTACAAATAGCTTTATATATTTTGGTGGCGGTGTTTGTGCTAATTCCTTTGTCTTTGTAGGTTAGTGATCGGAAGTGTTTCGCTCTCTTCATTGTTTCTGCCCTGATGTTTCGCATGTGTTTAGTGAATCTAAGATTGTGGTCGATTGTGATTCCAAGGTATTTTACGTCGTTTTTTGGTTGTGTCGTTTGGCCGTCTGCTGTTATTGTAGGGGAATCAGCGTTGAGTCTGTGGTTTGTGAGCAGAAGTTGGTTTTTTG
The DNA here is from genome assembly GCA_024550625.1 of Dendroctonus valens. NCBI lineage: Eukaryota > Metazoa > Arthropoda > Insecta > Coleoptera > Curculionidae > Dendroctonus > Dendroctonus valens. The sequence goes on from JAJTJO010000010.1 coordinate 1,769,993, forward strand.
ACGCGTTTGGTGTTAGTCTCCATTTATAAAACCATGTCATTGTGTTGTTTGTTAGTGTTTGGAGTCTTTGCGTTGCTCTCTCAGTAGTTTTGTCATGTACAATAAGTGCCGTGTCGTCTGCGTATTGTAATATGTATGCCGATCTGTCGATTTGATTTTTGTCTGGTAAGTTGTAATTGTATATGTCATGGCAGTATATATTGTAGAGAAACGGTGAGAGCGGAATCCTTGAGGGAGCCCTTGTTCAGGGGAAAAAGAAAATGACAGTGTTTTGTCAATTCGTACTTGTAGTTGTCTGTTTTCTAGTAAGTTCTTTATGGTGTGTAGTAGATATGTTAGTGTGTGTAGTTTGTATAGTTTGTACAGTAAGCCTCTATGCCAGACACTATCAAAAGCTTTGTTAATGTCCATAAACAGGCAAGCTGTCTTTCTGTCAGTTAGGTGGGTAGTTTGTATATTGTTGGCCAAAATAAAGAGCGGATGAACAGTCGAGTGATGCTGTTTGAAACCAAATTGGTAGGTAGGTATATATTTTCCAATCACTTTTTCAAGCCGTTGCTTTATTATGTATTCAAAAATTTTGCTTAGTACTGGAAGTAGTGTAATTGGTCTGTAGTTGCTCGGTTGTGTATTGTCCAGTCCATTTTTGGGTATAGGGATTATTAAGCCGTTTTTCCATGTTTCTGGGATTCTGCCATTTGTGATGCAGTTGTTCAATTCAGTTAGGATCAAATGTTTCTATTTGATTATTATTTGCACAAAACGTAGAACTTGGTGGATATAACATGCCACTTTACATCACTTTTACATTGGTCTAAAAGCTACATTATGTAGGTTGAGATGTCAGCTTTAGATGCCAGAGCAATTGTTTTAATGCAGGATTATGCGTTTGAAATTCGGCACCCGTCAGTTATATGAAAGCTCCCTCCAACTGCCAGCCTTTTCATATATCCATTCATTAAATCCAATTGCTTTATTCGCATTTCACTCAATAATGTATTTTTTAGGGCAGCATAAACCAGAACGACGGGAAATAATGCGGGCCCTAAAAACTGATGGCCTTAGATATTATAGGCACTTTAAAGGGCCTTTGCCAATTAATTTTTGAGCCATTAATCCGACTCGTTTTCAGTTAAAAAGGCCGAATTTAACTGGGTCTTTTAATTCGGTAATTTTTTATGTAGGCATTTTGGAATTTTTGTATGCTTATTGTTGTTGCCCTGCAATTCAAAGCGTAAAGCCACATTTTTTTGGGTCAGATCGTGATACATTGTTGGTTTTATGGGAAGTTGCTATATATGCCGTTGTTGTTTTCAAAAGAAAAAATCGGCACAGTGTCGAAAGCCTTGGTGAAATCCATGAATACGATTGAAATTTTTCAAGATTGATGTTAATATTTAAATCCCTCAAGCTTATCCTAGAGATCAAGCTTACTATACAGATGAGTTTTAGTGTTTTCGAGAAATTTTGATGTTTTGATCTAAATTTTGAATTGAGTGATGTGAAATTTACCAAAAGAGACAGACCAAGAGAATAATGCTCTTAAGGAAGCCCTGCGTCCATAATTAAATAGATTCTTAGGCATATTTCCTATATTTCTGTGCAAAATTTCTTTTTGGGGATTTGATATGAATTATAAGAAATTAGGGTTTAGACAGGGTGATTCACAACCTTATGGAGACAGAGCAGCGTGTAGAGGACCTCAAAACAAGTTAAGTTGCCATTTAAGTTTTTTTTTCTCAGGGACATGGTTAACGAGAGGGGTGTATGCGCTAGAAAAAATCACCCTGTAGATTTTCGCAACCAGCTGGCTTACCTACGGGTAAAGGGTCTAAACAGTAGCCCATGTCCAAAATTTGAGCAAAATATCTCATATACTGTAGGAGTTAAAGAGAAAATACCAATTTTTTTTTTACTTTAACACCCTTTATCTCGTTAACCATGGGCCTGGGAAAAAAACTTAAATGGAAACTCTACTTGTTTTGAGGTCGTCTACACGCCCTTGCTCTGTGTCCATAAGGTTGTGAATCACCCTGTATAATTTCGTCTTTGTTTTAACTATTAAAGACTAGAATCATCTACTACTGGTTTGGATCAGCTATGCTTATTGAAATCGAAATTTTCATTTATGAATTTGCATGTTTTGCACAGGAATTGACGAAGTTGTTTTTAAAAACCATTTGAATTATGGCAAAAACAGTTTTGTATTTTGTCTCATTTTTTTTAATTTGAAATATTTGGGCATTTTATTTTGTTTCCCTGAATTTAATAATCACTTTTCAAGAACATGTAATGTCGTGATCTTGAAGTATTGTGCGATTCTATTGAGTTTATTTCTTTTGTATCCTTATAATTTTCGGAATTTCAAACATTCACGTGAAGCTAATTTGTTTTAATTCCGTTTTATTTGTTTTATGCTTTATTTGGCTCTTTATCTATCAGTTTTCACTTCTTTTATAAAGTGATGTGGTGATGTTGGAGTATTGAGTGATTCTCTTGCATTTACTTTGTATCTTTTATACTTTTTCATTTTTTTCGCATTTGAAACATTCAGGAGAAGCGCTTTTTCCTTTTTGGTCGTTTTATTTTACGTGTGCTGGATTTGGCACTTTATCTGTCCGTTTTCAGTTCTTTTTAAGATAATTTTGCTATGTTTATTGCATGCATTAGCCCAATAGCGTGGATCAACCAAAATGACGTTTGATGGAAAAATCACCTAGTGAAGATGGAAGTAGATCAAATTTATTAAGAATAATTAACAAATTGATTATTGAGGCTATTGAAAGTCATGCTTCAGAATGATATAAAGCCATAAATAAGCAAAAATCGAATTAATTAAAGGGCATACAAACAGAAGGAAACCATTCCTACTTTTCAAACAATATTGTCCGAGTTTTTTTTGAATTAACATTCAGTTTCCATTTGATATCATAATTAAGTAGAGCATTCAAGGAGCACTGCAGGCACTCACATACGACCTTTTGTGTGCTCTACGTGTGCACCGAGTGCTGTATCGCCCGCGTATAGGGCTAGTAAAGCTACGGCTAAAGATGGAATGTCGTTTATGTATACGTTGTATAGAAGTTCCAATATATTCCTGGGTTTTTCAGTCAATTTTATTGTCACTAATTATGGTGTTATGTGATGAGCCCTGCATTTCGTCCCGGGTCTACCTATTGGACTCGTCAGTAAGGCTTTAGGTAGACCCTGCCTTATACGCCAGACATCGGTTCTACGTGTTCGGACGTAAATGAACCGAGCCGGTATAGATCTTCTGCGGTGAGATATTGGCAACCCGTGTTGCCGATTAGCATTAGATTGAAACCACTCGTTCCATTCTGCTTTTTTTCTCCCAAGCATCTATATCTTTTTTGAACACGTAGAACCGATGTCTGGCGTATAAGGCAGGGTCTACCTAAGCCTTACTGACGAGTCCAATAGGTAGACCCGGGACGAAACGCAGGGCTCATCACATAACACCATAATTAGTGACAATAAAATTGACTGAAAAACCCAGGAATATATTGGAATGAATTAAAAGTACAGTCAGGAAAAAGAAATATACGAAAAAGTTGTATAGAAGTGGAGCTAGTACACAGTTTCTTGTGACACTCGTCAGTAATAATCTTTCTAATTTTCCCCTCATTACAGTAAGTCTTAATCTCCTCCTGTTTTCTTTAACTTGACATGACATGCTCTGTAAGAAATGGTGCTACCTTCTGCATTATACTCGATCAAAGGCATTCTCTATATTTAGTCCCAATATTCCTGCAATGTCTTTGTGTGACTCGGATGAGCGGTAATTTCGGTTATTTGCAGAAGCTGTAGCTCTGTAGAATGGCCGGGGTAGGAATTCCGAAATCCGAAGAAAGAAAAACAAATATCACCGAAACGGTTTTTGCTAATAAATCGAAAACTGAAGAGTTATCAAATTTTTTTCTTATCACATTTTATGAGTGCTTAAAGCTTGACGCATTGATATTTTTTCTCTCTAGTTGTTGCTCGGTTTCGAGCTTCGTGACTATTCATGGTACAAGCCTTCGCCATGCTTCACTATCCTCTACGGTTCTAATTACTTCTGTTATTGACATATTTGTAAGGTCCTTGATTTGGTCGATGAATCTTACAGGAGATCTGCTTCTCGTTCTTTTGCCGTCCACCTTCCGCTGGATCACAATTTTCCCCATCCCATCCTTCCGTATCACATGTCCGAAATATTTGAGTATGTGCCTCTGGATTATTGGGAGAGCCTTTCATGATCTCAAATATTTAGTTCTCTGTGTATGGAGATATTTGTTCTATGAGCTGTCCAAGAGATCCTCAACATCCTGCGGTAGCATATCATTTGAAACGCTTCTATTCTCTTGCGGCATGCTGCGTTCAACGTCCAAGATTCTGACCCATAGGTTGCGATGGAGAAAATCAGTGCTTCGAGAATTCTCATCTTGGTCATTTTTCGGATATTGTGGTCTTTCCAGATTTTAACTAATCTGCCCAAAGCTTCTTTTGCCATTCCATTTCTTCACCTGATTTCTGGTTCAGAGCCTCCTTTGTTGGTTATTTTTATGCCTAGATATATGACAGTGTCATTGGTTTCTATGTCGTGGATGAGTCGAAGAAGCATTGGGATTCTCTGAGGTCTGTGCACAATCAACAGACAGCATTTGGTCCTATTTAGTCGTAGACCTGATTCCAAACTAACAGCTTCTACACGTTAAAGTATTTCAAACATTTCCTGTTCGTTTTGTGTCAGAACTATCGTGTCATCCGCATATCGTAGGTTTGACACTCTTTTCCGCCAATAGAGACTCGGCTTTCCCAGTTTTCTAGAGCCATTCTAATAATCCATTCTCCGTATATGTTGAAGAGAATTGGGGAGAGAATGCAGCCTTGTCTGCAGCCATGCGTGTCCTAGATTGGAAGGTAATGAGCTTTGAAGGTTTTTGAAAGCATTTTAACTTTTTTTAAAAGATCTGGAGGTTGGTTTGAGTTAGCATGCTTTTCGATGTCTTCGCATATTGAGGTTTTCGTCGTTATTTATACTCCTGCTGATCGCTTTGAAAAGTTCGCTATATTTTTGTTTATTGTTGCCATCATCAATGTCCTTGATGTTAAGCTCTTTCCTCTCGGTTATAAGATTCCATGTTGGTGGAGTTATCCATGGTTTTTTGGGATGGTAGTTCCTATCTGTATCAGTTAGCGCGGCCGCACATTTACAGGCTTGTTCCATCTCTGTCCAGAGGTCATTAACGGCAAATGATATTATGCATTGATATTAAATTGAACAAAATAGCACTTAGTTTATCAGATATCGACATTAACGTCAGTTTTTCAAATAGAAATATGGCTTTTTTCTTGTCCTTTAAATGCATATTTCTTCCTACTTTCAACGATGTGCCACATATTTACATTTGCCCCCGTTTTTATCTAAAAATTCATCACCAACCGTAAGCGACTTGAAATTTGCGCACCCTATAGATTAGACTTGAAGCTAAAAATTCGAAAAATTGGTACAAAACCTTGAACTTTGCCAACTCTGTAAATATAGGGCATGCTCAAATGCAAGTACTCCTTTAAAAATTAACTTTAAATTTAGAGCCTGTAGTAAGTAGAAATACCCTCACCCTGTAGAAAACACTGTATAAGCCTGAACGCCCCAAAATGTTCATTTAAATAGTGCAAAAATCCGATTTTTGCCAATATTGTAAATTCTGGACCAAAAATTAGTATTTTCTCCTTTAAAAGTTTGTAAGTTCAAGTGTAAGTGAATTTTTTTATTCACGATTTTTGTAATTTTGCATTTCCTGGTTTCGTCCATTAGCATCTTGCGTGCTTGTTGTTTGCAATTTGCTCCTTTCTTCCCACAAATGTTTCATCTACTTTAAGTACTGCTGACTTCGCGTCATCCATTGCAGATATCTTTAGTTCTAGCTGCACTAACCAGCCTGTTCTTTTATTTAATACTCTCAATTCATAATTCCCCGCAATGTCTTCCACTTTTCTTTATTCTCCTTTGGGGTTAAAGTCGCTGCTTATTATGCTGACTTCGTGCTTTTTTATGATTCATGTTGAAGCCTCGGATTCTGAATAAAACTCCAATATTTTATTACCAGTTCTGACATGTTAGGGTATAGATATTATAAGCAACAAAATTGCGACCCTAACAAAAAAAATGTGATAACCTCTAACCCTTAGTTGTCGTTGATCCAACTCTATTCTTGTGCTCACACTTTCTGCTCCCTGAGCAGTAGGAAAAATTTATAAAAATCACGTTAATTCCAGTTCCGGTCGGGAGCCAAAGCGCCTCTTTCTTAAGGCTATGAAAATCTTAATAATAAAATGCGAATGCGGGTGGTTTATTTTAATGCTCACTTTGCCATTGCTGATCAATAAAAATGAAATAATTCAAATCCTTAATTCCAACACCAAATAAAACCATGTAGATAAAAATGGGCTATTGAAGCTTGAAAAATTGCTCTGGCATATGCAAAAATCCTCTTAAACTACCTTAGCAGAATTGGTTGCACCTTGTATAGTAATTTTGCTTCGTAATATCGGTTTAAGGTGCTATAATAATGTATTTTCCCAATGGGATTAAACACGAGGCCAGTTTCTACCTATACGCAGCTAAAAATGCTAACGAAAGCTGAAAAGCTCATCCTCGCGTAACTCATTCTTCTATCTCGGTCATTTTTTGTTACATTAAATTTAATCCCCTGTATGTTCGTATGTTGCCCATTAATTTAGCCCCAAGATTATAAATGGAAGGCCCTGACGGGGTACATTGAATAATGTGCCCTATAGCAGCCCTCAGCTGATAAATGAGCGAATACCCTGATGAATGCTCAACTCACTTGCCATCCTTAGTAGGCTAAACAGGCATTGCCTGTTCTAATTTCAATTTACTCTGGCCAAATACTATTGATTCTATATAGGAATATGTCAATAAAACGATTTTCTACTGCAAATATTTGGCAGTGATCCGATACCTTATATAAAGGGGTTTAATCAGCTTTAATCAAAACCAATATAGTTGTTGCCTATAACCGTTATCTACTCTCTCAGATGTGATTGTTTGTATTTAATATTCATTTCCATACTATTTCATCCGTATTAAATAATGATAAAAGGGATAATGCTGGGATTGATATGGGTTCAAAAATATTCAAATTCTCTTTGATTTGATAAAGCGACAATGAGCTACGTGCTGCTCCATTTGATTATGTTAAGTTGTGCTTTGATAGTCGACAAAGGCTCAGTGTTGTGGAACAAAGTTGGCTCAAGCGTCCTGATTCTGTCCATTAATCATGTAAAAGAGGTAAAAATTTGCAGACAATTTATTCAAATTTGATTTATTGAAAGGCGCCATTAAGTAACAGGAAATGGAATTGACCTAAAGAAAGAATTCAACTTATTTTTAAAGTTCCAGAACTCGAAACTGAGATAAAAGCTCTCCATTAATCCATAGTGTACTATTGACACCAAAATCAATAGACTCCATATAAAATTACGTTAATAGTGAGTGCCTGGTAGGTAGGAAAGATATGAAATCCCGTAAGTCAACAACCGTCGATTAAAATAGGGGAAAAGAAAGTTGAACATTTTCTTGTTGACTTTTTAGAAGAAGACATAGAATATGACACCTTTACCAGCCCTTTGTAGCAAAATATACACAAATTTTAAATCCTTTGTTTTAAAACACACGTTTTTAATTAAAGAACAAAGAACTTTTGGCCTCGTCAGAACCATCAAGAGTTTCTGTTGTAAGTAAGTCACACCTTGAAATGAGGGTTGTTATCTTTCATCAACATCCCTCATTAGCTGGACTTGGTCTGAAAGTAACACTCTCCAAACCTGTACTTGATTTCCTCCATGAATTATGTGTTTTCTGGGAGTTTTTTTTTTAGGTCAGCCTGTTGAATCACAGAAAGTTTTTCGAAGCAAAAATTGTTAACTTTCGGAATCTTATAGGCAATCATTTGCGGTGTTTGATTTCGAAAATCTGAAAATTGATCTGCAATTTCAGCTTTCTACCATATTTGTAAATGTTTTTGAACATTACAGTACTGAGATTTTATTAATTTCCTTGGGGGAAAGTATCGATTGCTCATTCAGACAATCATTAAAGATGCTTAGCTCTGAATAGAGTGTAGCAAATAGTGACAATGTTAACATACAAAGGAAAACGATAATGTGCAAAAATGTAAACGCATAGTGACATAAAATTAAACGTTTCTCTCTTATTACTGCATTTCTTAACAATTTTATTTATAAATATTGATCTTAGACTTTCTGATGCGGCCTAGAGCGGGTTGCAAATGTTTGAAGACTAATCCAATATTCGTTTATTTTTTTCTTATTATTCTTAGTCTTTTCAGTTATTGCTTTCATTAAAAACATCATATTGTACTTCAGTAAGCACTTCGTTTAACGTTTTTCCTTTGCCTATGTGTGTTTTCTAAGTATGTGAGGTGTATAGATTTTTTGAAGCGTTTTCCTCCGATCATTTTGTTCGTCCATTAAATCCGGTTTGTGATTGTTCTATCCACCTATTATGTCAATTTATCCTTCAGTTTCTTCTCTATTATTCTCTTATTCGTATATTTCTTTTTCCTGACTGTACTTTAATTCATTCCAATGTATTCCTGGGTTTTCAGTCAATTTTATTGTCACTAATTATGGTGTTATGTGATGAGCCCTGCGTTTCGTCCCGGGTCTACCTATTGGACTCGTCAGTAAGGCTTTAGGTAGACCCTGCCTTATACGCCAGACATCGGTTCTACGTGTTCGAACGTAAATGAACCGAGCCGGTATAGATCTTCTGCGGTGAGATATTGGCAACCCGTGTTGCCGATTAGCATTAGATTGAAAGCCACTCGTTCCATTCTGCTTTTTTTTCTCCCAAGCATCTATATCTTTTTCGTATATTTCTTTTTCCTGACTGTACTTTAATTCCTTCCAATGTATTCCTGGGTTTTCAGTCAATTTTATTGTCACTAATTATGGTGTTATGTGATGAGCCCTGCGTTTCGTCCCGGGTCTACCTATTGGACTCGTCAGTAAGGCTTTAGGTTACTGACTTTTAATTTATTCCAATATATTCCTGGGTTTTTCAAGGAATTTTTTGTTTTAAAAGTACAGTCAGGAAAAAGAAATATACGAAAAAGATATAGATGCTTGGGAGAAAAAAAGCAGAATGGAACGAGTAGTTTTCAATCTAATGCTAATCGGCAACACGGGTTGCCAATATCTCACCGCAGAAGATCTATACCGGCACGGTTCATTTACGTCCGAACACGTAGAACCGATGTCTGGCGTATAAGGCAGGGTCTACCTAAAGCCTTACTGACGAGTCCATTAGGTAGACCCGGGACGAAACGCAGGGCTCATCACATAACACCATAATTAGTGACAATAAAATTGACTGAAAACCCAGGAATACATTGGAATAAATTATTCTCTTATTCAGTTTCAAAGCTTTTCTTATCAGTGATATTAGTTAACTTGTTTAAAAATTGGTACTATCAGTATAATTTTCCAGTCTTGTTTCCTCATTTTATTGTACATTATTTATTTTTCTTTTCATTCTATAAAATGTTCCGTTTTTCATGTTTTCAATCAATTCCTAGCTTTTTTCTCTCGGTTTACTGTTTTGCTATTTTCCTTTCTTCCAAAATTCCAAACTTTTGGTATTTTTTTTTGTCTTGTTATGAAATTTAAGCTTTCATCTCTAATGCATATCGTTTCTCGCAAATTTTCTTTTCCTCCTTGTTTACATTAAAGCGTTGTTTTGTATACTATAGAAACAGCCTGGAGTTGTTCTTGTTTTCTTCTCTCTGTTCTTTATCCAACTATTTGTCTTTACCTCTGTTGCAAGTGCTTTGATTTTTGCTCTTTCACTTTTATTGTGATTCATAATTTTCCACATTTTTATCTGATAAGTTCCATTTCTGCAACTCTTTCTTTATTTTTATATCAGTTTTAGTTTATTGCGACTGCTACACTGCTGCGCTGTCTGATTCTAATTTACTTTCCCACTTACTCCGCACGTTTCTTTACCATTATTATAATGAGTCATCTTATAGAATATCTTCTTGCACCATCGTTATTTCTTAAATTTCTCCATTTTATATGCTGCAATGTTATCTATATTTTAACAATTTATGTCGATCTGATTTGAATCTTAGAGCCCGCTTTAATGACTGTGTCGATTACCATTTTCCTGTTTTCATTTTCTCCTAAAATGTATAGTCTCTCCTCTGTATTTTTAAGTTCAATAAACCTCCTCCTCTTATTTGTACTTCTCTTGTATATTTGTGTGTTGGCCAAATTTACAACTTTTATTTGTCTGGCAATCGATTACAACTGTAATTTATTATCTTTTCATCATGATTTTCCATAGATGTTCTATTCTTCTTCTGATCTTTGAACAACTCTGCCTTTGAAACCGCCAATTGGAAATATTGTTCTTTTGCTGCCTCCGCTCCAGTTGTTCACTATTATCAAATGATTTTCTTGTTCACATCTGGGCCGTTTTTATTTTGTCCATCTACTATTATTATTGTTTTTATAGAATTATTTGGTGCTCTTATGTGTGATCCAATTCTTCCATGCTGTACAGCCATGTAAATATTTGAAACTCTAGCTGCAACACTTCTGCACACTTCTACCATCTCACTACTTCCACTAGGTCTTCAATATTGCTCCTTTTGGAGTGGACTCCCCATGGCTACACTTAAACTTCCGAGGCGTTTTATTATAAATTTAACACCTGGTTCTTCTTTTATAAGTTGCAGTATTGCAACCTTCTGGTTTTAAGGTGTAAATCCTGATTTTCTTCTAAACCAGCTTGCACGCTCCAAATGGAAACTAAACGCCAACTTTAGAGCTTTAAGGAAGTTTCACAAATTATGGAAACTTAAAAGTTTTCAAGTTAGTTCCAATTATAACTAAATATGCGAGTTTGTCCTATGAATATTTCGGACCGCTTCCACATTCTGCCTGTTTCTGCTTGAGTGACTAATCTGCCTCGCAACTGATTTTACATGCACAAAGCAGATTCAAAGCTAAACTATTATGTATGTTTGCACATTAATTCAATGAAGTCGAGGAAAATATGAACCTTTTTGGGCGACTCACTAGAGCTCCATATCCCATCCAGATACAACGCAATTATAATAAATGCTACTCAAAAGGAAGCGGAAAGAAATTAATCTTGAAACATGAGCCTTCTTGGGTCTATTTGCCTAATTGTTTCCTAGAGACTCCTGAATCCAATATCCTAAGGATTCTGCCAGAAATGACTTCACCTGGAACACGAAATCTTTGAAAATGTCTGTTATCTGAAGGGAATGAGACAAAAGGACAGGCGTCAACCAAGATGATCACTTAAGTTTCCCAGGGAGTTAGTCCAATCACATTTTCGATATCGTAAATTGAACGCGATAATCGGGAAATCGCCTTTTACGTGCAGAGGCCTGAAAACAATTGGCACGGAACGATTGAACCGCATTTATATGTCTGGATGAAGTTCTGCAAAAGTGAATCACTGACTGGGATTAGATTCATCGCTCAGAAAGATGACTGTGCAAGCCATTTTCATTCTACTACCATTAATAACTCTGGCTGATGGAAAAACACCACATGCTGGAAAGTTAGCGTTATCAACACTTGCCTAGCTGTTGATAAGTTTAATTAAACGAATACGGTTTTGTGCCCGTAGGTGGTACCATGAAATACAAACAAAGCTGACAATTACATGCAAACTTAATATGCTTTTAGCACAGTGTCTTGTAACTGCTAGCTCCGACTTCTTAGTTCAAGTAATCTGAGTTGAGTGAATATTTTATTTTGATTTATTTTCCTCTGTTTCTAGTGGTTAATGGTAGTTTCCCTGGCCGTTCTTTACAACGTGATTTTCGTACTAGGAAGAGCCGTTTTTTGGGAACTCAATAACTGCGTTCCCGCTTTATGGTGGAGCTTGGACTGCTTATGTGATGCGATATACCTCTTAGATGTTATAGTGCATGTGCACGAAGGTAAGCAGAGTTTTAGTTTTTAAATTTACAATTTGTGTGCGCCAGTGGATCAAACAAGAGCAAACAATCCGTTCGATTGGCCATTGAATGTAAAAACTGGTAATGAAACTGACCGCATTAAGAAAATTAGAGAGAATTAATCAACCCGCAATTCAATTAAGTCATTTGAACAGCAGATAGCGTGCCTGCCGGGGGTTGTTTGTCTGCAAATATCACTTAACCGGGGCAAATAGAGTCTAATTAAGCCCCATTTGGTTTTTCCCAGACACGATCGTAACTCTTATTAACTTTGACACTTATAGACGAGGTGACCTCTCTGTTTTCTATTAGGACGACGAATTGACTATGCAGTAACCGGTTTTGTAAATATGGTCTTCTAGAATCCACGTGCTACTTGATTGTATTCTCTAATTCTTCTTCTATACAGGGTTATTACTGTATTACTAGTAAAGTGTGTCTAAAAAATGTAGAGTTTATTTTTCGAAGAGGAATTTCCAATTTGTCCATAAAGCAATGTTTTAGAGTAGTTTAATGGTCATTTGGCAGGGTCTTAAAATCACTAAACATTGCAAAGCGATTCTTCAAATGTTTATAAAAACTACGACAATTTGTCAGCTGAAACGCTGTGTTTTCGTGGTCAGTTTTCAACTTGTGCTCGTCAAGACTTAAAATGTATAACAATGTCGAACATGTCTAAAGTTTACCTGCCGTGGGAATAATAATAGACGCGGAATCCACGGTGGGTTGTTGAATATAAGGAAACTGATTTTATTAATTAAACTCTATGATAAAGTAAAAGTGTTGGCAACTGAGCAGCTGATTGCTGAAGTAATACTAAATGCAGTAGTAATAGAAATGAGCACTAACACCAGCCATGCAACTCATTTCAAAGTTTCGGTAGATTTCTCTGGACCTGGAACTTTCGAGGAAACTCCGTTGCAGATCTTTATGGTTCTTTCAAATTTTTTCATAATAAAACTTTATTTTTATATGAAGCAGCGAATTGCTATCCAAATATTATTTGAAACCAGGAAAACTGATGTTGTGAAGTGAGGTTATGAAGTGAAGTTGAGGAGTTCTTTGTTGATATTATTACTTTGGGAACTCAACTGTACCTCTTCTATTCATTTTGAAACAGAAGTAGTAATAAACATCTTTATTTCTAAAAAAGGCTATCGACCTTCGGTCTTTCTGTCCTTGTTTAACATGTATGCAGCATTTTGTCTTAATCTAAATAAAAAACAGATATGAAAATTCTCTTATTCTAGGTTAATAATCTTATTAAATAAACTTTCCAATTCTAATGACACGAAAAAATTATTTTATTGTCCAGTAGTCAGTTGCGTTTGTAAGTGTTCGAGTAGCGTTGATGTAGGGAAACGGAAGCGGGATTGTTTGGTTGGTCTTGTGAGACAAAGGGGATTCAGTATGGTCCAGTTGTAGGGGTTGTTTGTCCATTTTGTCTGTAGATGTATGAGTCTTTCCGAAATCTTTGTCATGTTTGTGCGTTCGTATAGTAGTTGGGTGGGGGGGTTGTGTAGTGGGTTTTGGGGGTGTCTTATTCGTGTTATTAGTCTTAGTGCAATTTGTTCTGTTGTTTGTATATAACGTTTTGTCCTTTCTGTTCCGTTGGTCATGAGTATATGTCCATAGTCTCGCAAGGATCTACAAATAGCTTTATATATTTTGGTGGCGGTGTTGGTGCTAATTCCTCTATCTTTGTAGGTTAGTGATCGGAAGTGTTTTGTTCTCTTTATTGTTTCTGCCCTGAGGTTTCGTATGTGTTTAGTGAATTTAAGTTTGTGGTCAATTGTGATTCCAAGGTATTTTACGTCGTTTTTTGGTTGTGTCGTTTGGCCGTCAGCAGTTATTGTAGGGGAGTCAGCGTAGAGTCTGTGGTTTGTGAGCAGAAGTTGGTTTTTTGACGCGTTTGGTGTTAGTCTCCATTTATAAAACCATGTCATTGTGTTGTATTTTGAAACATTAAACTGTTTCCTACTGATTAGAGTGATCATCATAATTCATTCTAGTAATTAAAATGTATAATTGTTTTGTCTGTCCTTTATAATTATCCGGTTTGATATATTTCTCTTAAATGCAAAATGTTTGCGTTTTTATTGGATTTTCCAGTTTAGTCTGTACACTTTGGAAGTTTCACAAGCATCAAGTTATTTGCAATTAACTCTCAGATTTGATCTATTGCTTTAATAATATAATCTGTGCAAACTCGTTAATTATAATTTATTTGTGGTTTAACCTTTGTGTAGGGAAATAACAGAGACTTGAATGAGCTCTGAAAGATTCAACCATGTGCTTTTATCAGACGTTTTACGGTCAACTTTGAGAATTGATGTTTTGTTTTGAAATTAATAAAGCAACCGGGATTAAATATGTTTTGGCATGCTCTGCAGAGAGAAGAAAATGTACGCTGAAAACCATGAAACTGCGATTTTGCCGTCTCATCAAGCGCCTGCCAATTAAATTATTTGCAGATTCATTGCTTTCCGGAGAACTTCTTTACAAGCTTGTTAAAGATTAATAGTTTTACATTTTAGCGTTTAGTCAGCTCCGTAAAGAGAGAATTTAATTGTAGTACAATTTGAGAACAACTTTGGTCGAAAATTTTACTTTTCTATTATTCAGTTCTTTAAGAAAAAAAGCAAGTGAAAAGTCAATTTATTTATCAAATTTATAAAGTTCAGCGTGTTTCTATTCTGTGGAGAGTAATATCTTCCTCTTCTGCGTTAACTATAAGTTTTGCTTTCGTGAGTAACAAGTAATTTTTAGATTTAGTCGTTTTTCTCTCTCCAGAGCTGATTTTTGTAACTTTTAAGTAATTTCATGGAAATTTGAAGAAGTTTTGCGATTCTCTACAGACTTCTACAGACAGAGAGAAAGACTTTTCTCTGTTGTGTTTGTTCAATGGCGCGTTGTTAGTTTATTGTTTATAATTTATTACTGAAAAATTTTAAAAAGTTGAGTTAGTTAAGGTGGCTTGTTTATCCGAAAGATTATTTTATTCAACTCAATAATTTTTTAATTTGGATTTTAAAAAATCAGTAGTCATTTTACACTTTTCACTCATTTTATATTCAATTGCGCAAATTTTAAAATTCTTTTTTCTAGGGAAGGAAAAGTCGGCTGTATAAATCCTAAAAGTTAAAAAAATTTTGTATCATTATGCTTTTCGCTATTTAATTACATGTTTCTAATTTCATTTAATTCTTAGATTTAATACTACTTTTCTACTGTTTAAACTATTTTTTGCAAGTTTGTTTTATAATTCGTTCCGTAAAAATGGGCAAATGTTAGACGACACAGTTTCACGTTTTGTTATTCCCAACAACGCGAAAAGTCGAGTAATAAACTCTGGAAGTTTCAATTGTGCTTCAGATTAAGCGTGTTGTTTTGAGAAACAGTTCTGAACCAATCCGACTCAACTATTTTATACATAAAGAATGGATAGTTCTGTGAGAGCTGAAACTTTGCGATACTTTTTTAATTAACTTATTGTATTTTTAAACAACTCTTTACCATAGTGTTTCACAACTGGAATCCCCAAATTTATGAGATTTAGAAGAAATAGAAAGCCCGCGGTCGTTTATTCCCAAATTTTTTCTTCTCTTGAAAACTCATGAAATTTTTTTCTTACTTCATTCTTCATAAATTAAGGATCTTCCAGATTTTATTAAGTATTTTACAAGCACTTTTCACATTTGATATAATATATTGCTATGATGAATAATTATTTGCAAGCTGCTCGATTATAATTTATTTCCTCAAAATTAAAAGCATGTAATTCTTACCCATATATAAATATAGAATAGACTGTTTTGAAAGTTTTCTGATTTTTGATATATGGATTATGCGGCATCAGCAGCAATTTTGCAAACTATTTCACTCATACATTAATTTTCAAAACAAAACTCTCTCAATCTAATAAGATGAAAACAAGATCAGTTACCTAATTTTTGAAAGTTTTCTTCTTCTTCTTCTTCTTCTTCTTCAGCCTGTTCTCATCCACCCCTGGACATAGGCCTGTTCCATGTTTTTCCACCGCTGTGTGTCCTGAGCACTCAGAATCCAGTTCTTGCCGGTCTTCCCTTGGATATCCCTCCATCTTGCTGGTGGTCCATACTTCGTCTAGTTTCTCTGGACCGCCACTGCATTATGATCTTCGTCCATTTGATGTCATCCCTGGCGACGTGCCCTGCCCAGCGCCATTTATTAGTGATATCAACGACTCTAGTTCTTTCTCTGATGATCTCGATCCTGATTTGGTCCCTCAAGCTGATCCCCAGCATCGCACGTTCCATTGCCCGTTGACACACTCTGAGTCGGTTCGCCCTGTTTTGTGTCAGAGTTATAGTTTCGAGGCAGTAGGTCATGAGAGGCAAGATGCAAGCGTCGAACACTTTTCGCTTCAGGCTGATGGTTATGTTGGGTTTTTTGAGAATATGATCAAGTTTTGTAAAAGCCGCCCACGTCAGGCCGATTCGCCTGGTGATTTCTGCTGTCTGGTTGTCCCTGCCAAGCTTGATGTTGTTGAACTCTTCAACAACCTCCAGCGTGTGGTTGTCGAGATGTTTCCTGGATGTTACCTTGACACATTATCTTAGTCTTTTGGAGGTTCAACCTCAAACCCACGGACCCCGAAGCGTCTTTCAGCTCTCTCAGCATGAGTCCAAGCTCGTCGGCATCACTGCTCACCAAGACAATATCGTCAGCGAAACGTAAGTGAATCAGAAACCTCCCATCGAAATTGATGCCTTTCCTCTTCCATGTCAAGTTTTTAAACACACCCTTTAGCACCAGGGTGAACAGTTTTGGCGAGATAGTATCGCCTTGTCGAACTCCTCTTTTAATAGGGATCCTCCCGGTGACTAAGTCTTCGCCACTTTAACGTGGAGAGTGGCATGTTCATATATATCTCTGATGAGATTCGAGTATCGTGACTCAATCCTCGCACGTCCATCGCATGTGGAACCCAGATCCCCACAGAATCGAACGCTTTCTGGTAATCGACGAACGCCAGGGGACGTTGTATTCAGTGCATTTCTCGATCAGCGTGCGAACTGCATGGATGTTGTCTATTGTGCTGTACCCCTTCCTGAATTCAGCTTGCTCCTCAGGCTGGTAGAATTCGAGCTTGTTGGTGAGACAGTTGATGATTATTTTGGTAACGAGCTTGTATAACACGGGGAGAAGGCTAATCGACTGCCCTTCTTGAAAAGGATGCTGACCTCAGCATTTCTCCATGCCTCTGGAATCATTCCTTCTTCGAAGCAGTTGTTAAAGAGAGTGAGAAGTGCCTCGTCTAGAGTTTCTCCCCCAGTCTCCAGCATCTCACTCGTCACTTGGTCTTCTCCGGGAGCTTTACGATTTCTCATGTTCCAATGCTGCTATCAGCTCCGACCTATCAATTTCGGAGATCTCCTCGAAACCGACATTCTGGTGTTCGTGGATATAGTCAGGTTCTGGTACTGACTGGCTTTAAAGTTTCCGATAGAAGTTTTTAATGATCGCAGCGATTTCGCTCTTCCCTGACACAACCACGTCCCGCTCGTTCCTCATCCTATAGATGAGTGGTTTTCCTCTTGCCGTTCTGGAACGGAGGACCCTCCTATTCATATTGTCCTCAATGGCTTCTAAACTTCCGTGAGTTGTGTGCTCTTAAGTCTCTACGAATGGCTGTCTTTACTAGGTTGTCCAGCTGGCGGTACTCCGGTGCATTGCGATCCATGACCCTGCGGTCTTCCATAAGTCTGGTCATGTCGGGAGTGAGCTTCGAGTTTCTTTGTCCTCCAAACGTGCAGACTTTCTTTGTTGTAACTCGGATACTTTCGGCGATTTTCCCTGTCAGCTATTTAACTCCAGATCTTTCAGCGTGTCCATCGGTTCTAATCTATGTTCAATCTGTCTGCTGAACTCCTCCTGCTTCGCCTTCAACTCAGTCCTCTCTGGTCTTCTTTCTTCTTTCTTCCCGATCTAGTATCGACACATATCTTAGCTCTCAGTAGTATGTGGTCGCTTCCCGTGTTGAAGCGATTTAGGACTGTCTGGTCGGTGCACATGAGCTTATCCGTGACTAGGACATAGTCGATCTCGTTTTGGACTGCACCGTCAGGGCTTTTCCAGGTCCATTTCCGTTGCAGGGGTTTTTGGTAGAAGGTGTTCATGCAATATAACTCTTCTCTGAGCAGGATGTTCAGCATCGTCTGCCCTCTGTCATTTCGTGTGCCAAATCCAAAGTTGCGATGTGGAGGTTCAATGCTGTTTTTCTTCCGATTTTAGCATTGTAATCTCCGGTGAGGATCTTAAACTTTGTCCTAAAAAGTGTGTCCTTTGCCTAAAAATAGTGAATTGAATGTGATTGTTCATTAGAAAATGCATTGAAGATGTTGGTACCGGAAACTTTATCTTTTATTGCGAAAATCAAAACGTTTTCGATAAAAGTTCATATGGTATTTTTTTCTTAAAAAAATGTTCTCGAAATATTAGCATGTCATTAAGGTACACCCTGTATAGTTTGGCGTTTTCCCAGTTCCAAGTTTTGCTGTAACCCCATATTATACATTGGTTTGAAAAGAAATTCTTTGGATACTATTCTTCTGGAATGAATGCCTCTAAAATTAAAAGTAATTTAAAAATTAGAGCCTTGTCGTTCTCTCAAAGAAAAATAGAGCATTTGGTAGAACCTCTGCGTTTCAAAATTGCTTCTTCTTCAGGCATTTAACCATTTTTCATGTTAGCTGATTTTTATCGGATTCGCGTCTATAAAAAGAGAAAAAATCGATGTTTTCCTATCTAAAAGTTTCAATGTTTCCTTCTTCTTTTAATTGTTCAAATATTAAAACCGTCTACAATACAAATACAAACTAATGCCATCATCACACCCTTTGCAACTTGCAATACTAGAAGCTCCTGTATGATCCTGCAAAGTTTCGAATTTGAGCCAACATCAGGCTTTTTCGAATTATTTATGTTTTACAGTATTATCATGTATACAAGGTGTCCCGTAATCACATGATCAAAAGGGTACTGCAACATTCTTCGTTTGATCTCGCCGTCTCCTTATGAAGGTTGGCTATCCAAATGGCCAGTGTGGTTTTGGAAACAGCTGCTCGAACGATCTCTGTGGATGCGGGCCCAAACCACCTATGGTTGTCCTTTAGCCATGAGTTCTGGCGTCTTCCGATGGATCTTTTTTCCTGAATCTTCCCTTCAATGATGACCTTCATGATTTCATATCGGATGCGCCTCATAATATGTCCAAGATACTGTGTTTTCCTTTCATTTATCGTATCCTGTATAGATCGTTTCATTTTTTCGATTTTCTCTAAAGCAGGTCTTTATAAGTTCT
Source organism: Dendroctonus valens (assembly GCA_024550625.1). Lineage (NCBI taxonomy): Eukaryota > Metazoa > Arthropoda > Insecta > Coleoptera > Curculionidae > Dendroctonus > Dendroctonus valens. The sequence goes on from JAJTJO010000010.1 coordinate 1,789,394, forward strand.
TCTTTTAAAATGAATTCCTCAAAAACAGAGAAATCAGTAGCGTTTTGCGCTTTGCCATTCTTTAGAAAGAAAAACGCAAGATTATGACCAGTAAAAGTTTCAAATTTCCTGCCATTATCAAGTATATTAGCAGGATCTTTCACATTTAATACATTGTTTTGATTTCGTTTCGTATATTTTACTCCATTATTATTCGTTATTATTTTCTTCTTACAGTACGTCATTCATTTATAATTTATTTTGTAAAATTAGATACTTTGAAGTTTCTTTATCACCATCTAGGAGGAGAAAAGCCGACTGTAAAAAATCTGAATCTTCGAGTTATTAGCATTAAGCATGTATTTATTGGGATCAAATATCAATTCATTTTCTATACATTATCCAATATGTTTACCAGAAAATCGTCAAACTCCTTTCGATTTAAAAAGTAATTCGCAGCCAGACACAAATCCGGATTAAAAGAAAGGCAGAGCTTCCAATTGGATTCCTGCTGGCCTTTATAGAGCAAGCTCGTGACGTACATAGGAGATGGACAAATATTTGCCGGTGTCCACCACGAGCAAACTAATTTTCCTGCGGGAAAGTTATGAATGATAATTTTTCCTTTTTACGCGTCTAAGGAGAAATAAATTTTCTTAACGTGTCAGCAAACATTGTAAGTTACCGTTGGCCGACCCTTTGTTGGTACCTACTAATGTTATTAAAAAACAGGGAATGACGAGCCGCATAAATCGCCGGGAAAATAATGTGGAATGGGGAATTTATGGCTTTACCACACTTAATTGCTTTTATAGCTAATTATGCTTTGAGTGGCCATAACTTGTTTATCTAATGGCGTGTTTTGTGACCATCAAGGCCAAAAAATTTAATAAATTCCTTTCATGGTGTGCTTTTCCAGGTTACCTGGAACAAGGCCTACTAGTGACCGATCCAACGAAACTAAGGGCCCACTATCTACAGTCCAAATCATGGAAAACGGACATTTTAGCGATAATTCCAACGGATATTGCGTACATTTGGTGGCAGCCGTTTGATTGTCTACAGCAAGTGCCATGCAGTGTAATTGTGCGAATAAACAGACTATTTAAATTACCGCGATTGTGGGAGTGGTTCGAAAGGACAGAAACGGACACCAACTACCCGAATGTGTTCAGAATTTGCAAAGTAGTGTTGGCCATTTTGGTGCTGATCCACTGGAACGCTTGTCTTTATTTCGCCATTAGTTATGCTATCGGTAAGTAGAAATGTTCGCCCTGTTAAGATTCGGCAGAATAAGCTTTAAAAGCTTTTAACTCGCTACGCCCAGAGAATAAAAGGGCTGATTTACGACTTGTACTGGATGAGTACATTTCGATGCTCGAAGTTAAAAAAATGAGGTTCTTAAAGTCGATTCTCAAACCCGTAAATTAATTTACTAGTTGCAGGCCCGCGCCGAGCAGATGCAGTAATAAAAATGAATGATCTGCACTCAAGCTCCCATAAGATGGGATCAGATTCCTCATTCAAAATATGTATGGTCTGTCCCAAGGTATTTGGCAGTGACGTCATTATTTGAGGCGCCATTAGGAAATTTACTCATGTCTCAGATTTGTTCCAGATATTTTTTCATATTGCGTGCAACCACGAGCTTGAGCGTTTGTTCCTGGATATACCATTAAAATTTAAATTATTTAAAGTTGCAAAAATAAAGTTAACTTTGTAGAATGTAAACGCTTAATTGGTAAAATTAATTACTTTCTTTATTTTTGTTATTAATTTAGCCCCAATGGTGCAGTTCCTATCGTTAGATGTGAGCGCTAAAGTGTGTTATTTTCTTGCTGGTAAACCTGCGGTCAAATTAGGATGAAAATAGAAGAAAAGAATGAGATTCACACATTTTCAAGTGAAAATGAGTCGTTTAAATTTGTCGGGCATCCTTCTGTCTGATTCCAAACAACAAGCGCTCACGTATTGCTGAAATGTTTGGCGCGCCGAATATATCAATTTAACATACATGCAGATTGGCCTCTTTTTTACATTTTTTAGGGCACATTTGGAATTTTGTTCGTTTAGAATGATAATAATTCTCTGCAAGCTTTTAATGACCAATAAAAAATACAATCATTGGAATTTCAAATTTCGTTTCAGCAAATGGAGATAATTGGCGAATTTTATGGAAAACTATCTGCTTTGGAAACTGCAAAAGTGTCAAACCTCATTAGTTCTTCATAGGACTTTTATGAAAATCAGTGTTTTATTCATTGCTTTCTTTAAAACGTTTTCGTGCCAATTAGACGATCGCATTCCCTAACGAGAAGCGACAAAAGTCTCCTGTATTGAACGTTTCGATTTTATGTCATCATCAGGGATTTATTTATCAAGTAATAGGCAGGTTTTGTGAATTTTTGATCGCGCAAACTAAATTAAAAGTTTTGAGTTTTGAACATTATCAGGATAGCTTACAGAAAGTCTCAAACTTTGCTCGTTTTCTGTGAAGTTCCAATAAAGGCAATTTTACACTCTCTAATTAAAACAGTAATTTTTTCGACCTGAGATGAGCTCAAAATGTACTGTTTGTTGGATTTTATGGCAAATAGTTCATGCAAACTATGCTGAAAGTTTCGATTTCAGGACGTCACTAGGATATTTTACAGAAATTCTCAAACTTAGCGCTTTTTATCTGAAGAGCCAATAAATGCATTTTTACACCCCCCTTAAAACAGTAATTTATTCGGTTTGGAATGAGCTAGGAGAGTGCTGATTTTTGAATTTTATAACACAAAATTCATGCAAACTATATTGAAAGTTTAGAATTTTGAAAATATTCAGGATATTATACAGAAAGTCTCAAACTTGGCGCGTTTCATCTGAAGAGTCAGTAAACGCAATTTGACACTCTTGCCTAAAAACAGTACTTTCTACGGCTTGTAATGAGTTAGGAATGAGCCGATTTTTCGATTTTATAACAATATGTTCGTGGAAACTACATTGGAATTTTTGAATTTGAAGCATTATCAGGATATTTTACAGAAAGTCTCAAACTGCGCGTTTTCTAGGAAGACCCAATAAAGGCAATTTTACGCTCTTGTCTGAAAACTGTAATTTCTGCGGATTGGGATAAACTACAAAAATGTCGATGACTAGCTCATGCAAACTCTATTGAAAATTTCGAATTGTCACCATTATCAGAATAATTTACAGAAAGTCTCAAACTTTGCGCCTTTTCTCTGAAGATCCCATAAAGGTAATTTTATCTACAATCTTTTTTAAAACAGTCATTTCTTCGGCTTGATATAAGCTGGAAAAGTACTGATTTTGGATTTTATAGCAAACAGTTCGTGCAAACTGTACTGAAAGTTTCGAAATTTGCGCATTATAGCGATGTTTTGCAAAAATTCTCAAATTTAGCGCGTTTTTTGAGCAAAGCCTCTGAATGCAATTTTACACTCTTGCCTGAAGTGTAACTTCTTCGGCTTGTAATAAACTACGAAAGCGCCGATTGTTGAATTTTATACCGAAAAGCTCATGAAAACTGCATCGAAAGTTTCGAGTTAGGAACATTATCAGGCTATTTTACAGAAAGTCTCAAACTTTGCGCGTTTTCTCTGAAGATCCAACAAAGGCAATTTTACGCTCTTGCCTGAAAACTGTAATTTCTGCCGTTTGGGATGAGCTACAAAAATGTTGATTGATGGATTTCATAGCGAATAGTTAATGCAAACCCTATTGAAAGTTACAAATTGTCAGCAGTATCAGAATAAGTTACAGAAAGTCCCAAACTTTGCGCGTTTTCTCTGAAGATCCCATAAAGGTACAATTTTATTTACAATCTGTTTTAAAGCAGAAATTCCTTCCGCTTGGGATGAGCTGGAAAAGTACCCATTTTTGGATTTTATAGCGCACAGTTCGTGCAAACTATACTGAAACTTTCGAAATGTGCGCATTATCTCGATGTTTTATAAAAATTCTCAAATTTAGCGCGTTTTTTATACAAAGCCTCTAGGCAATTTTACACTCTTGCCTGAAGTGTAATTTCTTCGGCTTGTAATAAACTACGAAAGCGCCGATTGTTGGATTTTATAGCGAAAAACTCATGCAAACTGCGTCGAAAGTTTCGAGTTAAGTTTTGAGTCTCAAACTTAACGCGTTTTTGCTGAAGAGCCAATAAACGCAATCTTACACTCTTGCCTAGAAACAATAATTCCTTCGGCTTGGGGTGAACGAGGAAAGTGGCGATTTTTTTATTTTATAGCGAAAAGTACTTGTAACTACATTGCTAGTTTCGAGTTTTGCACTTTATCAGGATATTTTACAGATAGTCTCAAACTTAGTGCGTTTTCGATGGAATACTTATGAAGGCAATTTTACACGCTTGCCTAAAAACCGTAATTTCTTCGGACTGGAATGAACTAGAAAAGTGCCGATTATCGTATTTTATAGCGAACAGTTCGTGCGAACTATACTGAAAGTTTCGAATTTTGAACATTATCAGGACATTTTACAGAAAGTTTCAAACTTTGCGCGTTTCATCTGAAGAGTCAATAAAGGTTATTTGACACTCTTGCCTAAAAATAGTAATTTCTTCGGCTTGTAATGGGTTAGGAAAGATCCGATTTTTCTATTTTATAGCGAGACGTTCGTGCAAACTACATTGAAATTTGTGAATTTGAAACATTATCAGAATATTTTACAGAAAGTCTCAAACTGCGCGTTTTCTCTGAAGGTCCAATAAAGGCAATATTACACTCTTGTCTGAAAACTGTAATTTCTGCGGATTGGGATGAACTACAAAAATGTCGATTGATGGATTTTATAGCGAAAAGTACTTCTAACTACATTGCTAGTTTCGAATTTTGCACTTTATAAGGATATTTTACAGACACCCTCAAACTTAGTGAGTTTTCTGTGGAAAACTTATGAAGGCAATTTTTCACTCTTGCCTGAAAACCGTATTTCTTCGGCTTGGGATCAACTACGAAAGTGCTGATTATCGTATTTTATAGCCAACAGTTCGTGCAAACTGTACTGAAAGTTTCGAATTTTGAACATTATCAGAACATTTTACAGAAAGTTTCAAACTTTGCGCGTTTTCTCTGAAGATCCAATAAATGCAATTTTACACTCTCTCTTAAAACAGTAATTTATTCGGCTTGGAATGAGCTAGAAGAGTGGTATTTTTGGATTTTATAACACAAAATTCGTGCAAACTATATTGAAAGTTTCGAATTATGAACATCATCAGGATGTTCAATACAGGAAGTCTCAAACTTGGCGCGTTTCATCTGAAGAGTCAGTAAAGGCAATTTGACACTCTTGCCTAAAAACACTAATTTCTACGGCTTGTAATGAGTTAGGAATGAGTCGATTTTTTGATTTTATAGCGAGACGTTCGTGCAAACTACATTCAAAGTTACGCGTTTGGAACATTATCAGGATATTTCACAGAACCGCTCAAACTAAGCACGTTTTTCCTAAAGAACCATTTAAGCGAATCTTGCACCCTTTTCTGTTCAATTTGCCTCAAAAGGGTGTAAAAAGAGGAGTGGTGGGCTATTGTGAAATATAGCGGGTGTTCGGTTGAGGGCGCTATCTCCCTAGGAGTTCGGGAAAAAGCTATTGCAATAGTTATTTATTTAGGATAAGGATAGTTTTTACTTGATAGACTTATAAGGGAAGAAATGGGAAAATTTTCTTCATATCTATTCTTTGCTGTGGTATTAAAATGTTTAACAGTTTCTTCTTTAAATCTAGAACGGATGAAGATATCACGATGCGGTTTTCAGTAAACTTTTGCCAATTTCTTCCTCTATAAGGCTCTATCAACTAACAAAATCGGTTGAGAACATCCACCACAATCTGTTTTTTTTATTTGCAGGTTTCGGCACTGATAACTGGGTTTATAACCTGGATGGACCAAAAAACTCAACGTTAGCACGCCAGTACATCTACAGCTTCTATTGGTCAACATTAACGTTGACGACAATCGGTGAAACTCCCGTACCAGAAAACGATGCTGAATATCTATTTGTAGTGGCCGATTTCCTGGCTGGCGTTCTAATATTTGCCACCATCGTCGGTAAGTGCAAAGCATTTAGAGATTAAGTACCTGTTCGACCACCTATGGCAAATTCGATGTGCATTTAAAGTTTCTCTCAAATCCTGCTGGGCTGTTAAAGGCCAATCTAAGCCCCAAAATTGCACGTTTATGTAGGCAATCTCATTTTGGCTATAACGTGCCGGTTAGTTTAAAATTCTCTTGCTCCAGATCAATGCCCTTTGAATAAGCAAGGGTCCTTTCGATTTCAGTAAAGGATATCGTGTAAATCAATCTGGAAACTAAATCGACTAGCTTTGTTTGCACTTCTCTTATGTTTTCTGTGAATTCTGTTTTTTATTTACGTAGTTTGTTTGAAGCTTCTACAAGTCAATAGATACCTACTAAATTTATCGTTTCACAGTTAACACTCTCTGAGTTTTTAAGGCATTTGTTTTAAAATGGGCCTTAATTAACTTAATGGCCATCGTCTAATCCATTTTTGCACCCTTAACACTAAACCCTTACCTGAAGACCGGCATACTAAATGAACAGCCCGTATGAATGCATAATTAACACTGAGGTTGGGGGGGCTTAGGCATGAAAATCTCTTTTCATCAACAGTGTTTCCTTTACCAAATCTAAACTTCCTTTCATGGTTTGTCCATAAACTTCTCATCAGTTCTTTATGACTGAGTTTTACACCTATTAAAGAAGGTTTGCTAAGTCCCTTAATACGAATTGCTACTTGTTTTCCAGCTTCACCTTTGTTTTCTCCTAATTAACTTTATAACACCATACGTGTGTGTTTAATTAACTGACAGGCTAATGTTTGATCCTTTAGTGTCTACTTAAGCACTGAAAAATTTGGAAGTTTCAAGAAGACAATTAAGAGAATGCTTATTAAGGAAACAAAATGAATTAGCACAAATAAGACAGTAATTTTCTACAGAAAAATGATATGGCTTCACAATGGGACCTCTGAGGTTCAATGAAACTTTGCACTAAGTTTCAAAACACTTTTGTTTGTCGCTGAGGCAAAGGCCAATTTGACATACTAATCTAATACTACTACTACTACTCCATAGCGCTACAGCCCCTGATGGGCCTTGGCTGAGGCAACAATTTGCCTCCATCTCTCGCCTCGGTCTTCCATAAATTCTAGACCATTCCCGATTCCCATTTTCCGGAGGTCCGATGTTAAATTATCACGCCACCTTAAACTCGGTCTTCCAAGTGGTCGTCTTCCTCCTGGTGCTCTATTCCATATTAAGCGGACCATTCAATCCTCTGGCTGTGTTCGTACGTGCCCTGCCCATCTCAACCTTTGTGCCTTTATGAGCTTCATCAATTCTTAAAAGCGAGTTTTTCTCAAAAGCACTTCCAGGCCTTCACGAACTTTCAATCCGAAGTCTGCCATCTTCTTCTCTTCTTAGAGTGCCTATCTGCTCCGGATACGGTGCGGAACAGCTGAGAGGTTGATTGGTTGAACCACGCTCTTAAATTTTTCAACCACGATATTCTCCTTCTGCCCACTCCTCTAGCTCCACATACCTTGCCTTGTAGGATCTTCTGCAAAAGGACATATCTGCTCTCATTGCGCATTATATGTCCCAGATATTGTAACTTCGAGTCTTAACTGTATTCACGACTTCTTTTCCTTTTCCATCCTTCTCAGCACCTCCGGATTGGTCATTCTCTCTGTCCAAGCTATTCGTTGGATTCTTCGGTACAGCCACATTTCAAATGCCTCGAGTTTTTTGGAGGAGGCGTCCGTAAGCGTTCACGATTCGACCCCATAGAAAAGGGGGGTCGAAAACACGTAGCATCGCAATATGCGAAGTTTCGTTGCCAGCTGTAAGTCGTGGCTGGTAAAGACTTTTTTCATCCTGATAAATGCTGTTTTGGCTCTTTCAATACACGTTCTGATTTCTACAGAATGGTCCCAGTTATCATTTACGTTCGTGCCCAAGTATGTGTATTGTTGACTTTCTCTAAAGCAGCTCCGTCTGCCAATAAAGTACCGCGGGTGTTTTGGTTTTACTGATTATCATGAACTTTGCTTTATTGGTATTTATTTCCAAACCCTATTGTCGACTGCATGATGTAACACTGTAAATTAGGAGTTGCAAGGAAGCTAGGTTGTCCGCAAAAATAACAGTATCATCCGCATACCTTATATTATTCAATCGTTCTCCATTTAGCAGGATTCTGGCCTCAATATCCTGCAGCGCTTCTTTGAAGATGCCTTGCGAGTACAGATTTATAATTACAGAAGACAGTATGCATCCCTGTCTCACACCACGCAATGTTTGTATCTCCTCCGTTGTCTCTCTGTCTACCCTGACACAGACCCTCTGATTCCATTAGAGAGTTCTGATGATTTTGAGGTCCTCCCCATCCAAGCCAGCTTTTTGCAGAACTTCCATCATTTTCGTGTGTCGCACTTGGTCAAGCGCCTTTCTGAAATCCACGAAACATGCGTATACATCGCAGTTTACATCCCTGCAGCGCTGAAACAGCACCTGGATCGAAAATAGAGCCTCTCTAGTCCCTACATCCCTTCTAAAGCCGAATTGGTTCTCAGACATCTGTTTCTCACACAGTTTAAATATTCTACTGTGAATTATCTTCAGGAATGTCTTCAGTAGATGACTCATCAAGCTTATTGTACGAAACTCGCTACATCTCCTAGCATTAGGCTTTTTGGGGAGGGTGACAAATTCAGATTTCAGCCATTCCGTGGGTATGACGCCCGTATCATAGATCACATTGAACACTCTTGTAAGCCACCCTAGATTCTTCCCCTCTATCAACTTTAATATCTCAGCCGGAACTCCATCGGGACCCAAAGCTTTTTGATCTTTAGCATTTTTTCAGAACCGCCTGTACTTCTCCTTCTAAGATTGGGGGACCATCTGGTTTATCAATATTGGGTGGCACCGTTCTCATGTCTTCATTCTTGTTTAATGTACTCTTCCCAGGTTTGCTTAATTTTCGACTTCTTTACTATAACTCGCCCTTGGTTATCCTTAAGTACATTAACTGTTCTTCTTTTAGCTGTTCCCGTCATTTCCCTTAACTGATTGTGCAGATTAAAGCTATCAAATTTGGCTTGGCATTCTTCGATTTCTTCACATTTTTTCAGTTTCTCTTTTTCATTAGCTGTTCTTATTTTCGCCCTTATTTCTCTCTGTACGTTCATGTTTTCTCTCGTTTTATTTTTAAACAATCTCCTTTTTTCCATCAGTTCCAGGATCTTGTCTGTCATCCACTTTTTTCTTCTGATTGAGAGACATTAAGTACTTTTCTTTGTCTTTATGTATACTTTCCTTAAGCATTTTAAGGTATTTTCCTACATCTCCATGGTTTTCCTGTTCTTCAGTCTCTGTCAAAAGTTCATTTCTCACGAACTTGTTTGTTGCTGTGTCTTTTAGTCTTCTGAAATTATATTTCCCTATATGTTTTGTCTCTACTCTCTTCAGCCTGGTTCCCATTCTTCCCATTAACGGGTTATGATCCAATTGAACATCTGCTCCTGGATAAGTTTTTTATGTTTCTGATGCTGTTTCTAAATCTCTTATTAATGAGTACGAAGTCTATTTGATTCCTAGTTTTTGTATCATTCGATGTCCACTTGTACAATCTTCTAGGATGGTGTTGAAAGAATGTATTGGTTACAATCAGATCATGTCCCGCTGCGAATGTACTCAGAGTACCGTCACGCTCATTTCTCTCGCCCAGTCCAAAGTCTCCGATGTGTTCTCCAGTACTTCCTTTTCCAAGCTTGGCGTTGAAATCACCCATAATAGTATTTATATCATGCTGTGCACAAGGCTTTGATGATATCTAATATTTGCTTATAGAACTGGTCTACGTCACTTGGATGAGATTGTGATTTAAGGGCCTTGTATTGATTTGTAGAAGAGCTAACCTTTTCGATATTGGTACAAAGTTGGTAACATACGTTACAATTTGTTTGTGCATTATAAAGCCAACACCATGCTGGAAGGTGTTGTTTAATGTCCCAGAATAATAGACAGAATAGTCCTCCTCGTTGTTACTAGCGCCTGTACCCGGCCATCTCATCTCGCTAATGCCTAAGATCTGCAGTTTAAGTCATTTCATCTCTTGAACTGTGTTTTGCTGCTTTCCAGTTTGTGCCATTGTGTGCACATTCCATGTACCAAATATCATGGTTTCCAACTTTATCTTTTTGTACTATCCTTTCTTACTACCAATCAAAACATTCCCTCCCGGAGATCCGAATGAGGGACTATATCCGCACATTTGAAATTTTGTCTTGACCATAGCCATCATGATAATACTAGGGAGAACTCTAAATGAGTCTTTAATGTGTTGGATTCCCATTTGCCTACCACATCCTTATGCCGTTGATCATCTTCTCATTCCTCCGCCTTCGGAGTCGATTTCTCAACTCCAGGACAAAAGAGTGCCCTACCCCTTACTAGCTCCTCCACCCGAAGATGTTGGCCAGTAAGTGGTGGATTGCTTATCCCGGTAATCACTCGGTCGTCAGTGCCTCGTTAGTTGTATAGCACGAGCAGGTGAGGTTGACATTTGGGCTAGTATTTATGGTCCTATCTTCGCCCCTTCCACCCCTCTGCCATCTTGAATGAGGTTAATTGTTGCAACCAGGGTTGGTGCTGCCACCTATGAGTTTGTGGATGAAGTCCGCCATAAGCGTAATAAAAAATGCGGAGCAGTCCGACACGATGAGTTATAACTTATCATCTCACAGAGCGGCATCAACTCAAAAGCGCAACTCAACTCAGTGTTACCCATGCCTAGTCTATGGACTTGCACTATTGGACTAAAACTTTTCCCATCAAATATTTCATGTTCTCCATATGGATGCTTTATTGCAACATTCCAGCTAGTTATTTTTTATTAGTCCACCAATTGAGATCGTCTCCAAATGGACTCGTTTATATTACTAGGTATAAAGTGGAGATAAATCATTTATGGGGTTATTCTATGAAATTCGCATTTATAAAATGTCGCCTGGAAAATGCCATTATTTACTTAAAAGGAAATGAGTGTTCCAAACAAGTAAACATTCGACCAGATATCGGAAAATGTTCAATCAGAAGAATGTCTCATTCATCAAATAAAATTCCGAGCTGATTATATTTTAATCAATATAGAGATAATTCCATTTCGCGTCTATTTCGGCACATATCAAATAAATGTTTCAATCGCTGTGGGCAGGGAATGCATGATGGGAAATTGGCTGTTGCCCTTGTAGCATTAAATTAATGCAAAGCTGATTAACTTGTCCATTTACAGCAATATTAACAATTCTATAAGGAAGCTTCAGATGATTGTCGAATCCTTTGTCGATTAGTTTGGATAATTAGCAGATCTGCAAATTGTAGATTCCTCGGACTACAGTGTGTAGTGTAAAAGATAGAAACTTCGTTAATTCGTAAGTTATTGGTTGTCTTTCAAACAAAAAGTATTACCTGATAATACCTGATTTAAGCCTTACTAAATTGGCGAAAATGCCATCATTCTCGCATGATACAAAATGCTATAAACTGGAAACTAACCAAGAAAAATTGATTAGAAATCCCAAGAGACAAAAGGCCCTTTGTGAATATGTAATTGAAAGAGCTGATGGGGTAATAAACTCATTAAACACGTTCTTCTTGCGGGTGAATGACCATTTTTATTAAGCAATCTTTGAATATGTATGTATTGAAATGGAACTGGTACTGTACAAAGTGGATGGAATCTAAGTAAGGATAATTTTTGCTGGACATCGAATTGCAATAATCGAAAGAAAGAAATACACTACAACAACAACAAAACATTAATAACTAGAATTCAATCAATCAATCAATTAAGAAGCACTACAATCCTGGGTGGGTCTTGGCTGACTGTACAACTTTTCTCCAGGTGTTTCGATCCTCCATCAATCTATGTTCAAAGGGGATGTTCATTTTTTGTAGATTTGACACAATGTTGTCTTTCCATCGCATTCTGGGTCGTCCAGGTGATCTTCTTCCCGTAGGGACTTCCTCCCATATCAACTTCACCAGTCTCTCCTCCTACAGTCTATGCACATGTCCAGCCCATATTAGTATCTGGCCCTTGATTTCCTACACCACGTCTCTTTCCCTATACAATCTCCTAATTTCGGCATTTGTTCTCATTATATATTCATTCGTGGTATGGTCCAAAATTTTCTCAAAATCGTACGCTCAATCCGCCTGAGTTTTTCTTCGTTTCCTTTTGTCATGGTCCACGTCTCAGACCCATACGTTATTTCGATTTCATCAGATTAGCCAGTGCGAACATACATCGGCTTGTCGATTGTATCCTGCTCTTTATTTCTTCCGTGATGTCGTTATCTGCGGTGATTGTTGCTCCCAGATATTTGAAGCGTTCCACTCTTTCGAAATTGAGGGTGCCGAATGTGATGTTTTGCCTAATCTATCTCGCGTTTGTGTTCGGTTTACTCTATTTTATTTTTACTCTTTATTAACCCTACTCTACTCGTGGCTCCTTTACGGAGATTGTGGATCTTCCTACAATGTCAATATCGTCTGCATATGCCAGCAGCGGTTTAGGTCCTTGTGCTGTAAGCAACTTTGCTTTTACTCCCGCTTCTCTCACTGCTTTCTCTAGGACAAGATTGAAAAGCACAAGTGATAGCGCGTCACCTTGCTTGAGCCCGTTTTTTAATTCAAAACTGCCAGAAAGTTTATTGTTGACACGTAATTTTGATACTCCGTCCTCCATGCACATTTTGGTCATTCGAATCAATTTTCTTGGTACCGAGAGCTCTGCCATCGCATTCCATAGTTGGCTCCTTTCTGTGCTCTCATAAGCTTGTTGGAAGTCTATGAAAAGGTTGTGTATGGGTCTGTTATATTCCCATCCTTTCTCCAGGAGCTGCCTTGGTGTGAATAGCTGGTCTATTGTAGGTCTGTGTGGTCTAAATCCGGCTTGATAATCTCCTGGGACGTTTTCAGCATAGGGGGTTAGTCTGCTTCGTAGTAGTTTGACAAGATTTTGTATGCGGCCCTTGTTATGGAGATTCCTCTATAATTGGAGCTTTTCATTTTATCCCCTTTCTTATGAATAGGAACAATGATATTTTCCTTCCATCCTTTTGGTTTCTCCTCATTTTGCCATGTACTCGTTATTAATTTGTGCAGCTGGAGTTGCAGAGTCTCTCCCCCATATTTTCTGAATTCCGCTGGCATTTCGTCCATCTCTGCTACTTTATGATTCATCATCTTATTTATGGCTTTTTCAGTGTATTCGAAGGAAGGTTTGTCGACCGGGAAATCTGCTGTCATATATATTTCTTCCTTGTGTGTATCTTCATGAGTTATGTTTAGAAGCTCCCTAAAATATTTTCTCCACTCTTCGATCAGTTCCTCGTTGCCGACTATCAACTGGCCCTGGTTATTTCTTAGCATTTGTGTGGATTTGGCCCTATATCCTTTTTTCTTCGAGGAGATGGCTTAGTAATATTTCCTTGATCCTGGCTTAGGTCGATATCTTTCCACAGCTTCGTGTTTTTCCTGCTCGTACATTTTTTCTTTGTTCTTATTACACTTCTTGTTTCTTTTCGGTACTCTTCGTATTCTCTTCTACTTTCATTCATTTGTAATTGGATCCATCTATTTCTCACCGATTGTCTTTTTTTCAACTATGTTTTTGTCCTCTTTCTCTTACTTCTTCCGAAGATCTCTACCGCTGTCTTTTTCATCATTTCAGATGTTTTCCCCCATAACTGTTCAATGTCATTGTATGCTCCTTCATAGTTCACGGATCTTTCTAATTGATGTCTCTATTGCTGGATTTTTGTCGGATTCAGACAATCATTCAGGTCCCATTGCGTACCAATGTTCGATTTATTATATTTGTGTGTTGATATTCTGGCCCTGACACACGCTCTGACCATCTGAGTCCTCATCTACCCCTCTGAGGTTTCTCACGTCCATGATGCTACTGCCATGTCTCGCGTCCACAATGATATGACCGATCTGGTGACGGTTGATGTTGTCGTTTGATACCCGCGTCTGCTTGTGGATGTCCTTATGTGGGAACATAGTTGACTTGACACACATTTTGGTACACGATAAAGCCATCGTTTCAAACACGATGCCACCTTTTCGCTCATATGTCAGACCAAAATCTAGTTGACACGGTTATTTTTACACCTCTGTATAGAGAATTAACTAACGGATTTCCGACTTAAAATATGACTAAGGAACAATGGGCAGTTTTGCGCGAAAAAGGCGAAATGTTGGCATTCTCTTTTACTTTTACGTTGTTCTGGCACAATTGAGACATTTGGGCTTTTTGGTCATATAACTCAAAAACCATCTAGAGCACTTCGTTTTCTACCACTGGATAAATAAAATAAATGAAAACGCCATTCATTAAGTGAATATTAGTGTTAGGAAATCGTGCTAGTTTAACATTTAGGCACCAGACAAGGCTATAGTTTCAAGCAAGGCGCCAATATAATATAACAGACAAAAGATGAGCTCGAATGCTTTCATTTTCACCACTGGATAGAGGATTAACGAACACATGCACAAAGTGAAACATCGCTTAGAAAAAATTTGCAGTATTAAGTTTTACGTCGTTTTGTTAAAATTGGAACATCGGCTCAAATATGACAGCGCCTTTTTCGTCATTTACCTCAAAAATAATTTGAGTTACAGCAGCACTGGTTTTTCCACCTCTGGATAAAGAAGTAAAACCGCCATTCAGTAAGTGAAACTTGTCTTAGGAAATAGTGGAAGTTTCGCAAGTAGGTACAAAATAAGGCTCTAGTTTCAAACATGGCACCACATTTTACTCAGATTTGAAGGAAAAATTGAGCTCGTGCGCTTTTTTCTTCACCACTGGATAGAAAATTAAAGCCGTCATTCAATCAGTAAAATTTGTGAAAAAATGGGGTATTTTTACGTTTAGGTGCAGGGTTATAGTTTCAAACATGACGCCACCTTTTTGCCTATATCTCAGATAAAAAGAAAGTATAAGCGAGAAAGTATGTAAAAGAAGAAATTATATTTGCAAATTCTAGTGGAGAAAGACACCGAAACGTATTTGTGACATTGTAGATAATAAACAATAAAATTGACTGAAACCCAGGAGAAATTTTATTAAATAAATTTGCAAATTCTCCAAACACCTGTATATAGTTTTGTCGATCTTTATTGCTTTTTTGTCTTTTTATCTCTATTTCCAGATTTTCTTAAAATATGAGGCAATGGATAATCTTTCTAGATTATTTTTAAATTTAATTGTTATATTTTCCTGACTGTACTTCAATTTATTTCAAAATTTCCTGGGTTTCAGTCAATTTTATTGTTTATTATTTAAAATGTTACATTTTAAATTTTAGTGTAACATTTTAAATAATAAACAATAAAATTGACTGAAACCCAGGAAATTTTGAAATAAATTATTTTTAAATTCATTTGATCTGTTTTTATCTATTTCTTATTTGCAACTTTCCCAATTTTCCCCAAATCCCAATTTTCGATTTTTGATCGTCTTTCTGTTTTCCGTTGCTTCATAGAATTACAATTATTTCTTCAGATTTGTCCAAATTAATCGATTATTTTACCTTTTGGATAGCTTGAATGTGAGTATATATTTCTTCAACTTTTAACTTCTGGGTAAGAACTTATTGATTTATTGCATTTCTCTTCGTTGATTATCCAGGTAGAAATTTTTGCTTTTGTGTTATTTCATTATCTGTAGTTGCTTCAATTTGTTGTTTAGTTGCTTTAGTTTCTCAGATTTTCCTATAATTATATTTTGTTTCTTGTTCGTTTCGGTATTCTGCATCGGGTGATTTGTAGATGTGTTGTCTTTCATGAAACGCAAATTTTTCAACTTCTATTTCAGATGAAAAATTTACACTTTCTTATAAAAGAACAAGTATAAAAAAATGACACTTGTACATTCTCCCTGTTCTGATATTTTACTGTTTTTGTTGTCCTTGTTGTCTATTTTTATATCCGATTGACCTATTTTGCATGCAACTTTTTTAATTTTAGTAGATTCAAATTTTATTCCTTTATAGTATTTTGAATTCCGCTACATGATGGCCATATTTCTTCAGGTGTTATCTGTGAAATGAGTATTGAACCCCTTGAAAGTTTAGATGTGAGTTTCCCTTCAACGTGTTTCTTCTGGATCGGAACTTTTAATTCTCCCCTATTTTCACCTCTGTTATTTTTTTTCTGCAGTTACGTGTAGTTGCCGTTTAACTGCTTTGTTTTCTTACATTTTCTAATAATTATCATTTTCTTCGTTCAAAATTTTGTGTCTGGTGATTCGTGTCTGTGCTATTTTTCATAGGGAGCAACTTTTATTACAAATTTACGACTTCTTTTCAAACAAGTTTTGAAGAAGTGACAGTTTTCCTTCCTGCCTTTCCTCATACTTACCTCCCTTTTTGTGCTCCTTATCTGATATAGCTTCATATGCTGCATGACTTTGTCTTTCTTTCGATAAATCCACTACTTCTTCTTATTAAAGAAAAATTAAGAAAGTTATAATTAACAATTAAGAAAGTTAATCTACAAAGTTTTAAAAATAAAATGTATTACAAGGAGTGTTTTATCAGCCTTTCACTGGGAAGCTGTTTTCCAATTTACACAATTTCGAAGTACTCGTTGTTCCCTTGCTGAAAAAGTATGTTTGAAATGCTGAACAAAGCATCTGCTTGGTAAACAAGATTGTTTAAACTTTTAAGTTTTTGCTGATTATTGCAATTTGCGATTTTTTAATTCCAGGCAACATCGGGTCGATGATCTCCAACATGAACGTAGCCAGAGTCGATTTCCAGAACCGGATGGATGGAGTCAAGCAGTACATGGCTTTCCGGAAAGTAGGCAGAGAACTAGAAGCCAGAGTTATACGGTTCGCTAGTTTCTTAATCTTAAAACTCGAGATTTTAAATTCGATTCTATTTCAGCTGGTTTGCGTACACCTGGCAGGAAAGCGGCGCCCTGGATGAGGAGAGGGTGCTCTCAGCCCTGCCAGACAAACTGAAGGCTGAAATTGCCATTAGAGTGCACTTGGATACTTTGCGCAAAGTCAGGATCTTCCAAGACTGCGAGCCTGGACTATTGGAAGCCCTGGTTCTGAAGCTGAGATTGCAGGTGATTTGCATTCAAAGCTGCAGCCCGAAAAAAATGAGTAATTTTAATTGCGCAGGTGTTTTCGCCAGGAGATTACATATGCAGAAAAGGAGACGTCGGTAAGGAAATGTACATAGTGAAGAGGGGACGGTTACAAGTGGTAGCCGATGATGGATACACAGTTTTAGCTACCTTAGGTGCCGGCAGCGTCTTTGGAGAAGTAGGATTTTCTATTTACACGAAAAAGCTCTTTTGGCTGACCAGCAATATATCTTTTCCAGGTCAGTGTCTTGGACATTGCGGGTAACCGAACGGGCAATCGTAGGACGGCAAACGTGAGATCCCTGGGCTATTCGGATTTATTTTGTTTGGCCAAAGACGACCTCTTAGTGGCGCTGGCTGACTATCCGGAGGTGAGTGTTTATTAGTTTTAACTGATTGAGCTTCCTCACGCTCCGACACGAAATATTCAGCCGCAGCACCGCAAACATCATGTTGTTGCCAGTTTTACCCGGCAACAACTCGGCGCTTCTGTTGTCTCTTTCAATTCCATTTAAAATCAAACTCCAAGTTTGCACTTTAGCATCTCATTTGTGGCTTCAATCGTCCGGCATGTTAAATTCTCAACACGTGGAGTAACAAGCGAATCGATCTCTTTGAGGCTTCGTTTTTCGGTCACCAGTCAGGATTATAGCGGGAGATGTAATGGAACGTTTCTCTATTGTCTTAAAATCGAGGTGTGATCTGTTTTCAGTTTCAATCATTCACCTTAAAATGAGTTTTGCTATCAATCAACGTGATTTTCGTAAAATTGCGGGTGTGTCCAAAGTCACCAAGAAGGGATTTTTACAAAACTCTTTCCAAAATCTTCTAGAAAGAATGTTAAAGTTTCTATTTTTCTACGATGTGAATTCGAGCTTGCAACTGAATGAAGGAGGCCGAAGTTCTATCTCGAAAATTGAGCGAATTGGTGAAAAATTAAATATCAGAAGTATAATTAATGTGGAAAATAATACTAGAGACACATATCTATTAGTAAAGTGCTCTATAGCAAAAAACTGAAATGCAGGATTTAAAGTCACACGATTTTTTTATTACAGTCATTTATATAAATCAAAACTCGAGCCTCTAAGCGCAAAAACTGGCTCTTCATAAAATGTCTAGAGCGTTTAGAGGCTTGATTTTTTTTACTGTTTTTGGAAGAAAATAAAGAATTATTAAACGCCTTGCTCAACAGGGATTATTTTAACAATAATAAATAAAATAATAACACACATTGAATTTGATATACGATTTTTAAAAATGCCGATAATTTTTTAAAAGCCAGAGCGATAAAAGTGATATTCTATAAAAAGCAGGCCGAGTCGAGAGTCGAGATTTTTGGGTCGAGTGGTACGAAGACTTTTGAGCCGGAAACCTTTTACCTTGGAAGAATTGATCTTCTCCAATTACTTTCCAACATGGTTGCGATTGTGACAATAAAAGGAAAGTGGAATTTGACCTTTAATAGTCGACTTCGAAGCTTCAGTTTTTTTAGTTATCTAGCAAAAGGAGCCTCTAACGTAACATTAAAAAAATATTTATAGCTGCTGCATTTCCTTAAACATCGACTTTTTCATTTTTTGTATACTTCGGCTGCACAAACAAGATGATGCTAATAATAAAGATACTAATCTGCTATCGAGGTGTTTTTGAGCTATACATTTTCCATCACTTCGGGGTTTGATTCAGGGGAAAGACTTTCTCTTATTCTGAAATAACGGCTTTTTAATATGCGTTCGGTGACAACCGGTTGTTTTGCTGAAAATAAATCTTCCTTTGAACAAATTTGATGTTCGAGAAACCGCGATCTTGTTGAAAGTAAGTCGGAACTTATTTTTACTGAATTCTCTTTCAAGCCCTTTGAAATCGTATATCAAGGTGCAAATCCGATCATGCAGCTGGATAAAGGAAGCTGAAGTTCTATTGGAAAGTTATATTAACGTTTTTCGTAAACTTACTAATAGGCCAAATAATCGCGAGCAAAAGAAACTAATTTCAACACAGTAATTTTTAGAAAAATAGCTGAATTTAAACTCTTATTTGCCGAGATTTGCCACTCAATTTTATAATAATTGATATGTAAAAATATTGTTCGTTTTTCACAAAAATCCAGTTGCTGAACGAAAAAACTCCCTTTTACTAAAATGTCTGTGGAACGTTTTATGTTTTTTCAAAAATAACCAGCGAATTGTTTAAAACTGGTGAGTTTTTCTGGTTTTTACGCCATCATGGAAAATAGTTTATTCCTCTCGTTTCGCAAGCACGAGTGACTTTCATCATCAGAGATGTCTAGCTCGAAAGCTCCAAAGCAAGCAAGATTAGCATGCCGAGAGTGCAAGCCACTCATGCTGGCGAAACGTTATGGAGAAAACCATTCGACGTTTTATATCTGAAAATCTCATACTTTTGCAAATGTTTTAAAAAATAGGATTCCTTGACATTAAAACATGATTCTTTCATTTTTGAATTTTTGATTTTCCTACTTTTAGAAATTCGAATTCGAAGAAACAGAGATTCGAATTACACATACACACAGTGATTTCGATAACGGATTTTAAAAACAGCAGGCCAAAAAAGTAACGGTTTATCAAAAGTACGACTAGCCGAGTTCTTTGAGTCGAATTGTACGAAGCACTCCAGCTCTAAGTATGCAAAGCCAGCAGTCTCTTCCCAAATTTAAAAAATATAAGATTTTTGAGCAGTTAAACATTTCGAATAACTTTTCTACCAAAATTGATACAATAAAAAAGTTCTGAACTGAAACTTGACCTTTAGTCATCGATTTCGAAGT
Source organism: Dendroctonus valens (assembly GCA_024550625.1). NCBI lineage: Eukaryota > Metazoa > Arthropoda > Insecta > Coleoptera > Curculionidae > Dendroctonus > Dendroctonus valens. Next base: position 1,809,387 of record JAJTJO010000010.1, read on the forward strand.
CTGAGTTTTTAGCACACAAAAGTAACCTCTAAGTATAATCTGCGTAAGTCAGGCAGGTCAAGTTCAATCCGAAAGCAGCAATTATAAATCTCTCAGCTTGATAGCTTCTGCATAATTTCAAAATATCGACGTTTTAATTTTTGATGTATTTCGCCTATAGGTCGCAATTCCATTCACATTAGCCTGCTAATATTTCCGAACTAAACCTATTTTTTCGATGTTAGATACCAAGGCAGCTGAAATCTTGAAATTTTGCATCAAGAAATTAATTTTCTGGAACTAATTAATCGTATCTAAAGGTTTTCTTTCTTTAGATCTTTTCCTGAGAGGAGACACATTTGTTTTCAGCAATTCGTGAGCCGTGTTTGTGCTACAAGACAGAATATTAAATTACCACCTACAAGTCCAACGTAAAAGAATAAAATATAAAAAACAATGAAAAGGAAAAGATAAAAACCATAAAACACGTAAAGAGAAATTTGCCTCATAAACAATTTCAATTGAACTGTACGGTACATTTGTTGGGGTTCCTCTTTCTTGGAATGGAATTGTCCATAGAGTCTATTTTAAACCGTTTCAACTTTTATAAAATTTTGGCGCTTTTCGTAAAGCAAATCAATCTCCAAGCAATAAATATTTCTCCCCAAATACAAAACTGAACATGGCCATAACGTCAATGGTCTTGCGTCCGAAACACATTTCACCTACAAATCATATTTCCGAATCCCTAAATACTGCATATCTACCACAAACCATCCAGACGATACCGCACACGCAGGATCGGCAATCCTAATCAGAAGCTCAATCAAGCACCATCTGTGAGAATGCTATAACCAAGATCATATTCAAGCTTCAAGTTTAAGAACGGTCAAAGAACGAAAGAGAAATATTACAATATCTGCGTTATACTGTCCTCCAAAACACAATATTAAAAAAGAACAATTCGACGCTTTATTCAACACTCTTGGACCTACATTCATGGCGAGCAGTGACTACAACGCCAAGCACCAACAATGGGGCTCGAGACTCACCACCACTAGGGGAAGGGACCTTTGGAAAGCCTCAGGGAATCACAAGCTACATATCATCTCAACTGGTGAACCAACATATTGGCCAACTGATCCCAACAAAATCCCGGACGTCATGGACATATGTGTCACCAAAGGAATCGCCAGGAATTATTTCACAACGCAGGCCTGCCCCGAACTGTCGTCCGACCACTCCCGGTGCTGATATATTACAACACACAAAAAGAGGTCACACTATCAAACAAAAGAACCAAATCACTACATTCCATATATAATAAGAGAAAAGATCTCGACAAAGAGGAAAATAAGACGCGGCAGGCAAACCACAAGACATCAAATTATGAAGGCCAAATTGAACCGAGCAACTAATTAATTAAAGAGACTCCTCAACGAAGTCGAAAACAGATCTCTACAAAATTATTTAATGGGCCTAATGCCCACCGAAATTTGCTACTACTCTCTCTGGAAAGCCACCAAGAACCTTAAAAGGCTGCAGAAGAACATTCCTCCGATCCGTATGAACAATGGAAAATGGGCAAGAAGTGATGAAGACAAAGCAAAAGTTTTTGCAGAACACGTTCCAACCATTCCCATCAATGTGCTCAGACGCTGAAGAGGAACCAATAGGAAGCTACCTCGGAAGTCCATACCAACTAGATCTACCAATTAAACCACTGCGATTAAAAGAAGTCAAGAGTATAATTGACCACAACAGCACCAAGAAAGCCCACGTCTACTATTTAGTAACAGGACGACTTCTCCAAGAATTGCCCATAGAGCCTGTAAAATGGATTATGGTCCTGTTTAACGCAATATTAATAACAGGCTATTACCCCAGTCAATGGAAGGTAGCCGAAATCATACGCATCCCAAAACCTGGGAAACAACCGGAAGAAACTGAGTCTTACCGACCCATCAACCTGTTGCCTACTTTATATAAGGTACTCGAGAGAACTCTGCTCACAAGATTGAAACATTGAATTGAAAAAAATTCTAATAGAAAAACATTTAATTCCTGTCCACCAATTTGGGTTCCGCCACCAACATGCCACTACTGAACAATCTTACAATCTAAACCATTTAGCTCAAGCGCATTTCTATCATCTCACGAGCGTTCGACAAAGTCTGGCACCCCGGCTTATTATACAAGCTCAAGCGGAGTTTACATTACACGTTCTACCAGATTCTAAAATCTTATCTCACAATTATGGCTATTCACGAGGGTGTCCCGCAAGGAAGCGTACTGGGACCCATTCTATACCTGCATACACAGCTGATCTACCGATCAGACACCAATCAGAAGTAGCTACCTTCGCCGACGATAAGGAAGTGATGGCCTCAAATAAGAACGCTCATACGGCTTCAAGGATGCTACAAAAGAGCCTAGACGATATATGTGAGTGGTCTAGACTGTGGCGCATCAAAATAAATTAGGGCAAATCAATCCATGTAACACATACTATGATACGAGAATCTGTAACCTGTAACGCTCAACAACCACCAACTACCACAGGCGGAAGCAGCGAAACATCTCGCTATGCCCCTGGGCAGGCGACTTACCAGGCAAAAGTAAGTGGACCAAAAGAAAGCAACTTTCCGTCAAACTGCGCCAAATGAACTGGCTGATGGGTAGGAACCCCCAGCTAACAATCGACAACAAACTTCGGCTATATAAGACCACAATAAAACCCATCTGGAAATATGGCAGCCAATTGTGAGACGTGACTAGCAAATCTAACATTGGAATAATAGAAATATTCCAATCAAAAGTCTTGAGACAAATCACCAAAGCCCCTTGATGTGTGTCAAATTGAGTTATCCAACAAGACCTTCAAGTACCCTCAATACAAGAGGAAATCCAGAAAATCAGTATAAAATATCGCAGTAGACTCGAAAATCACCCCAACGCGCTCGTTACCAACCTGCTCAGAAGCAACACCAGAAGACGCCTCAAGCGATTCGATCCGCTGGAGTTACCGGTTAGATTCCAATAGAATGTAATCCTCCATGATCCAGGACAATGTAAGGATACATATCAAAAGATTAGAAAGTGTTGCTGATGGGCAACATCTTGTACACGTCATTTAGTGTGTAATATTATATTATAGTACTTACAATAATTTTTACTTAATATCGTTTAGATAGATTGTAAATTATAGAGGATTTCAAAAAAAATGGAAATGCCTCAAAACACTTAAATTAGTCGTAGCTCATATGTTAACACATACATTTCCTAGTTTCCTAAAAAGATAAACGCTGAGTTTTTTGATGATTCGTCAAAGAATTGTTCTCAGCATATTCTACAAATTGTTGTTCGTTCCAACAATTTTGTTTCCATAACATTTGTCTTTTAAATCGGCAGTGAGTTACAACCGTTGATGGTAGGCTTAATGGCGAACTTACAGATTCAGACAAATGAGACTCGTGTTTTAAATGACTCGAAGCTTCTGCATTCTGAACCGAAAAGAATCTCATGCGAAATGTTAATAAATTTGCTTTTTACACTTAAAGCCGGCACATGTTCGTATTTCAACATTTATTTACGTTTGAACGCTTCAGAAACGTTGTTTAACATCAATCCTGTAGGAAGCGAAATTGGGCCAACTGTTCCAAACCGTGTTCAAAGGTTCATAATTCCAGAGATGGGGAAAAAGCTATATTAATGGTACGGGTGTCGCTTATTTTATTTTACACCTTTGCACGTAAAGCAGGAGCAGTGCGAGGATAAATTACACAGTACAAGTGTAGAAGACAAACACTGACATAGAAGAAATTGCTTTTTGAGTTCTTTGAGTTTTCCTATGATAAAACATTTACAAAGTTCCATGTTTCACACAGTTAACAGCATCACGTTTCAACTTGAACAAGGTGTTAAATTTGATGGAAAAAAATCTGCACGGTTTTCATCAATAATATTATCAATCTGGCAAGCTTTGTAATGGGGCAAACATATTTTAAGCAAGCATTGTAAAAGTCGCTATTTTGAAGCATTCGAGAGGATATTTTGAAGAAAAAGATCCATCAGAAGGCTACTGATCAAGGACCCGGACCGAAACGAAATAACTGTTCCCTTCCGGTTTCGGTCCACGGCAAAATTTCAAATTTCGATTCTGTTCCGGTTCAGGTTTTGAAAATAATTTCCAATTCGGTTCCCTTCCGGTTCCTGTTTTTTTTTCGGTTCCAAAATCTATAAATAACAACAAACGAGGACAAAGATAAAGGCTACTCTAATGAGGAATCTCACGACCTTTTCCTTGCTTGTTGTATTATACAAGATAAAAGATGAGCAAACCATCCACTACTTCATACGGTACTTCGGCTGGTTGTATGGTATGGGGTAGGAGGACTAGCAATCCCAGACAATATTAAATACAAAAATTACTTTAATCGTATTTTTGAAAAGTAATTTGTTAATGAATTTTCTGGCTTTAGCGCGTTCTTCTTTCACTCTTATTTCCGTTTAAAGATTGTTCTTCCTGGTTCATGTCTTCACACTCTTCACCATCTTTTGAGGAGTTGCTTTTGTCAAAAATTCCAATTTCAAATGTTTCGTTGTTGGTGATCGAAGAACTAAAATAATTCAACTTAAAAAGGAATTTTAAAAATAGTGTATAAACGTACGGTGTTTGTTCTTTACGATTGAAAAGTCGGTTGGTCCTCACAAATAATTGTTCCTCTAAAATTTTTGCTTTAATATTTGACCTCGAAGGCGGCAATAAAAATTTGAGTCCTGCGAATAACCTCTCAACACTAACTTGAGTTGCCGGTACGATTAACAATACTTGAGCAAGCATGTATAACTCGAGATTAAGCTCATTCTTTTTCTTCCAGAAATCAAAAATCGTTTCATTTTTCGGTAAGCGTATGCGGCTTTGTTCCATTTGATAGGAATTTAAAATATTTTCAATTTTGTTAAGGGCTACAAATGAACCTTGTGAAGAAAATTCGCGCTTCTGAATCTTTATGTGTCAAAAAGGCTTCCATTTCATCGCTTGATGAAGAACTAGATGATTCCGTTTCCATATCGTGTTGGTCAGGGTCAGATTTAGAATTAGAAGAATTGCACTCTTTGAAGAACATCAGTCTAGTCCATAACGAATTTAAATGTGCTTTTGCTTTTTCTACTTGATTGTCGTCTAAAACTACCTCATACCAAAAAATTGCTATTTTATGATTTATGCAAGATCTTGTAATTTGGGACAACTAGCCGCAAAGAATAGTGCTTATATTTATATTTTCTACCTTTGACGGCGTCGCGGCGCCGACTATTAAAACGATTGTAAGAACTAACTAAAAGAAGTGCCGACCCTTTGTCGGCACATTAACAGTGGCACTGCGGCTCGCCAGAACATAGAAACGTATTTTTATATTCATTTGCAGGAGGGTAAATGATTATTTTCATTTGCTTGTAAAATTTACAGCAATTTCTTTGAAACCTTACAAGCAGAACCGAAAAAAACCGAAATAAAAAATTGCGGTTCCGGTTCAGCACCTAACAATGCCTTAATATGAAATATGGGTTCTGTTTTGGTTCCGGTCCAAAAAAAAGAAACGGTTCCGTTCCGGTTTTGGGTTAGTTAGGGTTCCGGTCCGGGTCCCTGCTACTGATGAATATTGAAATCAGAGGAGGGCTTTATCCTTTATAGAAGACTAAAAACTTAACTTCCATACTTCGGAAATAGTGAAAAATTATTGTCTAATCAATGTCCTGTCCAATCGCATTATGGACCATTTCGATAGGAAGTGTTGAAATTGTGGTATACGGTTTTGTTTTTTGGAAAAATAGAAATGAAAACTTTAACATTATTATAGGTATTGTGGAATATAGATAGAGTGAAGTGTTATAAACAAAAAACAGAAATAATAAAAATTATTATAAAATAAATATGATGTATGAAAAACCACTTAAAAAAGTGCACTTTTTTTCTAGCTGAAAAATGGTTGGGTAATGTGGAATAGGTTTAATATTTTTAGGTTTAATTAGACCTGATTTTAAAATAATTTGTGTTTTTTAAGTAAAGCAAAAGATTATTGGAAAATCACATACATTTATTTGAATGAATTGCTCCATGGTGTTGGTAAGGGTGAAACATCTTAGAAATAGCTTCTGATTAGGCTAATTTAAAATAGATGGCTATGTTAGTTTTGTCGTAAAGGAGGTATTCCACATTTTAGGTACTATTCCACATACGGCCACTTTACTCTAGCATTGTTGGATCTTTTCGAAAAATACAACATATAAATAGTTAATATGTTAAAAAGGGATCAAACTCGGCAAAAGCAATCCCCCTTCCCTAAACAATCCTCTTAACGAATGCCTCCACTTTACAATTCCATACTTACATGACTTCATCCATATATTCCTAATTTACATACATCCCCACTCCAAAATAGAACAAAACATCCTGACTAAAGCATGTCTCTACAGATATAACCGAAGCACGACAACCCAACTGAGCAAATTCTTGTCCAACACAGATTTTATAAAAAAAACAGGCACTGCCAACGTTTCTCATGCCAATAAATCAAGACTCAACACCGGATTTACTACTTTACACAGCAAACCTTACAAATATTATAAACGATATAAGTCTGACTAACGAACTCGGATCAGATCATTTGGCTATAAAATTTGACATAGACCTCCGACAGACACACCCTATGGATTCGACAAAACACACTCAGAAACTCAACCTGGACAGAACAGACATAGACAAAGTAAAACAACACATACATGATTACATCCAATCAGGGACAGGCACATGTTCAATGAAAAACATACAACAACAATTAACGACCGCCACAGAAAATTTTTCTCAATACACCAAAAACACATACTATCAACACAGTTTACTGAAATTCATACTTAGACACTAATATACTAAGACGAATCAAACGCAACAGGGAACTGTATAGACTATACACAAATACTCAAGACGATGAATTGAAAAGAAAACTAAACGAACTCAACAGAAACGTCAAAACACTAATAGGCCAATACAAACAGGAAAAATGGCTAGAGGCATGCAAAGAAATAGAAAAAGACGAAGGTAAAACGTACTGGCAAAAAATAAAAAAACTGTCACGATACAAAAAAAAACATTATTACTGGTATAATAAATGAAAACGGTACAGAACTGTATACAGACAAGACCAAAGCGGACGCATTTGCCAGACATTTTCAACATGCCTTCACAACCTCGACTAACCCTAACTTTGACGACCAAAACTTTAACGCAATAAATGATTGGTACGAGATCTACTTCACAAACGAAACAAACAACGCACATCAACTAATTACTGAAGCAGAATACGACGAAGCACTCGCACACATTAAAAACACGGCGCCGGGAAAAGACAATATAAAAGGCAAACTACTGAAAAATCTTACTCCACAAACACACAAACACTTACTGAACCTATTCGACAACTGTATTGAAACTAACACGATACCAGATACCTGGAAAAAAGGAATAATGATACCAATTTCTAAAACCGGACTAGACAATACACAAACACAAAACTACAGACCTATCACACTACTCCCTGTACTGAGTAAAATTTTTGAAACTAATAAAAAATAGACTGCAACAATCAGTTGGACAACACATACCACAATACCAATTCGGTCACCTCACGAATAAGAAAACAGCATGACTCTTCATGGACACCAATAAGGCCTTTGACAGTATCTGGCACAAAGGACTTTTATATAAACTTTACCAGCTTAAAACCCCCAAATACATAATTCACGCAATCAGAAACCTACTCACAAACAGACACCTAGAAGTACGCATAGACAACACCCTCTCCTTTGCTTTCTCCCCTGAACAAGGACTCCCATAAGGATCCCCGCTATCACCCCTTCTTTACAATAGATACTGCCACGACATATACAATCACAGTCTCCACGACAAAAGACACTTTGACAAATCTGCTTACATACTACAATACGCCGGCGACACTGCATTGTTCGTGCACGACAAAACTACAGTAAAAGCAGTACAAAAAATTCAAACACTAACAGACCATACAATTGCTTGGTTCTACAAATGGAGACGTACACCAAACGCCACGAAAAACCAACTACTTTTACCAAACCATCAAATTAAAGACGACTCTCCATCAATAACAACAGACGGAAACAGAATTAGACCATAACAAGAGGCAAAATATCTAGGAATGACACTGGACCAAATACTAAAATTTACAAAACACGCACAGAACGTAAGAACAAAAATCATTCAACGGACAAAACACTTCCGATCACTGACGTACAAAGACAAAGGAATTAGTACAAAGACCGCCACAAAAATTTACCAATCAATATGTAGACCTCTGCTTGACTACGAACATATACTGACAGCGAATGCATCTAGGAAAACTAAACAACACATTCAAACAAGAGAACAGATTGCCCTGAGATCAATAACGAAAAAAAGACATCCTCAAAACCAACTACACAACCCCTCAAACCAACTACTCTACGAACGAACAAAAATAACGCGAATAACAGAAAGACAACTCCAATTGCAAACGAAATGGAAAAACAATCCCTAAAACTGGACCCTACTGAATCCCCTTTGCCTCACGAGACAAACAAGACAATCCCGCTTCCGCTTCCCAAGAACAACACTACTTGAACACTTGCAACACGACTGAACCAACCTGCTAGACGATGAAAAGACATGACATAGAAGAGAGATTTTTTTTTTGCTTTGTACTAATTTTAAGTTTACAGTTAAAATAGTTTAAGTTAGAAAATTAATCCAATACATGTATATATGCAAGGGCAGAAAGGCCAAGGGCCGATAGCCTATTGGGAAATAAAGATTAAATATGTATATATGTTAAAAAGTGGAATTAATAATGAAAATTTTTGGTGCAAGTGCCCCATTAGTTGTTTTTTGGTTGAAAATTTTATATGGGAAAAGCAATGATTTACCGTCTCAAAAAACCACAAGGTCGCAAAAAATTGCTTGGAAAAAACGCGTTAAGTGCCAATTGATTTCGATTAAAAAATCCGCACATTCTTTTCTCTCAATCAAAATCTTAGGTTTCGAACATTTTGAAATCTACAGCAAACATAAAACAAACAAAATAAAATTATATTGTATGCATTGAGTATAAATCTTCTAGAAAGTTTTCAAAAACAAATTATTCCTTTCAATTTGTGGAAGTGATCCTGAATTCAAAAAAAAAACATCAAATCATATCTGCAAAGATTCTAAATAGTCGTAAAAGGCTTTTGATTTATGATGCCGGAAACAAACTTTTTGTACAAAAAATGTAGGGTTTGCCCTTTAACGAGGCCCTAAAACCTTAAATAATTGATAACTAAAAACCCGCCGAGACGATTGGCATGAAATTGTTAATTTATCAACTTAACATTTCAATAAGTGTCTTTCGATGTTAAAACATTTACAGGCACAAAACGGCAAAAACATTTTAAAAAATGTTTATCTTCGACTGGTCGTACGGACTTTTCTTTCTAAAAAATATTTGTTGCCTACAAGTGAATGGGTAATCAATATGTAAAAGTACAAACTTTATTTTGCACATAAACCACAACAAGATTTATAATTGTTACTATTGGAAAAAATTTTACGGCTCACCTTTTTATGGAAAAAACGGTTTTTTTTTTCTAGAAAGCTGAAATAGATGCTTTAGCTTTAATGCAAAGTACATTTTTACTTAAATTTTTATACTTTTCCACAATCTTGGGTTAAAATATATGCTTTCTTGATTCCCTGGTGGAAAGTACGTACTTTCGCCACTGTTTTCGATGGCGAAAGCATCACTTTTACCCATTACTATAGCTTTCGCCACGCACCTTTCTGACTCGGTAACTGGCAACGGCGAATTTCGTTGATAAATAGTTTCGGACGTTTTGGCAACATTTTCAAAGCCGTACGAGCATCGAAATCAACACGTCGAACACAATTTACTTCATCCCGTGTGGAAAGTAATAACTTTCGTCACGCTCCCTGGCAGCTTGACTGTTTGTCACTGATTCAGATCAAAATCGTCCATTAGGATAACCTACAACTCACGCTTCCTCTGAATTATATTTTAATTTGGGCCACACGATGGAGCTTTATGTGCTTCTTTGAACACCCGCGCAACACTCCGCTTCCCCCTTATCCAGCTGAAACATGTACAGTGATTTAAGTGGAGGTTTCGCTGCATTTAGTCCAGCGCCAAATGCATTATCGAGTAGTAGGTCAGTATCGGTTGTTTGGGTTAGTCAGCATCGCATACGGAACGATATTTCTTAATCACCGAGAAATCCGAGAATTGTTTAACAGCTATATTTCTATGGCAATTATCTTTTTTTGGGTCAGAAGTAATTGTGAAATTTGAGAATAAAATAAAACGCCTCGACTTTATTTGCAAAAAGTTTTTTTACAAAAATTCAAAACACTTTAAGATGTTTATCCGTAGCGGCCACAAAAATACAGTTTATTTCAATTAACGAAATATTTTGTTTAAATACTAATAGGGGGCGAAAGGGGTAAATGCCTTTAAGGAAAAACAACGTCAAAAAATAAAAAATGTTTATTTCTATTTTAATAGAATAAGCCCATAAAAGTGTTTCTCTAGACAAAAGGAAAAAATATTTATTAAATTATTAAAAATAACAGAAGGAAAAAAACACCAAAGGAATATATTTAGCTGCATGTGGAGGATAAAATGATTTATTCTACAATCAACTGTGAAAAATGATACTCTGACCTTAGGTATAACCATTGTGAAAAAGCTTTAATAAATTATTAAAAATAGAAGTAGTAAAGAAAGAGCAAAGGGGTTATTTTAACTGTATGCTAAGGATAAAATGAATCCTTGCACAAACTACTTAAAAATTATACTTTGAGATTAGGTCAAAATAAAGAAAAAATGTATTTAAAACTTAATCTTTTGGAAGACATTAGAGCAATATTCATCTTCACCAATACCAGCACCCGTTTAAAAACACTTTCTGTATTGAATGCATTCGTCAATTGATGCAGAGTATTCCCCATAGCAGTAGAGGAAAGTTGCATTTCCGTCTTCCGATTCCGAAGAGCTGAAAAACTTTATTTTTTTGTTTTCTTCGGTTTGAGTATCGCCTTATCATGTTCATTTTGCGTTATAATTGTATTTTCTTTTTGTCAACATTCAGTTTTCCACCCCTTCTACAAGCCTTACTCGTCCTTGTGTTTCGCTTGCTTTCAATTTTAAGAAACGGGGGAAAAGATCAATTTACTGGTTTATCTCGATTGGCACTGGGCTGAGGCTCAAAATTCTTGTATAAATCGCATGAATTATTTTCTGGTATGTTGTTACGTCTGTCTGTATTCTGGAACCATTACTTCAGCTTAATCAAGGTCAGTTCATCAGCTCGGTTATTCCAGCTGCTAAAAAGTCATCATATGAAAAACCTCTGGTTTAAATGGTAATATTCCAGTTTCGAAGAACCCGCTTATGCCACTTATTGGTATAGAAGGCTTCGCAAAATATTTGGCTTATTTGGACAACTGTCACTGTTCTACCAGGATGATGGTTCAAACATTTTTCCAATGCCTGGTCGAAATAAATACTGAGTGGACCCATAACACCAACGTCCACAGGCTGTAACTTTGTGTGCAATGGCGAGGTATACACGAGATGGTTATCCAGTTTTTTGAATATCAGACACTTGAAAAATAAATAATTAAACATGGAAAATCTTCCGCTTTCACTCTAGCATTTTCCCGAAAGGTAAAAGTGACCATTTACTTTCTCCCTATAATCTAAAAAGCTGCTTCTTTGGCTTGAAATATTCGCAATTGTCCCACAGTCCGTGGCCTAGTTCTCAGACCATTATCAACTGGGCCACCAGGATACGCAGATAAAAATAAAGATTTACGTGTTTTGGAAAAATATCTGCATTATCTATAAAACTTTTGCCAATTTCACGCTTTGGTGGTCCAAACTTCGAAATGTAGGTAAACTGATTGCACTGTCCTCTCTTCGTTCATAACACTTTTGAAAGCTTTTCGATGTTTCTCCTGAAATGGCTGCACGGCCCTTTCAAACAAGTTTGCTGGATCGTTCAGATCAGTTTATAAAACTTGCAAATCAACATTCAATCAGGATATTGATAATACGTTATATACGCTCGTAAACAGGATGTTTGAATGCCTTGTCTTCATTTAATCTATGGGTTTATTGATCTGGATAAGTTGAGGGCATGTTTGCGAACGGCTAAGCGGTTAGTGATAAGATGTTTTTTGAGGACGAATTGAACAGTTTTTCACTAACTGAGTGCAATAATTTTTTATTTCATTGAATTTAATTCTAATTTTTTTTTGCAGGCAAGAGCCACTTTGATAGAGCGTGGATGTCAATTGCTCCGGAAAGATGGCTTGCTGGACGAAGATGTGTTTAAACGAGCGAAAGCCACACAACACTCGATGGAGGACAGTATCAAAAAGTTGGAAACTTCAGTCGATCATATTCACAGTCGATTAGCCAGGCTACTAGCTGAGTTTACCGCCAGTCAAGCGAAGCTGAAGCAAAGATTAAGTAGAGTGGAAACCAGGTTAGCAAGACAAGTTATTAAGCTAAGATGCTCGACAGTTTCGTAAATGTTCTTAGAAGATTTTAGTTCTTATCTTGTAAATCATCGCTGAAACTCAATCACCATTATTCTTGCACATTAGCACAATTTTCATTGGTGTTTTCCCATTTAGGTCCACATTTATTTATGTCTCTTAAGTGTCTTTGCCGTTTTTATGGTTTTTTAGTAGTAAACATCTTTATTTCTAAAAAAGACTATCGACCTATCGGTCTTTCTGCCCTTGTTTAATACATATAGTCTAAATCTAAACAAAAAATAAATATGAAAATTCTCTTATTCTAGGTTAACAATCTTACTAAATAAACGTTCCAATTCCAGTGACAAGAAAAAATTATTCTATTGTCCAGTAGTCAGTTGCGTTTGTAAGTGTTCGAGTAGCGTTGATGTAGGGAAACAGAAGCGGGATTGTCTGGTTAGTCTTGTAAGACCAAGGGGATTCAGTATGGTCCAGTTGTAGGGGTTGTTTGTCCATTTTGTCTGTAGCTGTATGAGTCTTTCCGAGATCTTTGTCATGTTTGTGCGTTCGTATAGTAGTTGGGTGGAGGGGTTGTGTAGTGGGTTTTGGGGTGTCTTATTCGTGTTATTAGTCTTAGTGCAATTTGTTCTGTTGTTTGTATATAACGTTTTGTCCTTTCTTTTCCTAGTAAGGGTCTACAAATAGCTTTGTATATTTTGGTGGCGGTGTATGTGCCAATTCCTCTGTCTTTGTAGGTTAGTGATCGGAAGTGTTTTGTTCTCTTTATTGTTTCTGCCCTGATGTTTCGTATGTGTTTAGTGAATTTAAGTTTGTGGTCAATTGTGATTCCAAGGTATTTTACGTCGTTTTTTGGTTGTGTCGTTTGGCCGTCTGCAGTTATTGTAGGGGAGTCAGCGTTGAGTCTGTGGTTTGTGAGCAGAAGTTGGTTTTTTGACGCGTTTGGTGTTAGTCTCCATTTATAAAACCATGTCATTGTGTTGTTTGTTAGTGTTTGGAGTCTTTGAGCTGTTCTCTCAGTAGTTTTGTCATGTACAATAAGTGCCGTGTCGTCTGCGTATTGTAATATGTATGCCGATCTGTCGATTTGATTTTTGTCTGGTAAGTTGTAATTGTATATGTCATGGCAGTATATATTGTAGAGGAACGGCGAGAGCGGGGATCCTTGAGGGAGCCCTTGTTCAGGGGAAAAATAAAATGACAGTGTTTTGTCGATTCGTACTTGTAGTTGTCTGTTTTCTAGTAAGTTCTTTATGGTGTGTAGAAGATATGTTGGTGTGTGTTTGGTTTTTTATTTTGAGAAAATTGCCATAAATATTATTACATACGGGAAAGTGGGGGCATGCTTTCGGAAACATATACAGGGTGTCAACATAACATGACAAGTTCCCATGAGAAAAATCGTTTTTTATTGAATAATTTTAAAACGTGTGCGACCTAAAATAGTGTCTTTGAAACCGCTTTTACTCATTTGCTGCTTAAGTTCGCCATGAACCGACCAGCTTGTACATATCAATGCTCATATTTTCAGCACCCTGTATGATAAAGAAACCAGGAAACTATTTTAAATAGCTTTCAGTTTAAAGTTAAAAAAAAACGAATTGTTTTTTGACATTGATAAAACGAACCATTTTTCATTAACATTTCGGTTGGTGCACTTTTTCCACCAGATAAAGTGGAGACCAGTGGAGATACTATAAATTTTTGTGTGTTACAGAACAGATAGAGATCGAGATGGCAACATATCTGAAAATTTAACAGTTCCAACAGTGCGTCGAAGACTGAGATCGTTCGAGATGAGAAGAGGCGATTTTTCATCCTGCAGCAGGCACAAGACCATGTAAATTGTGTCCCCAACTCAGATGTTTTCATTATCAAAGAGCGAGGAATCAAAGCATTTTATATTAAGTCACTGCGAATTGTTTAGATATATAGGGTGACTCAAACTTAAATGCCGACATTTTCCAGCATGTGGTGTGTTGAAAAATCACTTTATGACAACAAGGCCCGTTAAACACACCCTTAATGTATATCGGCAGAATGTTTTTTGTTGTTTTGCTGCCTGGTTTTCGCCTTTAGGTCCATACACCTCCAACCGTTCAGGACACTACTACCTTGAAAAAGAATTATCACGGAACCCAATCTCCGTTCCTTGGACCATCCTCCTAATCAACTAGCGGGGGGATGGGGAGCACCAGTAAGCCCTGAGCTTTCTCATCCTCGATCTTTCTACCTTCTGGCTTTTACATCTCCGTTAATTCCCAAAATATGGGGCGGGGTGACTGGCTGCGGGCGTGCCTAAGGTCAGAACAATACCTTGCTCACGCATCAACCCAAAAACACTAAAAACCACTTGACTCCTCAAACAGTCCAATTACGTTAACTCCCCTTATAGTACGCCTTTCCATTTCAAACCTCGACACCATGGCTCAATCAATCAATCCCTGACCACTTGAATATCCCTCTGCAAATCCCCTGACTGTCAACCAGGGATGGGCAGTACCTACCCATCCCATATAAACCCACAACATCTCCGCTATCTTCCGCTACACAAGCAACCTCTTCCACACCTCTTCTACCGTTATTGCGGATATGGGCTTCTGGGACGCAGCTCAGCACGCTTGTTCAATTGCCGCAACCCCCTCGGGCTTGTTTCCATTTGGCCGACCATGCTGCTCGCAAGTCTTACGCACGGCCGTTCTCAGGGAATACCACGAGGAGGTAGGCTGACTTATTCCCCATGCTAAATGGGACACGGATAAACTTACTTGTACCAGGGAGATATTGTGTGAGAAGCAAAGTCACAAAGACTGAGATGGGCAGGACACATATACAAAACACCGGATGACAGAATGTTGAAGATTGCATGGCAGGAAGCACCGACGAGCAGAAGACCACCGGGAAGACCTAAAAGGAGATGGAGGGACAATGTTCTATCGGATATGCGGAAGACGGGCATTGAAAATGAACAGGAAACAATGCTAGATAGAAGTCGATGGAGGCAAATTGTGCTTGCAGCCAAGCCCCACATAGGATTGTAGTGCTACTTGAAGCAGAAGAATGGTGTAAATTTTGAGGGTGAGTGAGATAATTTGGCCCCTAACTTCTACGACGAAAAGGGCAATTAGATGGCACACCTGGAAATGTCATTGTTTCCTACACAAAAATGTATCCCCAGCCCTAATATCAGCTATTTTCGAGAAAAATTGCATTTTGTGGTGAGAAACAGTCTGTTAAGGACTATGGAAACAGTAGTTCTTAGTAGGACTTTTTTGAAACATGAAATGCCATTTCTTATAAAAACGATTGAGATTATGGCTGTTGTCATGTGAAACATTTTTTGTCTAAAACAGCTCATATTAGAGCTGTTGACTGAGGGTTCCTTTTCGCTGGACTTCCGTGCAGTCCTTCATTATAAAATACAATTTTTCTCTAAAGGGCTGACATTGGGCCAGTTGACTAAGACTACATGTTTTGTCATCAATAGTCCATAGAGGACTGTTTTTTATTAAAAGGTCATGTTCTCTATAATGGCTGTTTACTAAGGCTTTGTGTAGAAAACAATGGCCTTTCGAACTGTGTTATGAAATAACAATTTATTTTCTATGGGCCTGGATCATGAAAACAGTATTCCTGACGAACTGTTTCTCATCATAAAATTCCTTTTTTCCTTTAAAACAGCTGAGATTAGAGCTTTCAACTAAGGCTATCTGTTCTCTTCAGTTAATCTTAGCTTTTCGAACTGGGCTATCAAATATAATGTTTTTTCTGGTGTCAGTCAAAGTTTTTGGGTTACGATATTGATAAAAAATACCATTTTATGGGCCATGGTTTTCTGTCTTACTTTTGAGCCGTTTTAGAAAAAATTGTCACTTTATAATGAAAAATACGAGTCCATGATTAAACTGGTTTCGATACAATTTTTCTCTTATCCCTTTGCTACTATAGCTGATGACTAAAAGCACTTTCTTGTGTGCGTGGCCTAAAAAACAATTGCGATAAAATACTTTATTCTATTTTCCACGTACACCATGCTGGAGAACTTATTCGACTTAGCTTTGGGTCACCCTGTATAATTTTGACGTCTTCGGAAATGCTTTATAGTGAGGCTCTTGAGAAAAAAATTAAAAGGGAATAGTGGGCACAACATATCTAAGTATATTTTATCATAAAGTAAGAAGCAAAAGATAAAAGTAAGCCGGCGAATATAAATAACAGTTTGTAGATATACATACTTTGAACGTAGCCAGTAAATGTACTTAAGAAATTAGTTGAAATATTTATAATGACTGTAAATTATTAATATACACAAATGTGCGGAGTAGGCATGGGTATCTCAGTGAATTTTCACGAGTTGGCGCACTGCTGCGAAAATGGCTTGGTCCGCCAACTCAACTCACCGGCGCAGTAATTCACAGGTGCAGTTCCGTTGCGGTCATCTACTTGTTAAAAAAAACGTTACTCATGAAAAATGCGATGGACTTTTTTTAGGTGGTTTAGGTGGTTAAAGTTTAGGTGGTTTTTAGATGGTTAAAATTAATCCAGTTTCGGGTCTCGTACAGCTTTTAATGTTACAGCAGTTAACTCACAATGCAGCAACAACTCAAAATCGCAACTCAACACAGTGTTACTCATGCCTAGTGCGGAGAGTTTCGCCCGAAAACACACGATCAAAAGTGTAGCGTGTTTTAAAATACTACGATAGTATTTGGCTCAGAAGGAAACACAAAAAAAAGGCAAGAAGATGTTACGATGGAATTTAATGAAACTTTTTCTAAATTTGTTTCTAAGTAAAACTCGTATTTTGAGTGTTTTTAGAAACTTTATCTGGGAGCTGCACTTTCGTTGTTTTTTGTTGATGTCTTATCTTTGCTTTTTCTGCATTTTGTAAAACCCTCTTTTCATACAAATAATAATTATAGATGAACTTAAGAAAGACGTAATTTTCTTGTATGTATATAGTTGGATTCTTCGATTGAAATTTCTGGATTATTCCATGAGTTATGCTTTTATTAACTTAAACTTTTTGTTCTTGCAGGCAAATTTTTTATAGTTATAATTCGCTTTCTACGAAATTAAAAAAAATTAATTATTTAGAAAACTTTGGCCATCAAAGCAATGAGCCACTAATTTTTTCTTAATGAAAGAAAAGAGAGTCTCTTTTTGAGCAAACGAAAGTCGCACTACCCTTTCGACCAGGTGCTTACGGGACACTCTGTATATTAAGCTGGGCACTTTTCTTTTTGGGGCAACGGTTTCTATATTTTGAGAATTGAACTTATTGCAGTATAAGAAGAAAATGTATGTATTTTTTACTTATACATTTTTATTGCACTTTTATCATAAAATTCAACTTTAAAAATATTAAAAAATCAAACGATTGTTGATGTAAAGCTGAGCTTTCAGTGGTTTTATTTTGTTATATTATCATTAATTTCGTTTTTACGTGCAGGATGCTACCAAACCAATGCCACAAGCACGCAAATATCTCTAAAGGATAAAAAATCGAACAATTAAAGGTGAAGTTGCGAGTTTCGATAATGGGAACGCTGTAAAAAATTGGTTAAATATATTTCCATTATTTCCATCGATTTATTTATACCAAAAACTCATTTTTATTTTCATTATTTCTCGACTTTCCAACTAATCATTATGAAAAACTGTAAGTATGTACTTACCTACCATTAAGTCATGTGGTCATGTAGTTGAATTAATTTTTCTAAATGCTTACCTGGTTTTAGTAAGTTCATTTTTGAGTAACTTTCTAATAACTAATAAAGTTTGACACTTGTCATCTAACGGCTTTCTATACATATAACGTGTTTTTGACGTTTCTTCTTTACTTTTGGACTTTGACGTTTACAAATGACACCTTTAAACGTCAGTTTTTTCAAAATCTTGAACAATGACGTCGGATCACATGATTATCACGAAATATTTGGTCTTAATTGGTGACTTTAGCGTCCTTTTCAAGTGATTATCACGTTTGGTGCTAGATGGGGTTTTAAAAAAAGGAGATTTGCTTATTTTTAGCTCTTGCGTGTCATTTAAGCCCAAAAACCGCAATGGAAAAGCATATGACGAACTTGTTGTCCAACAATGCAGTAACGAGTGATAATAGTTAGATTTGGACGAACAAACCCATTTCTAAGAGAAATGAACAATGAGAAACTCTCGGAATGCATTTGAATAGTAAAAGTTACGTATTTAAATAATGAAAAACAGCTCTTTTTGAAAAAATCTTGTCAAGTACAGTGAAAATGCAGTTTTAAATCTCTGGTAGTTTACAAGTTGTAAATTTTTAACCACAGGCGTGCATGTTTAAAGCTCTTTTCTAAATTCCATTGGAATTTCAAAAACTTACAGAAATTGAACGAAATCTCTAATTCGATTGAACATTTGTGGATTGATTGACTAATCCTTTTCCTACAAATGCCCAAAATTGCAACCTTTAATCTGTTCACGTTTGCGAGTGGTGAATTTTTTACTACAAGCGCGCACAATTGCTGCATTTTTTCAAATTACATCGGCATTTTAAAAAATGCAGAAACTGAATGGAAGCTCGATATCGATTGAACTTTTTGACGCTTAATAGCTAGCGCTTCTTCTACAAATTGTCAAAAATTGAGCCTTTAATCTCTGGTAGTTTGCAAGTTTTTGAATTTTAAACCAGGAGTGAACACGTTTATGACTGCATTTTCTGAATTACAACGGAATTTGAAAATTTTACAAAAACTGAACGAAAACTCTAAATCGATGGAAAAGTTCTGTATTTCATAATGTAACCTTTTTCAACACGTCCCCAAAAATTGCAGCCGTAAATCTGTTCAGGTTTGCGAGTAGTAAATTTTCAACTGCAGCGGGTACATTTAGTGCCATTTTTTAAATTACATCGGAACTCCAAAAATTTGAAGGAACTGACCGCTCCCTTCGAATCCATTGATTTTTTTTCACTCAATAAATGAGCTTCTTCTACAAATTCCCAAAAACATTGCCTTACATCTGAGCGTGCACCGGAAGCGTGCACGTTTAAAGCTCTTTCCTGAATTACACTGGAATTTCTAAAATTTACAGAAACTGCACGAAGACTCCAAATCGATAGAAAATTATTGGATTTAGTATCTAAACCTTTTCCTACGCATGCCCAAAACTGCAACCTTTAATCTGTTCACGTTTGCGAGTGGTGAATTTTTCAATTCAAGCGCGCACATTTGGTGCATTTAAAAAAATTATATCCGAAATTTAAAAAATTACAGAAACTTAACGAAAGCTGAAAATCGATTGGGCTTTTTGACGCTTCATAACTAAGGCTTCTTCTACAAATTTCCAAAAACGCACCTTTAAATCTGTAGCAGTTTTGAATTTTTAACCAGAAGTATGCACGCATCTGAATTTAAAAATTTCTTCATGTACCTGAAAACCCACTTTGGACGATGTTGAGTTACGACAAGACTCAAAAACGTTTCGAAATTGTGCGAGAGGTTGGATTAGTTGTACTTGGACTATGGAATTGAAAATAAGTTACAAACTTCATTATGAAAATGAGCAACTTTACCTGTTCTATCGCGCTTCGGCAGATATCAACAGAGCATCACCCTGTATATTAATTAATTTCGAGTTTTCCTGTAAATCAAGCACTGAATTAGCATCGTTTAAATAAGTATATTTAGTTCAACTAGCAGTGTAGAAGACATATTAAAGTTTTTATATGAACATTTGAGACACCTTGTATAAAATAAATTACTATAATTTTGCGATATTATATACTGATCTTTGAAGTGGTTTGAACCTTCTAGAGCACAGCGAAAATCGTTACGCTTCTGTATAAAAAAAGACACTATTCAAAGAAAAGTATATTATAAATAAAATGTTTTGATAAATTTTCCTGAACATACTGAGGCTTAATCAAGTATTCTTTAATATATGTACCAACGCGCAGTACACGTTTAAACGCCTTAATACATGTGTGATAAAAAGGTCGATTTATGTAAATAGTTAGGATAAGACTATTGTATGTATATGTATTTACTATTGATTAAGCAGACGGTTTCTGTTAAATTTTTAAATCACCCTTTCCTATAAGTAAGTACTGTATAGCATATTTCAACCCATTTAACACGTTTGCTTTGTTTTTTTTAAACTATTATTATGGCAAAATGTGTTTCTTTGTCAACGACAAGTATATTTTTTAAGATATGTGTATAAAATAAATAAAATGTTTTCATTAGATTCAACAATATCACATTAGAGACTCATGGAGCTTCTGCGAATTTATAAAAAAACAGAAGATACCTAAGAACCATCGCCTAATATCGCTTGATGTAGTATCGCTATATACAAACGTCCCGGTAGATTACTCAATACAATGCATAAAAAATAAATGGTCTGAAATTAGGGAATATACATCATTGCCCGAAGGTGAATTTATTGGGGCGGTAGAGCTGTGCCTTAAGTCCACGTACTTCCGGTACGATTTGGACTTTAAATGTGAATTTTTTAAAAGATACGTGGATAACTGCATAATGTGCCTGCCAAACCAAAAAATTCAATACACAATGTGATAAAATTATCACATTGTGGATACAGACAAAAAAATATTGAAAAAATAAAAAAGGTACTAATAATGAACAACTATTCCAAAGAATTCTTCGAACCAATTATAAAACGAAGAATTAACAAAATATACAATACAAATAAAGGGAACAACATAAATAATATAAAAAAGAAAAAAGAGGGTGAAATCAAGTATGTATCATTACCACACATACCAGAAATCAACACAAAAATAAAAAATGTTTTAAGACCGCATAATATTACCATAGCGGAGAAAACTAAAAACAACTTAGCAAAAGAGTGTTTTACAAAATTTAAGCCTAGAAGCGATAAGTTGGACACACCTAACGTAATATACAAGATTGATTGTTTGGACTGTGACAACACATATATAGGACAAACAGGGCAATATTTAAAGAAAACAATATACGAACATAAGTATAGCTTAAGAAAGGTCAGCGAAAATGCAACAGCATTAGCACAACATGCACAACAAAAGTTGCATGATTTTGATTTCGATAACACACAAATATTGATCAATGAGGAAAACTGTAATAAGAGAAGAATCCATGAAATTATACAAATTAAGAAACATCAGAATACAATAAACTTCAGATCAGATACAGACAATCTTAGCTCGGTGTATCATGCGCTAATTAAATGATCGCATGCATGAATTGAATGGACCTGGTAAATAAAAATTAAACAGCAGATATTGAAGATTGCAGAGCAATTCCAAGAATGCAAAGAAAAGGCGAAATATAAATAGGTTGTTCGGGCACTCGCTCGATATCGAATAAAATAGGTAATTCAATATCCAACCAAATGTAAAGAAAGAAACATCTAAACATGTAAGTCAAATTTAGATCTCTAAACAATAGATTCTAATCTTTTCCCGAACATGTTTATCCGGACTCATCACCTGAGGACCAAGGTCCCAAATTGTACTTGTTAATATGTGTGTGATTTGAATTTTAATATGTTAATTCTGTGAAAGTCAGTCTTCAACTAGCCGTGGTACGATCCGCTTGAGCGAAAAATTGTTTCTCGTGCTCTCGGATTGTTGACCACAGTTTGCGTGCGATATTTTCTTGTGCGTTTTTTTTTGCGACACACTATTAACAGTACAAGTGTTCTCCGTTGTGGCGGAATCCACAAACATCTTAGAATCCGCCGACGAAGACGACAATGAGTCCGTAATCTCATTGTCGTCTTTAAGTTCGCTCGCCAGTAGCGCTGCATCAGCAGACGCTTTCCTCCAATTGGACGAGGAACAAAAGCAGCAGAAATTCAAGCAGGTTTTCCGCTTGCTAAGAGTGGATAAAGGTTGCGACCGCTGCAGGGCGGTTTCAGCGGAATTTACAGCTGCCTACAGAGCAGGCAAACCACCAAAGTGGTCGCTGGCGGTCAACCATCTAAAGGCCGAGCACCCAGCTGCACGGAAAAGGGCCCTGCTAACCACCCAGATCTCTACAGGGGCCGTACCCAAACGGAAGCTGGATAAGGTGAGCCCCCTTAACATAACGAAAAAATCGAAGCACCAGCCAGAAAAAGCCACGAACGAGATTGCCCCAGAACCACCAACGGACCAATCACAGCGAGCCACGAACTACCAGCAGGACAAAGAAAAGCGGGGAGCTGTTGCTATGGCTGAAAAAGAGCCAGCCGTGCGCCAAACAGTGGCCGATGACAAGTCGGGTCACAGCGGTGATGCCTTCATTCTGCCACGGAAAACGGTGCCGTGGAGCACACTGCTTACCACACCGGCAAAACCAGCAATAGTAACGGAAAACCGCTTTTCGCCAATCCAACCGGCAACTGACCCCTTCGAGATTGAGCCTCAACCCTCCACCAGCGGGACCAACAAATCGGCGAAGAAGCCCGAAAAACCGCCACCAATTGTCATCGTGGGAAAGCCCAGCAGCCACAGCGCGCTGGTGAATGGCCTAAAATCGATAACAAATAAGCCATTCACTTTAAAATACACGAAAGCGTCGCTGATAGTGTACTGCAGCTGCATATTAGACTGGGCGGCGGTCAAACGGTCACTGGAGGCAGAAAGCAGCCAGTTCCATACCTACGCACCTGCAAACCAGCGAACACACGCGTTTGTGTTAAGGGGGCTCGAGGGCAACGTGGAGACTTCGCACATCAAGGAGGACCTCGAGGAAAAGGGGTTCTCCATAAAAAACGTCTTCCGAATGAAGACCCAGTTTCGGCCCCTGTACCTGATTGTCACCGACGATTCAGTGACCCTACGGAAACTCGCCACCACCGCCAAAGTGATCCGCGATGTCAGGGTCTCCTGGGAAACCAGGAAGAACCAACGAACCCTGACGCAGTGCCGCCGATGCCAGGGCTGGGGACACGTATCGGGCAACTGCAACAAACACTTCAAGTGCTCCAAGTGTGCGGGCCCCCACGAAATAACATCGTGCCCGCCGGGATCGGCGCTAAAATGCGCCAATTGCACTGGTCCCCACCGGAGCTTTGACGAAGCATGCCCAGTGTACGTGTTCAAACTGGCCCAACGCCCGGTCGAAAAACCGCAAAGGCAGTTCGTGGCGGCGCCACTTCCGTCCAGACCAGCGTGGGGGCAGACCTTCCGACCCGCAGGCCCGATCCCCCACCCAGAAACCAGCAGGACTAGGCAGCCCATCCCGAGCCCGAACGAGTTTCCGCCGCTCCCTGGCAGAAATGAAATGACCAGCAGGGCCACACAGCCTGGTCAAACCATCGCAGCTAATGGTCCCCAACCAAGACCCCCCACTAACCAAGGCATGAACGCTGGCGCAGTAGCCACTCTGGGCACCCTGCATCGGGAATTCGCCGATCTGGCATCGCAGGTGAACTTACAGGAGGTAATCAAAGCGGTTAGATTTTATAGCGCTGCGTTGAGGGGCTGCGAGACGAAAGCGGACAGGTTCCTCGTTTCCGCGCAGTTCTTCAACGAAGACATTAATAGCTTCGATTTTTAAGCCCTGATTTTGCCAACTGTGCCCTATGAGGATAGGAGAATGGAACTCATGCGGACTCCGGAGTCGTCTCGGTGAGTTTGTGCACTTCCTTCAGACCGAGGATATCGACGTGGCGTTGATTGTCGAAACATGGTTGCGCCCCGGGGATATACTTAGGATTCGGGGGTACAGGCTCGAACGTGCCGATAGGCCCGGTTTAAGGGGAGGAGTGGCCATAGCGGTCAAAACGTCAATTCCATACAGGAGACTGCCACACAGGCAGTCAGCAATAGAGAACGTCGGCGTTGAACTTCCTGATGGAGTTTTGATCTACTGTGGCTATTTCTCCACCGTACGCTTACAGGCCGCTGATGTCGATCCATTCTTCATAAACACCAATAGGGTGTTGCTAATGGGAGATTTCAACGCCCGCCATCCACTATTCAATAACCCTGGACATAAAAACGCAGCCGGCAATTTTCTAGCCGACTACGTTCGCGACAATGGCCTACTCGTTATGCCCACTTCATCCCCAACGCATTACCCGAACAGTGGAGGGAATCCATCCTACCTCGACTTCGGAATTGCCAAAGGACTCACCAATCTCACGGAGATGGTGGTTATAGACGCCCTCAGCAGTGACCATTTGCCCATTTACCTCGACATTAGGGATTTAAAGCGCACACAAACTAACGACTCTCGATATTCATACGAAAATTTCGATTTTCGCGAATATCGAAAACGACTACAAGACCTGACGTGTATTCCGGGCCAGATTGATACTGTCGAAGCTCTAGAGCATGCGGTAAAAGGTCTGACCAGGAATATACAACGGACACAGCAAGCTTTGGCCAAAAAAGTTCCGAACAGACCGCGGCGCGACAATCTTCCTGAGGAAATTCTGAACCTTATTAAGGCGAAAAATCGAATCAGGAAGCGTTGGCAGCGATTCAGGCAACCTGCCGATCGCATAATGGCAGCAGAGCTTGCACGAGACATACAGCGCGAAATCTCCGCATACAGGAATTATACCTGGGCGGAGAAACTGCGAAATCTGACTCCCCGTGACAATTCTCTGTGGAAACTGTCGAGAAGCCTGCGAAAAGGCTATGAGCAAGTCTCCGCGCTTGAAAAAGAAGGGCGGAGTTATATTACCTCCAAGGACAAGTGCGAGCTGCTCGCCGACTTTTTGGCAGAAGTACACAAGGTCCAACCAGCCCTTCAGGATAACGAAACAGAAAGACAGACCGCTGTTTTTGTAGAACGGAAGTATCCTATACCACCCTCGATTTTGCATTCCTATATAACAACCCCGTCGGAGATACAATCGTGTCTTCGGCGTCTCCCTAGCCGAAAAGCCCCCGGGCCAGACGGCATCCCTTATTTACTCCTCAAAAACTTACCGCGGAAAACTATTGTGCTAATAGTGCAAATAGTCAACGCAGTCCTTAAATTGCAGCACTTCCCACAGGACTGGAAGAACGCTGTAATAATCCCCATCTTAAAGCCGGGCAAAAACCCGACCGAACCCGCCTCTTATAGGCCAATTTCCCTCTTGAACACCCTCGGCAAATTAACCGAGAAGGTCATCCATTCGAGATTACAGGCAGCAGCCGAGCTTCGAAGTTTAATCCCGGATGAGCAGTTTGGCTTCCGACCAAGACACAACACAACGCTGCAGACTGCTAGGATCGCAACGGATGCCTATGCAGCATTTAATAAGCTTCAAAGTACGGTTATGCTGCTTCTCGACATGCAAAGGGCCTTTGACACAGTCTGGCACACAGGCCTGCTGTACAAGTTGTTTGCCGTGCATTCACTGCCACTCTACCTAGTTTCCCTTATAGCGTCTTACCTAAAAAACCGTTCCATCCAGGTGAAAGTGGAGAATTCCACTTCTGCTAAAAGACGCATCGCGGCAGGAGTACCACAAGGAACAGTGATTTCGCCGCTGCTGTATACATTGTACACAGCAGACATTCCAAAACTTCCCACTACAAAAATAGCACTATACGCTGATGATACGGCTATCTACGCATCGTCTTTTTATGCTCAGGCTGCGAAATCTCGCATTGCACATCACCTGAGTTTATTGACGCCGTATTTTGACAAATGGAAACTTAAAGTGAATCCCAGGAAGACGGAACTTATTATCTTTTCGCGCAAATTCACTAACAACAAAATCTTATCACCACTCGTGGTCCAAAATACTCCTATCAAACCAACAAAAGAGGTGAAATACCTGGGATTCAAACTAGACGCCCGACTCCATTTCAATAAGCATGTTGACTATGCTGTACAAAAGACTTTCATGGCCCGAAGAAATTTGTACTCTCTTCTGGCGCCAAATTCTTTCCTATCACCTCGAAATAAACTTCTGCTCTACACCTCCACCATAAGGCCCATACTGACCTACGGATCCCCTGTCTGGCACTCTGTCTGTGATTCCACGAGACGACGTGTTCAAAGGACCCAAAATAGGTTCCTAAGAGGCGTCCTATCGGCTGACAGATACACCAGAATAACCGAAATGCACGAAGCTACAGGGATGGCCTATATAGCCGACTATATAGATACCATCGCTGAAAAATTTTATCATAGCGGAGTGCAAGGCTCAGTCCTCACGCGAAATATCACCCAAATAAGAGCAAACGACCGCCCAACCCATGGTCCCCTGTATAAGCGACTTCCCATATTTTATGAGGATTTTGTCCCTGACAGTACGTGACGACAAACAAACATTGCCTGCCAGTTGCAGACAGTCGTTTCTAGCAGGCTGGAAACGCACAAATCCAACATGACGTGACTTGACGGGTTCGTCCTGCCTCGTTCTGGCTGGTGTTGGCTGGTTCTTGCACCGATCGGGGCGGGGGCGGATGGATTTGGTCACCTAGTTGAAACTGCCGGCGGTTAACGCCACGGCTGACAGTATCAAACTTAAAGGTCGAAGCAAAAGGGGTTTTTGGCTTCCCTTCAGGAAGACCTTTTTTCCTTAATGAATGCCCCTCGAATAAAACCAAAACCGCCACTTCAAGACTATCTCCTGACGTTGTCGTGCGTATGGCTAGCTCGGGAATGTCCATGTTAGGGCACTGCCCAGGTAATGGACGACTTAGCGCGCCTATTTAGATCATGGGCAAAGAGCAACCTGCCGAACATCTGGCTAGACATGGGAGTTATGTTTGTTAACTTTGTTTGTGAATTTTATTAATGGGAATGTTCAATAAATTTTTATCTATCTATCTATCTATCTGTGAAAGTTTTTTTAATTGAATTGATAATAAATGTAAAATGGATATTTTAGACAAACTGATGATGGTGGATAAAGACACCGAAACGTATTTGTAACATTTTAAATAATAAACAATAAAATTGACTGAAACCCAGGAATACATTGGAATGAATTAAAGTACAGTCAGGAAAAATACAAAACAAATATTTATTTAAATACATTTCTTCAGCTTTCGCTTCATTTCGACGACAGGGAATAAAACACTCCTACATATCGTATTTTTCATAATTTGAAAAGTGATTCATTTTGAAACACACAATTAATTACAAACAATTGACAATGACAATAAATTCTACTTTGACAGTTACCTAGGTAATTAAAACAGACAACGAACGTCACTATGGGGAAATTGAAGAGAAATATCAATGCCTACTACCATAAAATCTTAATTTTGTTAATTTGAATTATTTATCTTGACCGAACATAAACATGTTATACATGGTTGAAGAGCATATTTAAAGGGGAATTTAGAAATGCAGAAATTCAATATGGCGCCCATAAGAAAAACAAAAGTTGACTTCGGCCTCATTGAACATAGTGGGCCTACATTATTTTTTACTTTATTTTCAAATTCACACTCATTTCTTACCCCCACCCTGAAAATTTCGTTATTGTATCTTTTATAATAAAAACGATATAAAGGATTTTATAAAACGCATTTTTTTCTTTTTTTTCCCAGTATATCCGTTGCTATTCCGAGTTCAAAGAAGTTGATGACAGATTATTAATAGGCACTTGATTGCGCAACTTTTTCCCCATTTGGTCCACTCTGTATCTTTAACGGTTTCCAATATCCCCATGTACATCATTTTATACTGGAAACACTGTATGTGTTTAAAAACACAGCAAAAACTTACATATGAAGAACAATACCTAATGGATCTAGAGAACCAGAATCTTGCGCTCTAGTTTTCATTGCCAGATAGGGCATTAAATTGGGTACTTTTTCCACGTAAATACAATAATTCAAAATGAATGTGAGTCTTCCGAACCACTCTTATTCGTTGGCACGTATCTAGAGAACCGGTTTAGCTATGAAGCCCTAGTTTTCATTCCCAGATAGAACGTTAAATTACGTTCTTTTACGTCTAAAAAATGTTTATAGTCTTCACGCAAAATGCAAAAATCCGAAATGAATACGAGTCTTCTGAACCACTCTTATTGGCTCATATCTAGAGAACAGACTGAACCACGAAGCTCTAGTTTTCATTGCCAAATAGAATCTTGAAATTGGGTACGTTTTTGTACCAAACATCATATAAGAAATGTTTCTAGTTTTCACGCAAAATGCAAAAATTCAAAATTATTGCGAGTCTTCTGAACCGCTCTTATTCGTTGGTCCGTATCTAGAGAACCGGTTGAGACACGAAGCTCTAGTTTTCATTGCCAGATAGAGAGCGAAATGGCGTTTTAGTTTTTCTAGTCACGTCGTATCGACGTGAACATCACGCAATATACCACAATGAAATGACGTCCATAAACGATGTATCCGACGTCGCAAAACGTTCAAAACTTAATAAGTAGGTATGTTTGGACTTGGATAAAAAAAACTCCTTTTATTCTCTAAAAATGGCCGACGTTTCAACCCTTTATTCGATAAGTCTATCTCAAGCCTAGAAATAGAGGTAGATAGATAAAGAAAGACCCGGATAAAAGATCGAAACGTAGAGGTTTTTAGAGAATAAAGGAAGTTTTTAATCCTATCCCAAACCCGCGATCCAATCATACTTATTAAAGTTTAGTGAAGGAAAAGTGGTCGAAAACAGCGTTCGAAAAACACTACTAAGAAATGTTCTTTGAGAAATACTAGTAGAATTCTTACAAAAAAAGCTTGGTTCTTTATAAAGTCTTTATTTTCAAAACCAGAGCAGACGGTGGACATAGCAAAGTCTTGATTCGTATTGGTAAATAGGAAAAATATTATAAGAAACGTAACAGATTTGAATATAGACTATGTAGATACAGGCAGCGATCAAAGAGCGCTGAGATAGTAAAGTAGAAATAAAGACTAAGGCAGAAAGAACAAAATTAATAATGCAACCAAAACCCTCTGATTAGAACACTTATAAAAGACTATCAGACGTAAAACTCGCTGGACAAACTATCAAATAGGTTTTAAGAAGATTAGTTAAATTATTTATACAATCTCTTCCAGCAAACTAACTTTTTTATTAGCCAATATTCGCATTTTTTGGCGGAAAACTTTGGTAAGGCCTAAGACCAAGAATCACGTCTCATGGACCAGTATCAGCAACCAAAATGTCCCATTTGCAAATCTCAGAACAATATTACGTGATAATCACCTCATTGGACGTCCGGGTGCTTACTGGATTTGAGCCTCTTAAACGGCGTTGTCACTTTTATTTTGCACGTAACTGACGGTTCTGACCGATTGACAATTGACCCACCCACTGTTTCGTTGTCATTTGCAAACAAATGTTTATGTTGATTTAGGATTTTATTATTATATTAATCTAGCTCTTAGAGAATGCCTTGTACAAAATGCAAGTCCGACTTTACCTTGTTCAACTGGAAGATCCGATGTGGAGAATGTGAAGACAAGTATTGTAACAAGTGCTTGAAACGGAAAGACGGTGTATTATATTGCGATGTGTGTTTAGTTTTAATTAAAAGGCCCCCGGATCGAGTTAAGTTAATGGAACTGAAATCGAAGGATCTCAGAGATTATTTGAATAAGAATAATGTGTCCACTTACGGGGTGGTCGAGAAAAAAGAGATGGTTGATCTGTTGTACAATAAATGTATTCCTGAGAGGCAAAGGACGGGCGTAGACAAATTGACGGCCAACTTTGGGGACCAACTGCGGCCATTGAACGGACTTATCAGTAACTTGGAATCCGTGATTTCAGACACCAGAAGCGGGCCTAAGCCTAGCACTAATCAGGGGAATAGATCAAGTCCGGCAGCACATCAGCCCACATCAAGTAGTGCCCCAGTATACGCACAAACAGGGACTGTGCCCAGTTATTCGGGCATAGATGTACACACGGAACCTTCTGCTCCGCCAAATGAAGAATCGGGTGACTGGCCAACTACCTCACATATTCCCCAAACCGTTGAGTTTACTCCCGAAGCAAGTCCTATAGGCCAGAGGCGTCCAAAACTTGAAGACTTCAATAACGTGGAGGAGCTGAAAGAACTGTCTTCGAAGCAATTAAAAATTCTCCTAACATTCAACAGAGTGGAGTTTAAGGGTTGCATTGAAAAAGGTCATTATTGCTCTTGCGTTACTTTCAGCTGTAGTTTAATTTGAATATTGTAGATGAGTTGCTAGAACGCGCTCAAGCACTTTGGGAGGACAATAAAAAGCATAAGAATATCCCAGATAATGTGCCATTAGACGAATTGTGCAAGCTCTGCATGGATGCGCCCTTAGATTGTGTTTTACTGGAATGTGGCCACATCACGACATGCATTGAATGTGGCAAAAAATTGGCCGAATGTCCCATCTGTCGACGATTCGTAGTGAGAGTAGTTAGAACATTTAAAGCTTAAAATTACATTTATTCAAATATATTCAAAATTTTACAAGCAGCTCATCTGCAAGCCATTATACCTATATGTACAATGTGCCCTTTATTATGTTGAATTTATTTTTCTACATTTTTAATTATGCTTTTACCTCCCAATATATTCTGCATGAAACCAAGCCCGATAATGGCTTACAGCTGAATGCTGTACGTTTACGAAATGTGATTTTTAGACTATTTTGGTGATAGCTTAGCAGTTTAAGCAAAATTTGTTGAATGTTATGAATTAGAAGAGTAAGGTCCAAATGTTTTTGTTACAATATGTTTTGAAGGCTCTATTTCAAGTGCACTTTAATCTGAGTAATCCGAACTAATTATTGCAAGGGCAAATTCGAAATTTTCAATTGTTCGGATTTACGAAATTTTTTTTGTTACTGTAATTAAAATTACTTTATTTTTATTTCAAATTTTATTAGCTAAATTGAAAATTTCGTAGGTAAAAGTATGTATACATTAAAAGAATAACTATACATATATAAAATGGCTTATATTTTATACATACATAATACATGTGTAAGTCTAAATTGATGTAAAAAAATTGTTATTTTAGTTGGTTTAGTATCTCTTGGCTCTGCCTTACAAGCTCGTTTTTTTCATTTCTGTTAAAGTTAAATTATGCTGTTCCGATTCAGAATTTTCCAAAGCCCATTTTGTGCATATCTCGAAACATTTGACTACTTCTCTGTGAGAAATACATTGGGGCTCTAAGTCTTCGTCCGGTTCGCAGAGCTAGAGCGTAGTTCATCTTGAGAAATTTGAAAATTTTCTTCTAGACGGAATCTCTTGCTCAGGAGTTAGAGTCATCAGAGGTGAATAACGCCGGATTTAATAGATAATTTCCGAAGTTTTTAACGAGTAAATGCCCTCTGGAATTTTCTGTTTATTCATCCCAATTAATTTGTTGCTGTTATCAGCCTAATTTCCAATGTTGCCATAGCTTATCAAGTGTCCGAAGCAAAACCAGGGATGTCACTGAGACAATTTCCTCTAACCTTAAAATAAGTAGTAAATAAAAGTTGCAATAGTTTGTAAGAAGTTCTACAGTAAATTTGTGCTAAAAATGAATACTACGCGCCCTTGTGGTTGCAAGGGTTGTAGAACATGCCTTAATTGTGAAGCCCTTTTCGGTATATCGCTTGACAAAGAAAATATCAAGAATGGCACTCAAATCAAGCAAGTATACTGTCCTTTTTGCAACCTTTGCTATCCAGGAAAGAGCGTAAATTCGTATAAATCCCATCCCAATCACGAGGGAACGCCTACGAGGTATGAAGGAGTTTACATTGAGATGAATTTCCTGAGCGACAGTGAACATGATCAGCTAATGCAAGGTATCGACTCGATGGCCTGGGACTTGTCCCAGAGTGGCAGAAGAAAGCAGAATTTCGGCCCTAAATGCAATTTTAAGGCCCGCAAATTACGGCTGGGAAACTTCCAAGGATTTCCAAAGTTCACCAGGTTTGTACAGGAAAAATTCGAGGCTGTTCCCATTCTGCAAGGCTTCCAGACCATCGAACAGTGTTCGTTGGAGTACGACCCAGCCAGAGGCTCTTCAATCGATCCGCATGTGGACGACTGTTGGGTCTGGGGAGAACGGATTGTTACAGTGAATCTGTTAAGTGATTCAGTGCTAACACTCACACCAAATCAGTATCCCACAAGATATAATTTGGATCTAGTTGAAACTTATCCAAAAGTAGTGGGAAATTGTGTTAAGCTTGAGGCGAACAGAAGTGATGAAGGTGTGGAAGCATGTGTAGAAGATACTGTTCTTGTGCCCATGCCGAAAAATTCGCTGCTAGTTATGTACGGAGGTGCCAGATACGACTACGAACACAGAATTTTAAGGGAACATATCACAGAGAGGCGGGTGTGTTTAGCTTATAGGGAGTTTACACCCATTTACCTGGAAGGTGGGAAGTTCTACGAGGAAGGTAAATTAGTTACTGAGGTGTCCAAGGAGTTCTTCGACATTGATTGATTAGTTTCAATAAATATATATAGTTTTTTATTACAACTCTGTGTACTTGATTTAATCCCAAGCATTTTTAACAGTTGTTTTTTTCGCCTAATTAGTAAAACAAAAAACAAGCAAGGAATGTAGAGCATGGTAATTATAATAATTTAATAAATATGTTGTGTGAAATCAATTCAGTCCAAGACGCTATGAAATTCGATCTATATATTCAAAATTGTTTAGCATTCTTAAGGCAAAATATTCAAATGGAAGGTTTTCTATGGAAGTACTGACGTCAACCATTGTTTGTCTACAATGACGTCATGCGGGTAATCAACAGTAGCAAGTTAACCAACCGCAGAAGAACGCTGTCAGCGGCAGTTATTAAAGAAGATAACAAAGGAACTAACCCATGGCTTGTAGTTTGTTAGATTTATTTATTTTTATGTTAAGTAAACCCTTGTTATAAAATAAGTTTGTGCAGCTTAACGGATGATTAGGAAATAGGCCGTTTCCTAATAAATATCCGATTTTCATATCACCCAACGTGTACAATGATTTTCTTCAAACCCGCCTGGCTCAATCATGAAGGTAATTTAATTAATATTCATTTTATGCCGGCTGATAATTCAGTGCTTCGCACTGGGCCGATGGTCTGATGGGAAAAGTTGCAGTATAAAACACTAAAGGGATGATTTCTTTCAGACAATAAACCCATTTTCTCTGTGGACGTGCACCCGAAAGGAAATCGGTTCGCTACTGGGGGACAAGGCGGCTCAGGGGGCAGGATAGTAATTTGGAATGTGAATCCTGTGATAAATGAGGCTGCTGAGTCCGATCCCAAAATTGCTAAAATGCTGTGTCAAATGGACAATCATTTAGGTAGTATTGAACCAAAGCCCCAAAGAATTTAATTTTATACCGGGGGTCTTGTTCCCAGCATGTGTCAATGTGGTAAGATGGAGCAATAATGGTCACTTTTTGGCCTCGGGAAGCGACGACAAGCTAGTGATGATCTGGAGACTAACCAGTGAAGGAAGTTCATCAATTTTTGGAAGCAGCAAAGTGAACGTTGAAACGTGGAAGTGCATTCACACTCTGAATTCCCATAATGGAGATGTATTGGATTTGGCTTGGGCTCCGCATGACGGCTGGTAACTATTGAAATTCTTTCTAACTACAAACGAGAAAAATCAATGTTGGAAACGAACTCTGCAACATTCAGACAATGTTTAAACAGTCGACTACAGTGAAAGCTCCGATAAGCGGACAGTCACGGTTCCACAAAAAATGTCCGGTTATGGGAGGTGTCCGCGTAATAGAGATATGAACTTAATTAAAAAGCAATATTTATTTTCCGCTTCTTTATTGTTTTCATATGTTTTATAACATTTTTCAATGCCAGTTTATTAACATATTCTAAAAGACTTGTTTACCTCGTTTTTTGTTCAATAATACAATGTCGAAAATGTGTTTCAAGGGTTTTAAGATGTTGAAACGCAATAAAATCACCGTTTGAAAATGTTTTTAAAAGGAAAATTGCATTTAAGGCTTCATGAAACCATTTTATGAGTGCAGCATTAGGTACAATTGTCAACGTTTCTTCTGATTCACTATCGTCGCTACTCATGGAAAGGGCGGTAGTATCAGGATGATGTTTCCTCTGCAGTCTGCACCATATGGTCCATGTTTACAAATCCTTCTGCTTCTGGATCACTTGCACCTAAGGCGTGTGCATAGCGCATTAGTCCAGCTAGTGTGTGTGACAAAGGCAGCTCATTTTCTGGATTATAATCTTTGATGATGAAGTTTTGTCTGGTAATGAACGAAAGAAAAATCCGCGTTGAATACGTCCTCCCAAAACATCTAAAACTGGGAATTGCCGAATATGTGGAGGCATTCCCCGATTGAAAATGGCTTTTTTCGATAACGGATTTATTTCTCGGCCGCTTACTAGCGTTTCGTGTCCGCTTGTAAGAGCTTCTTAATTCCTTATGAGAAAGATATCATGTCCGCGTCCGTTTAATAGAATGTCCGCTTATAAAAAAGTGATTTACATTGAAAACCATATGACGAAATTCGGTTCGAAGAAAAATGCCCGGTTAAGAGAGATGCCCGCTTATTAGAGCTGTCCGCAAGTACACCTTTCACTGTATTTCGAATAAATCTTTTGTGTCTGGAAATGCAAAATTAAATAATATATCCTTTCCTCAACCACCCTCTGAAGGACTGCATACATTTTACGATACCCTACCTAAATGACCTGATACACATATTTCTGACATACATACACCCACACTCCAACTTAGAACAAAACATATTCACTAAAGCAAGCATCTATAAATATGCAATAATTATAGGCGACTTTAATCTAAAACAAAACGAAACAGCTTAAAAGATTTTTACGAAATTCGGACTATATAAAACAGCACACCCCAACTTTTCTGATGCCCGCAAATCCAGATTCAACACCAGACGTTCTACTGCACACAAGAAACTTAACAAACACCATCAACAACATAAACTTAACCAACGAACTTGGATCCGACCACCTGGCTACTACGTTTAACATAGACTTACAACATACGCAACCTACCTCCAGTACACCTCCTATAGAGAAAAAGTTAAACCTAACAAAGACTGACATAGACAAAGTGAAACAACATATACATGACTACATTCAATCACAAGCACAGCACATTTCAATAGAAACCATACAACAACAACTTTCACTAGCCATAGGAAAATTTAGCCCGGATATAAAAAATGCTTTCTACCGACATACACTACCCAAATTCATATTGAGACTCTTAAAACAAAAGAGAGAACTGTACAGACTATATACAAACACTCAAAATAATGACCTAAAAAAGACACTGAACCAACTCAACAGAAACATTAAAACCTTGATTGGACAGTACCGACAAGACAAATGGCTAGAAACATGTAAAGAAATACAAAAAGACAAAGGCAAAACATACTGGCGAAAAATTAAGAAACTAGCGCAATACAAAAAAACTAACACTACTGACACAGTTGATGAAAACGGAATAGAACGGTACACAGACGAAGAGAAAGCTGACGCGTTCGCCAGACACTATCAGGGGTCTTCAGCATATCGACAAACCCTAACTTCGACAATGACAACTGGAACTTGATCAGCGACTGGTACTTGAACTATTTCAACAGCTCACCAAACTATACATACAAACAGATCACAGACACGGAGTACGATGAAGCCCTAGCGCATATCAAAAACACAGCACCGGGAAAAGATAAAATAAAGGCAAAACTCCTGAAAAGCCTAACTCAAGAAACACACAAACTGATCTGAACTGAATTGAACAACTGCATCACAAATAACAAAATTCCAAAAACATGAAAAAACGGCTTAATAATCCCCATACCGAAAAATGGATTGGACAATACACAACCGAGCAATTACAGACCAATTACACTGCTACCAGTACTTAGCAAGGTTTTTGAGTACATAATAAGGCAGCGACTGGGAAAACTGGTCGGAAAGTACATACCATCGTATCAGTTCGGATTCAAACATCAGCACTCGACTATTCATCCACTCTTCACTCTGACTAACAATATACAAACTACCCACCTAACTGACAGAAAGGCAGCTTGCCTGTTTATGGACATTAACAAAGCTTTTGATAGTGTCTGGCATAGAGGCTTACTATACAAACTATACAAACTACACGCACCAACATATCTACTACACACCATAAAGAACTTACTAGAGAACAGACAACTACAAGTACGAATTGACAAAACACTGTCATTTTCTTTTTCCCTTGAACAAGGGCTCCCTCAAGGATCCCCGCTCTCACCGTTTCTCTACAATATATACTGCCATGACATATACAATTACAACTTACCAGACAAAAATCAAATCGACAGATCGGCATACATATTACAATACGCAGACGACACGGCACTTATTGTACATGACAAAACTACTGAGAGAGCAGCTCAAAGACTCCAAACACTAACAAACAACACAATGGCATGGTTTTATAAATGGAGACTAACACCAAACGCGTCAAAAAACCAACTACTGCTCACTAACCACAGACTCAACGCTGACTCTCCTACAATGACTGCAGACGGCCAAACGACACAACCAAAAAACGACGTAAAATACCTTGGAATTACAATTGACCAGAAACTTAAATTTACTAAACACATACGAAACATCAGAACAGAAACAATAAAAAGAACAAAACACTTTCGCTCACTAACATACAAAGACAAAGGAATTAGTACAAATACCGCGACAAAAATATACAAAGCGATCTGCAGACCCCTCTTGTGCTATGGACATATATTCATGACCAACGGAACAGAGAGGACAAAATGTTATATACAAACAACAGAACAAATTGCACTAAGACTAATAACACGAATAAGACACCCCCAAAACCCACTACACAACTCCTACACCCACCTACTATACGAACGTACAAACATGAAAAAGATTTCGGAAAGACTCATACATCTACAGACAAAATGGACAAACAACCCCTACAATTGGACCATACTGAATCCCCTTTGTCTTACAAGACCAACCAGACAATCCTGCTTCCGTTTCCCTACATCAACGCTACTCGAACACTTACAAACGCAACTGAGTACTGGACAATAAAATATTTTTTTCTTGTCATTAGAATTAGAAACTTTATTGAATTAAATTGTTAACACAGAATAAGAGAATTTTATCTTTGTTTTTTTTATTTAGATTAAGACTATATGTACTAAACAAGGGCAGAAAGACCGATGGTCGATAGCCTTTTTAGAAATAAAGATGTTTACTACTACTTAAATAATATACATGATATTATATTATTAAATAATATACTTAATCTTGCTCGTATTTTTACAATATTTTCAATTACACAAGTACTGTTTCAAGTACACTTCCAGCAAATGGAATTTAGATCATAAATCAACCCACATTATAGGTTGGCATCTGGCAGCGTTGATAACAGTGTAATTGTATGGAATGCTCATAAGTTTCCCGAAAAAATAGCCGTTCTGAAAAACCACACTGGAATGGTGAAAGTAATTAATCCAGTTGAAAAATGCGAATCAAACTTGATAAAGTGCTGGTGTTTTAGGGTGTAACATGGGATCCAGTAGGCAAATACTTGGCTAGTCAATCAGATGATAAGTCGCTTCGTATATGGAGAACTTCTGACTGGAATCCGCAGGAAGTGGTTACTGATCCCTTCCAAGACTGCTCAGCAACGACGCATGTTCTACGGTAAATTGGCGAAAATATTAATGTCTTCACCGTTCAATCACAAGGTTGTCCTAAAGGTGTTCGTGGTCGCCAGACGGGCAATATCTTGTATCGGCCCATGCAATGAATGGAGGAGGCCCAACCGCTCAAATTATTGAACGAGAGGGATGGAAGCAAGATAAGGACTTTGTAGGACATCGTAAAGCGGTTACTTGTGTGGTGGGCATTTTTCAAACCTTAGCTTTCAGTACGGATATTAGCTATTCTCTTTCAGCGTTTCAACTCGAACATTTTAAAGAAACCATCCCAGGATAGTCCTAAGAAGTCCACCCAGTATTGTTGTTGTGCAATTGGCTCGAGAGATCGGTCCATAAGTGTTTGGTTGACATCATTGAAAAGACCACTAGTAGTCATCAAAGACTTTTTTGATGATAGTGTTCTAGACATCTCATGGAGCAGTAGAGGCGACTTTCTATTGGCTTGTTCATGGGATGGGACTGTAGGCTGTGTGGTGTTTGAACAGGCTGAAATCGGAGTACCACTCAGTATGGAGGAGAAAGTAAGAATTGAACTGGAAAAATTACTCACTGCTAATAATCGATGTGTATTCCAGAATGCTTTGTATGAACGGGTCTATCACAAGTCTTTACAAAGCAGTTGGAGCTTGAATTTCAGTAGTTCACAAATAGTGGAGGATCCAGAACTGTTATCGGCCATCGAAGAGATGAACAAAAAGACTGAAGCTATTACTGTTGATCCACCTGAAATTAAAGAACCACCCAGGGCCCAAGATGTCTGCTATGAAAGCCCCAATTTAAACCAAAGTATTTTGGTTCCGGTTAATAAACAGGTAACATTAGTTTTGCAATCAAAATCCAGGCGTATAACGTTGATTTTTTAAGGTTGAAACCAGGCTGTCGTCTGGTAAGCGACGAATTACGCCTATGCTACTGACAACGGTCCCGAATTCGCCCAATTCAAACACAACTCCGGCGTAAGTCTACTTATACATTATTTACTTTTTAAGTTTTTTCATTTGCCGTATCTGTTTCAGAGTAAGTTCCCATGCAGCCCAATATTTTTCCGTTTCGGACACATTTAGCATATCGTCTCCAACAAAGAGTCAAATCGTAGTTGAAAAACGAACGGAAATTCAACCACGACCAATAACTGCCAACAATGACACAAAGGCTGTGATGTAAGTTGAAAAACGCATATACAGCGCCATTCACCGCAATCTGATGTGCACTTTCTGTTCAGGTACAATGTTCAAGGCTCCGACACTGTGATTTGTAAGCCTCCCGGAACTGAAATTAATCAACTGATGTGCGTCGATATTCTTGGCGATGAAACTATAACTAAATTAATCAATATCATAGATCCTGTTAAGTTGAGCGCTGCACCTACAGTGACTAAAGATGCTGGCACACTAAACATTCAGGTAATGTTGCCTAAGCATAACTTCTACTTCATGGTACGTCGTTTCCTAACGAAGGTTGGCGATCCATCTGGCAATAATAATCTTAAAAGTTGCTGCTCTGAAAATGACGGTGGAACGGTGGAAGTAGGAATTTTGTGTTCTTCCAACTGATCTTTTGCTCTGTATTTTACCCACTCTCTATCTCAATATCTCATGTTTTGCATCCTTCATTACATCCGGCTCTTTTTTTCTTTGATGTTAATGAGAAGTTCACGTGGTTTACTTTTTTTGCACCCATAATATCCGCAACATGTGTCTGTAAAGGTACATCTCAGATGCTTGCAATCTCTTCTCGGTAGTAGGAGGGTCCATCCTTCACATCCATACAACAGAATGGAAAACACATAGCATCTCATCATACGCATTCGGAAATCCAGTCATATCTCGGATCTTGTAAAGGACTGTTTCATGTTCATAAACGCCTTTCTAGCTTGTTCAATTCTTCTTCTTCTTCTTCTTGTTCATCTTTTCGAAAACCAAAGGCTTGTTTACCCACTCACGTAACCTCTTGAGAAGCTGATGACCAGATATCCTTCCATCTCTTCGGAGAGCGTCCTGGTGGTCTTCCAGTAGCTGGCTTGCCATTCCGTGCAATCTTGGCAACTCTCCCATCGCCCATTCTGGAAACATGTTCGTTCCAGTACCTTCTTCTTGTACGTGACCATCTCAGCACATCCAATATCCCACACTCCTCTCGGATGTCCTCACTCCTCCTGTGATCTCTCAAGGTATTACCTGTTATGGCTCTTAAGGTCCTCATCTCATTAGAACGCATCATCCTCTTTGTTTCGGATGTGTCGGCTCGGGTCTCAACCGCATATGTCATGATCGGGCGTACGCAAGTTTTGTAAACTCTGACCTTACATTGGCTGGTCATAAATTGGTTTCGCCATATTAACGACTTCAAGGCGCCTGCTACCCTGGCAGATTTATTGACCTGCTCCCTGACAACACCCGCCAGGTTTCCCCACGACGATATTTTGATTCCCAAGTAGCTGAAATCTGAAACTTGCTCTATTATTTTGTCATCAACTACCAGCTTGCATCGACGTGGCTCCCTCGAGATATTACCATACTTTTACTTTTTGTAATAGAGATCTTCATGTTGAGTTCTTCGGCTTCACTTTTGAACGCATGCAGTAGCCATTATAAGCCGTCGTCCGTATCTGCAAGAAGCGCTGCATTGTCTGCGAAGCACACGATTTTGAGGAGGTGTCTTCCCAGTCTATAGCCATGTTTTACTTTCCGAACCTTCACTATTATCCTGTCCATAATGATGTTGAACAGAAATGGACTCAAGCTGTCGCCTTGCCTCACACCGGACTTTATTCTTATTTTACCGGTGGATGTCGATTTTGTTTTTATTTCAGTTACATTGTCCGTGTTGAGTTGTTCTGTGATGTTCGTTGAATATTTTGGTGTTCATTTTGCTCTGAGCTCAGTGAGAACGTCTGCAAGCTTCGATCGAAGGCCTGGGTCAGGTGCACAAAACACATAGAAGCTGGCTTGTCAAGTTCGATAGCTTTTTCTATAACCTGGCGAACTATAAATAATGCATCGTTGGTACTGCGGTTCTTTCTAAATCCTTGCTGTTCTTCGGAAATACAAATTTTTTTGGAAATATGTTTTCCCAGTATTTTTGTGAATAGCTTCATCGTGGTTCAGAAAGGATATTCCTCTATAATTCGAGGGGTCTGAGATACTTCCTTTTTTGAAAACTGGTATGGTAATGCTGCTTCTTCATTATTCAGGTATATTTCTCCTTTTGAGTATTTTATTGAAGAATCTTGTTAGTTCTTCGGCCAATTTTTCCCCTCCATTCGTCAAGAGTTCATTTGGGATGTTGTCCGGCCCCGGAGCTTTTCCATTTTTCAGTTCTTTCTTTTCCGACCATACTTCTTTCACAGTCCATTCCTCAATTTCCTCCTCATCCACAGCATTTTGTCTGGACAATCGTTTCCGTTCAGGAAGTTGATCTTCTCCTGCGTACAAGCTCTCGAAATGACTTTTCCATCTTTCGGCCGATATATTGTTCAACTGAACAGAATCATTCACCTCCCTCTTTGCAGCTCTCAACATCTTCCAGAGACGTTTCTGCGCTCCGTACATGTCACCTTCAATCTCCCTGCTAAACTTTTCCCAGTGCTCCCTTTTTATTTCTCTTATCCTGATATTCACTCTATTTCCTGTTCTTATGTACTCAGTATAGTCCTGTAGGTTCTTAGTTGTTTTGAACTTTAAATGAGCTTTCTTCTTCTCTTGGGCTAGCAGCTTGATTTCAGGGGTAAACTATGTTTTTTGTTCAATTCGAGATCTTATTTCTATTTTAGGGTCGCACTGGCTGTTCTATAGTGCGCCCGTTTATTATTTTATTGGGCAATTACACTCGTTTTTGCAAACACAAGCAGCTTACTTTTTGCTACGTTGATAGACAGGCCCTGTTCTTCACTGCATTTAACAATGCGATCTACTAAAGGTTGTAAATCCTCTATTTTATCTGCAAGAACTACAGTATCATCGGCGAATCTTATATTGTTTGTTGCAACACCATTCACCTTGATGCCTTCTGGTCTTTCCTTCAAAGCTCTCCCAAAAATAGCCTCGGAGTAAATGTTGAACAGCAGCGAAGACAAGATGCAGCCCTGCCTAACCCCCTTTCTAATCAGTGCAACTTCAGATGTTCGATTCTCAATTCTAATTGCTGTAGTCTGATGCCAATATGGCTGTGAGACAATGTTGATTTCCTCCTTGCCAACACCGGTCCTAATTCGACAAGTTTATCGTGTTTCACGCAGTCGAAGGGCCTCGCGAGTTCCGTAGCCATTCCTGAACCCAAACTGCGCTCTATCCACCCGAGTCACATTTTTTGAAACGAGTGTGAATAATTCAAGTAATTGAATAATGCTACTTTTGTTCCGCCCCGAGTATTTTATTTCCCCCGTGCCCACCATATCTGGTCAGCTTTCCTGGGCTGGGGAGACTCCCGATGGAGGACTAGCTAACGCACGAGCTATCCTACTTATTTTATTATCTTCTATATTATCTATACTTTAGGTGAGCAATGACTGCCATAAAATATCAAACAATGCCTCGCTGTCCAAGATCGAAGTATGCAAAGCCATAGAAAAGAAAGACCACCTCTGGGAAACATTCCTAGGTAGGTTGAATGAATATCAGTTATCTGTGGAATAATATAGCAATTATACCTTCTAGGTTCAACGATCAGGACAATAGCCTCAAACCGCAAATTTGTGATAGCATGTTGTGAAGACTTTACTATAAATATATACGACATTAAAACTGGTAAGCACTTTTTACATGCTGATACTGTTTCAATGTTTAAGTTAATGCCGTATTTCAGGTGCAAGATCTCTTCCGCCACTGCTCATAGAAGATGTCGTAAGTTGCATGAGTCTTTCACAAGCTGGATATCTATTAGTTCTTACTAAAACCGGACTGATGTATTTATGGGATTTGCCAAAAGGCAGCAGCATACTGAGCCGGGTTTCCATTCGAAGCCTTCTATTTGGACGAGGTAAATATGATCTTGTAAATCTTAGCTTGCCTTATTCCCATTCCCTACTCGATTCGTAGGCATCGTGAACGGATGTTCACTTACCACCTCCAATCAGCCCATTCTAACATTAAACGATGGAAGGGCGTATTCGTATAGTTCAAATTTACAAACTTGGTAAGTCGATGAGAGCCAACAGAAGCTAAGAAATCTGATGAGCATGTTTTAAGGGTTCAGCTGTCGAATCCTCTGGATCCGGTCAGTAGGTCGGCAGTCTCTATGGTGAAAAGGATATCGGGGAATTTGCCTCTAGCTTCCCTTCAGCGAATAATGCCCCCTTTCCGTCCTACGGACTCCACGTTGCCCTCTGGTGTTACTCTCAGCTTTTTGGAGAACCAAATCACTGCCACCAACGTTTTACAAAGCGTTACCGAGTACAGGCACTGGTTATTAGTGCAAGTCAATCATCTTTTGGATAAGGGTGATAATGGGAAATGTTCCTCAGTTCCCCCTTTTACTCATTGTTTAATTTTAGGTCCTGAATGCAGACTGAAACTTATTTTA
This sequence comes from Dendroctonus valens, assembly GCA_024550625.1. NCBI lineage: Eukaryota > Metazoa > Arthropoda > Insecta > Coleoptera > Curculionidae > Dendroctonus > Dendroctonus valens. The sequence goes on from JAJTJO010000010.1 coordinate 1,853,116, forward strand.
GATGATCTATTGGGCCCGACGCATGGAAGTAGTAAAAAGCGCAGGCTAGACTCCGACATTATGGTGAGTAGGACTTGAATGCACCAAAATTAAAGATAAAATCCAATTTGAATCTTTCAGGGTATGTCCAGACGAAAGCTGCTTGAAGAGATTTTAAGTATAATTAAAACAAAGCTTCCTTGGCAAAGACTGTATAAAGAGTATAACGAACAATTGCAATGTGTGAACGAAGAGTCTTAGTGTTTTCAAGACTGGCCATCAACTTTATTGTTTACAGTAGTAAGTTTATATATAAGTCTTTTTGTCATTTTGATAATTGTTTATTTCAACCAGTGAGGAATTAAGATTATCATTATTATACTTTGGACAAAGATTTGTGCGTGCTCTTTTATAGATTATACAAAATTTGCAGTTTTAAGTTTGGTCGCTTTAAGACTGTCTTCGAATTGTACTAAAAACCCTTTTTATAAACGTTTCCAAACTTTCTTTAGAATTTCAAAAGTTTGCCTTGAAAACGCCTTAATTCCTTTTCACTTTAATTGATTGTTGATAGCCCAAGTTGATTTGGGGTCTTACAGTTTGCAAGTAAAAAATGGTAAGTTTTTTAACGCCCTTTATTTAAACATCATACATGGCATTAAGAAGTTAACAACTCTCAGAACGTGTGAGCTTTGTGCTTTCCCTATCGTAACATGTTTATTATTTTATATGTATTAATCTAGTAGCATGCATTTTGAACAATGTGCCTCAACTGTGTCCAATATAGAGAGAATTTTAGAACATTTATTAACAAACAAGGATGCTAAAGTGAAGTAAAGGTGTAAGAAAATATATTTTCATTACACAGTTTAAGACTTAATTAGCGTTCAAATATAGAACTTACATTTGTATCGTTCAATAAAATGAGGTTTTTTTAATAAAAATCGCCAACTTTTAACCGATGTGCATGTTGACTAGATTATATCATCGTGGTATTATTTACAATTTTGTCATAACTTTTGCGAATTGCGCTCAAATCACATGTGAACGAAACGTAATATTACTAGAAATGGACTAGCGTATGTTTCAATATGGCATTTACGAATACTTTTTGATAAATTGGGAATGGAACTCGGCAAATTTTTCCAACATACCTTTCAGTTTATCGGGCTGTGGTAATATGGTGGTTCTAAAATGATATGTGCCCTGCTTTTGACCGAATCCTGACCCGGGCACTATACAAATGCCTGTATTCTCTAGCAACTCAAACGCATAGAAAACATCTGGTTGTTTCCCTTCCTTCTTAGCTGCCTCTATCGCCTTTGATGGCAACGTGATTTGAGGAAAAGCGTACATTGCTCCTTGCACGGTGTTACAGCTGAAACCTTCCATCGAATTGAATGTATCTGCTACCATTTTTGCTCGCACCTAAACAAAGAAAAACTCATTAAACAAACCGCGGCTATATCGAATAAGAGTCACCTACCTTTAATGAATCCAAAACAGCTTGTTTCTCTTTGGTGAACGATTCATAGCTTGGTTCTCCTTTTTGGGGAGGATTTACGATGGTGTCTAATGTGACTTGGCCCAGCACTGTAGGGCATAACATGGCACTAATTGCTTTCAGGTACATAGCTTTGACTTCAGGGCACATATTAATCACCTGAAGTTGCAATAAATGTGTTTAGCCCGGTTATTTTGGAGGGATCGTTTGTAATTACCTCTGCATATCCGCCTCGAAGTCCACATTCGCCCATGTATCCTTTGGAGCAAGACATAAAACTGGCCAACTCCATGGTACTGTAAGGCTCGCCCATTTCTATCAGAACCTTGAAAAACACAAAGTTGCAAAGGCATTTTTTTAAATTTTTTGTCAAGGTGGAAACAAACCTTTTTGAATGAGTGAAACTTGCAGCCCTCCGCGTAAACGTTGTCTTGGTACACTTCGTCTGCAAGAATGAACAATTTCTCTTTGTAGGCAAACTTGATCACTTCCTCGATGTTCTTTCGCGACAATACTTGACCGGTTGGGTTTCCGGGATTAATGACTACGATAGCTCTGGGATTGCACACTTTTCGAGCCTCGGTGATTGATCTCTGGAAAACAATACGGTTTTCGTTTCGATTGTTGTTGAAGAAGCCTTTAAGGCTGAATGATCAACTCAAAAACTTGCACCTCACCTGTTTTTTCCCATGAAATTTGAGATAAAATTTATGCTTTTAAGGTTCTTTTTGGGTATGTTGCCTTAAATTTAAAGTATTTGAAAAGACCGAATATCTGCACGTTTTTTAATACAAATTGATACATGAGCGGTCTTTTTATGTTAAGAATGACTGCATTTCTTATTAAAACGCAATGTAGAAACGATCACCAAACTGCAAGAGAATTGCCCGATTTCGCTATATTTTTTCAAAAGTATAGAATAAAGTGTGAATACAAATCTGTAAAATATTCTCTCGGAATATTTCGTTTCTGTGCATCTGCAATTTTTATAGAAACTGTGGCGGTATTTTATAGAAACTCGTGGACTAAGTTTTATATATTTCAGGAAATCTAGGCGATAAAGTAAACAAACTTAGGTATATGAAAACCTAAATAATCGTGTTGAAAAAAGGTACTGATTATCATATTCGCATTAAAAGACGTGACAAAACTGCGCCTTAAAAATACCCAAATATTCATATTGTGTGAAAATTAAATTTTGTAAGTTTATTTTGCCAATTTTTTAAGCTTTCTTGTTCCTTGCTGACTAACTTTTTAGATATTTCAGAGAATCTAGCCCATAAAATAACTAAACGTATATGAAAACCAACCTGCAATTCTGCAATATCCAATCCCCAATTTCGAGCCTCATCCAGATAATAACTGATCTGATTGATTCCAAATTCGGCCAAAGAGGCAGAATAAAGAGGATACTGCGGAATGGGAACCATAACTCCTGGTGTTTTGCAACCGACGTCGCATATGAGCAGTTTTAATACATTTTTAATTGCATCACTAGCACCTAGAAATTCCAGATGTTCAGCCGTTGGACGGCTTAAGGGAAAGAAAAAATAACTCCTACCGGCACTAATGATAACATTTTGCCAATCTGACGGAATTCCATCTCTTCGTTCGATGTACTGGGCGCAATGTTTTCGGATAATTTCGATTCCAGGAGAGTCCGTGTATGATCCTACGGATCCACCACGGCAACCTTTTAAGATCGTTCGAGCTCTCTCCTTGGCATCTTCTGGGAATCTATTAACAAAGTTCCAACCAGGTTTAAAACAAGAAAATGTCTTTTTGGAAGACATATTACCTAGAATCCTCTAAAAGTTGGGGCATAGTCACCAGAGCCAAAACTTCACGGATGAACGTGATTGGGACTTGGCCCATGGCATGACAATCTCCGATGTTGGCTTTAATGACCTCTTTGAATGGCTTGCTCACGCCCTAAATATCCAGAAAATGTAATAAGTAGGTACAACCATTTTAAATTTTTGCTTCTAAATTACTTTATTACTAGTTCTAATAATAATCTCGCCTAATAAGTCGTTCGGGGCCGTACAGGTGAAAAATACAATAATCGATGTTAAAATAAAGGTTGTGTTTTATTATCAACGAGTATAAAGGTTCCCACAGACTGGGAATCTTAACCACCCATCTAACAATTTTATAAGAATGGAGAGAACATTTCAAGACTGAATTTATAAAATAGCTGTAATCTTAAAAACCCTTAAAAAATTCAAAAATGTGTATATAACATTTATACTATGAGCAAAAAGGGCCCAATTTATAAAATAATGTTGATATTTTTCAGCCATTTGTTTTACAAAAGAAGTTTGATAATAATTTAGGAGTTTAAAGAAACATTTTTAGAAAACAGTCCCTTCCGTTTAATTTCTAATTTTTTTTCGGAAAATAAACGATAAAATTTGGTTCTATTTGCTCAGCTCCACAACACATTGTTATAATACTTAAATTAACTTAATTTTTTTAAAACGGCTCTGTGCTGTAATAACTGGAAATCACACTGAGGTTTTTATACACGCAAATCTAGATGCGCTAAAAAAACCTTATCATTCCGTCTTGAACTAACATAAAAAAGATTTTGGAGTAATTAAAAAATCTGTAAAAAATCGCTCTTATAAGATCCCTCGAAAAATGAGTGAAAAATACATTAAATTGGCCAGTGACGACCATAATCATTCATTTTTTTATTTTAAATTATCTATTTTTTCTTGTGATTTGAGATGCTGAATCCAGTGGAGCTCTTATTTTTTCTCTGCGTAGCGATAAAAAAGTTATAAACAAAAACCGTCAAAAACTTGACTTTTTCTCATTTACATACGCTTTTATGTATTTTGAGCTGCTCAATCGAATGGTACCATCATCTTTTCTTTAAGTGTCGCAAAAAATAGTTACAAGCAAAAATCCTCGGAAAACTCGGAAAATGAGTAAAAAAAGACTTTAAATTGGCCTGTAACGACCATAATCATTCATTTTTTTGTTTTAAATTATATATTTTTTATTTTTCTTGTGATTTGAGCTGCTCAGTCCAGTGGTGCGCTTATTTCTTGTATACGTATTTACGATTTCTTATTTAGGCTTTTTACGAACAATTTGAACGCCCCATTTAGAAGAAGTTTCTTGCTTCGTTCAGGGCTTTGCCAAAATCACAACACACTCACATTTTCTTGTTGTTAATCTGTTCCTTGGTTCCATTTTTTTAATCAATAATTTTAAAATTAAAAATATATCACTAATTATGAAACTTTAACGATATAATTCGTTTTTAAAAAGCTTTTATTATTACAACGACAATTTATTTAGCTACTTAATTCCACAACGTGGTTACAAAGAATGAGTTCTCATGCAAAACAGTCAAATGAGGAAAACACTTCTGCTGACTCGTGGAATGTTGGAGTATGGTGGTTTCCTAGTATTGTAGTTGCAGAGTCAGGTGGGTATGGCTATGTAACTTCTCCCTCCTCAGGATTCGAAAATAACGGACTGTTTTTTCGAAGCGGTAGTTGCTGAGTAATCATCTGGTACTTGAAGATCCGTAGATTTATGGAAAGCATTTCGGGTCGATAGCCAAAAGATTCTGACTCGGTTCCATTGGCTCGTCAATAGGAGAATCAGAAGAAATGTGCAGACTCCCACAATACCAAAGAAGGTGTATTCTTGGTGTTTTGACTTCTGGTTTAAAGTCACTGGTAAAAGTTGATTGGCTATTTCCTTCAAATGATAAATTTCATCTAGATTAATTTTGGAAATGTTTGGTGCGTCCAAGAACTTCGTAGTAATTGTTTGAGGTAGTGTGATTTTCGGCAATATAAATGGTTTTCCTTTTTGTATGTTGATGTTATTGATGAATTCCTTTCATTAATTTGAATTTCGCAATTTTTCGGGATCTTGACAAGGGTTGATGTTTCAAGTAGGTGATACTGATCGGTACCACATTTGGATATTAACTTTGCAGGTTCTGTTAACAGTACGAGGACCAATTCTTCCGTTACTTGTTCAACTATTGGCTCTACTAACTTAATGTTGAAGGTTGGGCAATTATGTATTGTCTTGCCTTTTAAAAGTTCATTGGTACAATCATCTTGTGGGTGAAACTCTTCGTTGCAGTAATATGTGTCTTCTATTTTTGAGCAAGGCTGACTGGTGTGCTGGTTTCTAACTTCTTCTTGTGCGAGGTAAGGGTATTGGGGAATGAATATAGTTCGATTTAGGATAATAGGGTATAGGTGAAAAAACATTAGATCTTCTGGCCTTAGTATAGGTACGTGTATCGCAAAAATTATTTTCGTGTGAGAGAAACTAACCTGAGTTCCAAAAAATTGATAATACGAGAGTATATTTTGAAATTTTGGGATTGCTGCAACTTTGTACATGTTTTCTAAATATTTTAGCATAATTGTTAATTCGTTAGTGGACAAAATACTGTTATGCAGCGCATTTAGTTTGGAAAACATTATTGCATCCTCTAAATTATCCAAAAACATAATTAAGTTTTGACAATCTAGGTTTAATTGCGTTATTGACCCGTGAAACCCAAGATAATTCTGAACATTGGATATCGTTTGTTGCATTAGTTGCTGAAAGGACCTTATACTTAATCTAAGTTTGTCCTGATTTTCGTTAAGGGTAGTTATGGTCTTATTGTAATGAGTGATTAAACCTTTGGATAGCGACATCTGAAGTTTTAGTTCATCGTTAACGCTTGTTTGACTACTCTCTAAAGTAGCAATTGCTTCATTGTAATGTTGACCGTCTTCAGCGTCAAGTGTACCAAAAAGCCATTTATTAATTTGCCCTACTATATTCAAAAGGCCTCGTTTCTTTCGATTATTTGGTATTAAATTTTGAAGTTTACATGATGCGATGTGAATTAAGTTGTCCGTTCTTATTAGTAAATTTTCTGATAACTGATGATATGATATACCGTTATTACCGTTATGTGACTTTAAGTAGCCTTTAAGTATTAGAAAATTGCTTTTTAAATTTTCCATTTGCGTAATTATCTCAATTAAATCTATATAGTGTAGAAATGTATGTTTACTATAAACTAGCTTAGCATTACCTAGCTTAATCGGAAGTATTGGATTATTTAAGGGGTTTAGTTGTATTTCCGTTTCAATTGACCATTTGGTTTGAAGAACCAGGAACAGGACAATCGGGATTTTCCATTTGAGACCCATTTTCTTGGTTTCTCTGCAAATAATAGTGAAACTTAGTTTTTGGTTTTCGGGCACAACTTTTGTGATAATCGTGATTTTGTGTTTGTAATTTAATATCGGTTTGCCCGATTAGTTGCATTTTATTAAATTTTGGTAAGTGTTTGCCGCGGTTTTTGGTTTTGATATAAGCGTGATTTTGTGACTCGAAATCTGGTGGTTCACATCTGTTTTCGTTCCGTTTAGTTATTATTGCACATTTTGCTTCTTCATTCTTTTGCTTAATTTTTTCGTATAACTTATTCGAATTTTCTTTATGCGATTGCACATAACTTGAAATAATTGCGTTATCGTTGAGATCAAACGGATTTATTGATTTAATGTGACCAGTTATGATTTCAAAAGGGGTAAATTTTGTTACAGTATGAATAGAATTATTATAACCCAAAACTGCGCGCTTGATTAATTGATCAGTTGATAGTTCTTTATTTTCCTCTTTCAAGCATCTGTAGCTTTCTATGACTGACGAATGAAAGCGTTCAACAGGTGAATTTGAATTACTATTCTTCGCTGTTGTGTAGTGTAAATCAATTTTATAGAGTTTGCAAAAATCTTCTAAAGCTTTATTCTTAAATTCCGTTCCTTGATCTGTAGTTATCTTCAATGGTAAACCATGATGTGTAATAAAGGTGTATAGATTTTCGATAACTTCAATTCCGGTAATACTTTTAAGTGGGTATGCCTGCCCGTATCTGGAAAATGAATCTAAAACTGTGACATAAGCATCGTAATTCATTCTAAAAGTGTCGACATGTATGTGTTCAAATGGTCTGGATGCTGTAGGAGTGAGATTGAACTTCACAATAGGTGGACTTCTGTCATATTTATTTTTCTGACAAATTTCACAATTATTCACGTAGTTTTCTATATCTTCAGACATTTTTGGCCAATAATATCTTTGATTTAAACTCAATTTTAGCTCGCTTATGCCGCGGTGACAAGTCTTTGTGGTGTGATAGAGCTTCATTCTCTCCTGCTGCTCCTCTCTGGTTTGTACATCTTCAAGCATTTTTGTACAATGAAGCATTTTATAAGCAGAATTTTTAAAAATATTTTGAAGGGTTACTGTAAAAATTCGCGCAAGGCCATCGTGTCGAAAATATAATGCGTATGATTGTTTGGGATTGAGGTATTCTTTTATAAATTTGATAATGTGAGGGGCGGGATTAATTTTTGAAATAGTTAAGTACATACGGATGTTTTCGAATATGCGTTTCTGTTTAATATGAACATTTAGGATATCTCCATCTGTAATAATTATTTGATTCTTGTACATATTTATTGGACGTTCAGATATTGGTATTCCAAAAATAGGATTTTCTGATGATGAGTGTATTGTTTCTGAATCGGACGGTTGGTTGTTAACTTGGTTCGGTGTTCTTAACTGGATATTCGATATAATATTAATTTTGCCTTTATTTGAATTTGAGGGTTCGGTGTTTTGCCCTAAAATCTCTGAAACTGTTAAGTTATCTAAGCTTGGCAATTCTTCGTGGCTTAACATAAAGTCATTGGTTATTTCATCGGTGTCTCCTATATTGTTGTATAATGAATCTGTTTCTAGAGCATTGAGGTCAACAGGATTCCTGGAAAGTGCATCTGCTGCTTTATTGGATTTGCCTTTTTTATATCTGATTTCGTAGTCGAACTCCTCTAATTTTAGTCTCCAACGTACCAACCTGGAATTTGGTTCTTTCATTGACATGAGCCATTGTAAGGGTTTATGGTCTGTGAAGATTATAAATTTCCTTCCAAATAAATATGGGCGATAGTACTTGCAACTCCAGACAATTGCCAATAGCTCCTTCTCAATTGTTGAGTAATTTATCTCCGCTGGATTAAGGGTTCTAGATGCGTAACATATGGGATGGTTTCCCTGAGATAGTACTCCTGAAATCGCGAAATTAGAAGCGTCGGTGGTTAACTCGAAGGGTTTCGTAAAATTTGGATATGCCAAGACAGGTTCTGTTGTTAGAACATTTTTGCAAGTATTAACACACTCTATGAATTCTTTTGTGTGCACGATTTTTCCTTCTTTCTTAAGACATTGTGTTAAGGGTTTAGTTAGCTTTGCAAAATTCTGGATAAATTTTCGATAATATCCAACCAATCCCAAAAATGATTTTAGTTCGCGTTGCGTTTTTGGAAGTGGGTATTTTTGTATTGCCGTGATCTTATTTTTGTTTGGTTTTATTCCCTCTGGTGTGACAATGTGTCCTAAAAATTCGACCTCTCGTCGCAGAAACTCACATTTATCGAGTTGAATTTTTAAATTTGCTTCACGAAGTTTTTTAAATACCAATTTTAAATTTTGAATATGTTCTGTTAGATTTGTACTGAACACGATTACATCATCCATAAATACCATACAAACTTTGTTTTGTAGATCTTTGAGTACTTCATCCATTACACGTTGGAATGTCGCTGGAGCATTTCTCAGTCCAAATGGCATTCTTAAATACTCATAGTGGCCATGTTCCACGCTAAATGCTGTTTTTTCTATCGAGTCCTTGTGTATTTCAATCTGGTGAAACCCACTCGCCAAATCGAGGGTAGAAAAATATTGGGCACGGCCCATTTTATCTAATATATCGTTAATGTTGGGTATTGGGTATTTGTCGGGAACACATTTGTCATTAATTTTTCTGAAATCGCAAACTATCCTCCATTTCTGTTGCCCTGACGCGTCCATTTTCTTGGGGACAATCCATATTGGTGATGACCATGGACTGCTGGAAGATCGAATAATTCCTTTGTCTAACATTTCATTTATTTGTTTTTTAACCTCTGCTTTGTGAACATATGGGTATCGATATGGTTTAACGTGCACCGGAATCTCGTCGGTTGTTTTGATTTCATGCTTAATTCTTGATGTAAAACTGAGTTGGTCTCCTGGTTTATAGAATATATCGGAAAATTCCGTACACAATCGATTGATAGCTAATTTTTCTTCGGTATTCATGTGATTCGTTCGAACTTGATTATTAATATTAAACGTTTTGTTATTACGATTTCCAAGATTTTGCGAGACTGCCTCAAGAGTATAAATTTCATACTTTGCAGGTTCAAAAGCCTCGACCTTTAGTGGTTCAGTTAAGGTTATTGAAACGGTCTTATCTGTGGGGTTTTGAATTTCAACGGTGGCAAATCCGTAGCGTGCACAGGTGACCATTGACGGAATGATCAGGTCGTTCATCTTCTGGGTATTTATAATAATATCCCCGTCGTTAACATTAACTGGTAATTTCTTCTTAATTTTACTGCATGGGTTTACCGAGAATGTAAAACTAGCTTCTGCAGGTGTTCTGTACTTAAAGGGAATTTCGATGTTTGCTCCAATCAATCGCTTGTTAATTAAATCAATGTTAAGATTCATATTTATAAGATCATTGAGTCCTAGAACGCCATCAAAATAATCATGAAAATCAAATAAAATAAAGCTGATTTCGTAGTCGAGACCAACTTCTGCGAGCGCGGAAATATTAGCTTGAAACTGCGTGCTTTCGCTACCTCTGGCTGTTTTAATAGTATTGGTTGACCGAAATATACAGTGTGGAAAATAAGTCTCGGCAATGGTGGGTCTTAAAATTGATCGAAAACTGCCAGTGTCAATTAAAAGCTTGATGTTAAGACTGCTAATTTCAATGTATGGAAGGGCATTGTATGAAGAAATGTTAATTTCTATTAGCTGTGTTCTTTCGTTGGGCTGGGGTCGCAAAAATTTCCATTTTCTTCGAGGACAGTATTTTGGGAAGTTCGAGGGTCTTGAAGCTCCTGGAAGTTGATTTGGTCTTCAAATTGATCAGAGTATGTTTCTGTTGACTGAGGGTAGTCAAGGTATTCTTGGTTATAAAAATGTTCAAAATTTTGACAATACGGGTTTGTAGAATGATCTTCGTATTCGTTCGAATATAGTTCTTCAACTATCATTGGCTGTGGTGTTTGATAAAATGGTCTTTGGAAGTTATTATATTGAGAATTTAATCCATGTTTTCTGGTGGGGGTAAGAGAATTTCTGGAAATTCCTGACATGGGTGTAGGCCTTGGAAATTGATTTGGAGAGTTCTGATTGGGTCTGAATACATTTCTGGGCGGACCAAAAACATCTCTATTTGTGGGCCATTGTCTAGGGGGTGTTGGTCTACTTTGAATATTTACCGGTTGAGAGGGAAATGTCGGTTTAGTAGACGTGATTGAATTAGTGTGTTGATTAAGTTGAAAACCATTTGATTGGTTGTTGGCTTGATATTGATTATATTGCGGTTGGCTGTTACTAAACTGTGGGGTGGGGAAAAAGCTTTGCGCGTTTGGAAAATGTTGACGATAATAATTTTGGTTAAATCCAGGCTTAGTGAAACTTGGATTAAATTTTTGGGATTTTTCGCTATTACGTAAAGTTCCATAAAGTCGCTCAAAATTCTCAAACTCTAAAACATAGGCCATCGCATCCTCAAGGGATTCTGGTCTTTTCAGATGCATATTATTTTTCAATGTGCCTGAGCATCCTGCGATAAACGTATTTAATGAAGTTTTCTCAAAATGATTAATGTTGCAAACTTTATCGCTAGTAGACATTTGGGTATCGTTACTGACACGCTGGACTACATTACTCCTAAGCAATTGCAACCTAGTACCAAAACTTATTAAATCTTCATTTCTATGAGGGCGGGTCCTTGTAAGTTCCTGAATTAAACAATCTACATCTCTTCGGTCAGAGAAGCACTGAATCAAAGCGGTTTTGAGATTATCCCAACTAAGAAGTTCTGATCGATTGCCAACCATAGTTTCGGCTTTTCCGATCAGTTTCTCATTAATACAATCCAAAATATGCTTGTTTAAATCAGCATCGTTTAGTGGTAGATATGTACTTATTAGGTTCTCGCACCTACTTAAAAATTTATTCAGGTAATTACTGTCACCGTCAAAGGATTTAATATTATCTAACTTTGATTTGAATAAACTCCAATTCATATTATTTTGGTTTGCAGTAGTCATTTTAACGCTGGTACTTACTGGTTTGCTAAGACGAATATTTTCTAATTGTTGGACAATATCGTCTACTTCACTCATAAATAAGCATAAACTTTATATTTCACTTTAAAAAATTACTATTTTTATGCTTTATATTTTCTTAATTGAGAGAGAGAAAAAAAAAATCAAACTAAACTATGTCTTCAATAGACTGACCTAACTTTAATTGTGTGTATGCGATACACGGCCCTATTACTATTCCTAATGAAATCTTTATACGGAAGATAGATTAGGATTGAAAGGAAAATGCACTTACGTTGATTCTTCCTTCCCGATTCTTTGGTGGAGTAGCCTCTGCCGTTGGTTCTAGAGATTGTGCTGAAGAGTTGAAGAACCCAAATAGCCGGAATCTTGGATACTGCTACTGCACAATCCTACCGACTGCGCCAATTATGAAACTTTAACGATATAATTCGTTTTTAAAAAGCTTTTATTATTACAACGACAATTTATTTAGCTACTTAATTCCACAACGTGGTTACAAAGAATGAGTTCTCATGCAAAACAGTCAAATGAGGAAAACACTTCTGCTGACTCGTGGAATGTTGGAGTATGGTGGTTTCCTAGTATTGTAGTTGCAGAGTCAGGTGGGTATGGCTATGTAACTCACTGTTCACTTCATTATCTTTTTTGTCTATTTTTGTGATTTTTAAGTCTAATTAATTGTTAAGCACAAAAGTCGATTATCACGAAGATTTTTTCTTCAGTTTGTCAGTTCGTGCCATTCGATTTTTGTTAATCTTCTTCGATTTCGTCTTGGAAACGCCGCAGTTTCTGGTAATTTTTTCTTCTCGTTAGCGTGTGTTATAGGCATGGGTAACACTGTGTTGAGTTGCGCTTTTGAGTTCTTGCTGCATTGTGAGTTAGTGAGTTATAACTCATTGCTTGAGTAGTTATAACTCATCAAACAATCATCATTAAACGGTAAGCTAAAGCTAAGCTTTACGAGACCCGAAACTGGATTAATTTTATCGCCCAAACCACCTAAAAAAAAGGCCACCTCATTTTTTATGAGTAACGTTTTTTAGCGCACCAAGCCATTTGGGCAGCAGTGCGTAAAGTGCAGTAAACTCCTGAAAATTCACTGAGTTACACATCCCTAGTGTGTTAAGTACGTTTGCTTTATGATTTTTGTACGGGTTTCTTTACGAACGATTTGAACATTTTTGGCTTTTTTTTAAATCGCAAAAATGCTTCTTTATTATCAAGGCTGTTTCTTTCATATCCAACTGTACTTTTCCCCATTTAGAAGACAGTCCTTGCTCCAAATCACTACAGATTTGCATTAAACTCAATGGGTTTTTTTATATGTTATACTTTGAATTAATAGTTTTTTTTTTATTATAAATAGATTCGTATTGTGCACCTTTGCCATTTTTTGTGGTATCTCAAGAGTTCACTAACTTCTTGCTGTCCTATTTTGTCGATTTTCGGGAAAATTTTTCCTCGAACGTAAATGTTCGTAATGAAAATAACAGTTCGTTCCGTTCGCTTCTCATTAGATTTTCCTTGACTTTGTCCTGAAAACGAAGTGATGTTGACCACAAACGACGATATTTTGAAAGAATTTTTCGCGAACAGTTTGTTTCGTTCGATCCTCGTTATATCTTTCTAAGTGTGTGCTTTCTTAAATGTGCCTTATGCTTTTTTATATGGGCTTTATACGCGCGACATCAACGTTTTTCAGTCATATTCCAATGAACAAGTTAGCGTTTTTCCCAGTCACAAAAAACTTCTTCGATATCAGTCGGTGTGTTTCTCAATTTTTATAGAATTTGCAAACTCACAAAACAATTTTCTTTATTGTCATCTTAAACGGTTTCCAAAGTTCTTTTGCTATTTTCTTGTTCTTTGTTGGCAATTTTTCAATTATTTTAAACTCAGTGGCTTCAACTTATGGAATGGCTATGTGCCTTTTATGTTTATTTAACCTGTTGGTTTTACAAGTAAAATGGTATATTTTTACATAAAAAGCACATACTTTCCAGTTCTTTGTTCTGACTTACATATAGTGCTGTTTGTGTTGAGTTTTTCGAGGATTTTTATTTCTAACTTTTTATTGCCGACACCTATACAAAAACTGATGGCACCATTCGAGTCAGCAGCTCAAAGTACGTCAAAGCATATGTAAATGAGAGAAAATTACCGATTTTTTATTGACTCAAAATTGCAAGAAAATTATGTTTTTTTTTCACCAATTTTTTTGACGGTTTTTCTCATAACTTTTGTTAATCGCTACGAAAACAAAAAACAGGCGCTCCACTGGATTCAGCAGCTCAAAAAAATAGATGAAAAATTTATAATTTAAAACAACATTGAATGATTTTGGTTGTTACAGGCCAATTCAATGTCTTTTTTTTTTCGCTCATTTTTTCGAGTTTTTCGAGGATTTCTGCTTATAACTATTTTTCAGCGATACTTAAATAAGCTTAACTAGCGAATAGCGTAAATAACGAAAATTGGAAATTTAGTCCGGTTTCGAAATCGTTTTTAAAAGTCCAATTCCCTTTTGCGCCGAGTTTTTAGAGCGTATAGAAGAGATTTTCAACCGGGGAGATAGTCATCAAAGAAACATACACCTAAATTAAATTACACCAAAATTTTTAGTTAAGTTTATTTACCATTTTTCTTAAAATATTGAGATTTAAATCAAAGTAAAAAAATTCACAATTTGCTAAAAAACGAAAATTCAAGGCGATTTTTTATAAGTTTTAAAATTATTAATATACGCTTTTTTATGTATCTTTTGAGAACGTAAGCAGATTTGCTATCGAAGCGTCAAGGCTTTTATGTTAAAGCCCTTGATTACCTTTTGATAAAGACTTCGTTCTTTATTGTGAAATAAGAGCACTCTTTATCAATGTGTAATAGAAAACGTGAGCAAAATCTGTCTTTGTAAAAGAAAAAGATTTCTAGGCAAAATTCCTACGAAAAATGTTTTGTTTGGAAATAATACATTTGCTACGTAGTAATGCTAGAGGAATCGATTTTCTTGCTAAAAAATGTGATACAAGCATACACGAAAAAGTTATGGCCCTTCTAAAGCGAGAAAGACATGTAGGTAGACCCCTGTACATATAGGAGCAAAACAAAGATCAAATTTAAGTTTCTCATGTTACAAAACTCCCAAAGATATATTATATCAGAAATTACAAAAATTTTAATTACATTTTTTAACACTCTGAAGTTCGAGAAGTAAGGCCTTGCGGACCCATGCCTGTATGGCCTTTTTATCTTCAAAATACCTGAAGAATTGCACTGTAAAATATCGGACACTTATTAAAAAACACCCGGTATTACCCACCTATAAAAATTCAGCCCACAAGATTATGTGCACTATGCATGAATGTGTTTTTTTGCATAACCGACAAAATTACTAATAAAAAAACAAAACTAAACAGGCATTGCCATCTCCAAAACTTTACAGGGCAAGTTCGTATCTTTGACTTCGAATCCATCTTGCGTTTCCTCGACTTCTTCTGCATTTTCACTTTTCGCTACAAAGCATTTTTCTAGGGTTTTTAATTGGACAGTTTTTCAGGCAGCAACTATCCAAATTAGAACATTAAGAAATTATTCTGGATTTTTCCGCTTTATCTATTGATACCCAGCAATCCATAGATGAATAATGTTCTCATTAAAAAAATGTATATACGAATGTTTTTAGTATTTTATTACAAGATAGAAACAGTAACAAAATGTTCGCGAGTTGAATGTCGGTTACTTTGTTTAAGAAAGACACTTGTTCGCCTTTTTCTATCATTTATTTAACTTTCATCCAGCCATTCTTCGTGGAATGCTTTGAAACAATGATAATTTGCTCCTTTTTCCTCGCTTTCCTCTAGCTACAGCTTTTTCACCGCTTATGTTTACACAGAAAACCCCTGTTTTAGTCTTTGCTTAGTACCTTTATCGCCGGTAGCTACATTCCTCAATGCAAAAAGTAAAATTTTCGTCTGTCAAAGCTCGATATGCAGATCAGTTTCATCGGCATTGAAAGTATCCCTTGATGAATATGCAGCAATATGTGGAAGCAGTGTTTTTTGCGTAGTTTCAACCTCATCAATGCTGGCTTTAGGGTGCTTCTGCAGATATTGCTCTCAAGCATATATTGTGTATTGGACCATACGTTGGATTCTTTAAAGTCATTGTTGAGTTCTTCTCCTCAAAGGCTGTAGAATCAATAGGACTTCTAGTTGAATTTTTTTCTTCTAGTTGGACCTTTAGTTGATATTTTCTTTGATGTTGTAGATTTTCGTTTGCACTATACAACTTTTTCAGTTGTATTTTTATTTTTAAAATGTTCCTAAGGTGCGTGATTGATTTTAAACTTCGTGGTCAAAACTGGAATCAACCACTGATATTTTTCAGAACAGCGCTGTCTTGCTACTGTTAGGATAGACAAATTTTCAAGTTTTCCGCCTGCATTCTTCGTTTGTGCATCAAAGCCTTGGATTCACTGCACTCAATTTTCAATCGTATCGAATATTACCTAATAGCTGAAAGAATAATAGATAGAGATAATGATTGCTGTTGCGTAACGGTTTTTTAGCACCGGCTGTGCAGGTTTGATTCGCAACATCTATTTATAAGCATTATTTCTAGGGGACTCAAAATCTTTATAATTCTTGGCACAGGACAATCTCTCATTACACATCGTTGCGCTTCTTTGAGGAAGTCAGTGTTGAGTCGAAGGTGTAAAACATGTATGGAACTACGCAAAATTAGCTGATCCATCAGCCCAATTTAAATGCAAACTTATTCCAGTTTATCTTTAGTTTTTGCCTTTTAAAAGACAGGCATTTATTGTTTTTTGTTTGCCAACTCTCAGCGCAGGTAGATCTGGTTTATTAACGTTGTTAAATATTTTCGTATTACACTTATCTCGCTTAACAACCAGCTTATAGGAAAATTTGGAAACATTTAATTTTAACTCGTAATAAATCCACTAATCTCACTTTTTCACTACAATGTAATGCAACAGCGATCTTTTTTTGATAAGCCCAATCAAATGGAGGTTTAAAGTACACTTTATCGTCCAACTTTGATTGAACCATCTGTAAATATTAAACAACGATAACGGGTTATTCCACTGTCTGGATAATCAACTAAATTTCCAAATAAAAAAGCTACCTGTATTAGCTCTCAAAGTGCAATTGATGTGTTTATTTCTAAGCCGATGAGGTTTTTAAATAGTTTTGGCACATATGACTCTCTACAGATCAATCTCGATGGATCCATATATTATTCTTAACACTAAGCTTTAAAACGTGTGTGACTGTAAGTGGCAAATTGAGTTAAAACACAAACTGTTTAAAAAATATATATTTTGGTATAAAATTTAATAAAATAATAAATAAATAAATAACTGTATTAATTAATAAATGTAATAATTAATTAATAAATGTAATAAAATAACAGGATGAGGCGTGAGCGCAACAATTTTATTTTTCATACGCTCGCCTATAGTTAAACTGTGAAGCCTCATTAGTAATCCTTGATACTAAGACCCTAAATTAACTTATCAAAGCTGGTTTTGTAATATTAGTTGTTATTCTGTCATGGTCGATAAGCACGTTCAAATTCCATATAAGGTTGATAAACTCCTTGATCCGATGAAGATTTGGACTGGTTAGTTTAAATATTTATTATATATATTTTTTTAATATATTATGTTCATACAATAAATTTAAAAAAAACAGATTTAATTTCTCTATTTCTTTCTCAGTTAGGTCCTTATTTAGTCGCTTTATTAAAGAATGTTCGGAGGTTATTAAAGAAGGTTATTGCCGTTCGAAACCGGCGATAAACTGTAGGTCCCCATAGTTATGGATAGTGGGTTCCACAACTATGCGCGAAAGGAGGCCTATGAAGCAGTGGATGAAAAAGGCTGATGATGAAGTAGCATTAACCCCTGGGCTCTACCTGTGTTAAAACTTCTATGATTTTTTGAAAAAGATACAACTGGTAATTTCAATGCTCCTTGAAAATCAATATTCGGCCTTACACTTAAAAAATTGCGAAAAAATTATAAAGAACGTGGTAACTTTGATATCCGTAATTCAGACAGAGCAAGATTTGCTCTATTGAAAACCGTTAAGGCCTATTGTCTATATACTTTGGAATTGGGCCGATAAATTTTTGAATAAGACCTAACACTAAGTTCAGCTTTGAAAAAAAGCGGCATTTGCCGTCATGTTTATAAATTCGTCAAAAATTGATATAAAATGCGGAAATCTTGCAAATTTTCCTATTATAAAGCAACAGTTTCTTTATTAGAGAATGATAATGCCCATCGTCTATATATTTTTTTAATTTGGGGTAAAATTTTTGAATAAGCCCAAAGTCAAGATTCGCACTTTGGAGCCCAACCTCATGTGGGAAAATTGGTCAAAAATCAATGGAAAATGCATCAAAATTGTAAATTCTTTCACTCACAGTCTCAACAGAATATTGTTAATATTGTAATAATTAATAAATAATAACAATAATGTCCGGTAATCTGGAATGTGTCGATTTGGGTTCGCGCCGCGTAAACGCGTACGCTCTCACGCAAGTTGTCTTCGCAAAACCCTAATGCTTTGACCATTTCGGTCATTTCTTCATTAGAAAACGCCTTGCGAAACAAATTTGTGAAATTGATTGACAATTAATTTATGCCTCGCTTATCACGATATTTGCAGTTAATGTCTCATATTGTTAAGTGGCAAGAAAACAGAAATGTTTTTTTTTGCGCAAAAACTGTGAATGTTAAAAGATTTTATAAAGAGCACGAAAATGTGAGCAAAGGATTAGTGCATCAACTAAAAAAAAATGTGTTGATTCCATCTACCAAATAAAAAGTTCTGGTAGTTTTTGTACCACGATAGTCAAGAATTCACCACTTGCCCAAAGCGTATGAACTCAGGTGTTTCTTCAAAATATGAGCCTTACATAAGAACAAATTCACAGTGAGTTTCACTAAAATCCATCACAGCATTCTCCCGATATTTCAAAAAAAAATTTTTTTTTGAAGAACTTTGACCATCAATAGCAGAAGAGCCAGACATTAACAAAAAATGTCTAAAGGATCTGGCCTAAAAGTTAGGCCAGATCGTCTTGTTTTGATCCAAAGAATATCGCAGTACCCTTTTGAGCATGTGCTTACGGGACACCCTGTATATAACACTAGTTTTTAACAAAAATATTAGTTTTTCTAAAAAAAAATGTATAAATATCTTAATAATAAACCATTTTTGCTACATGCGCTGACCTAAACTGCTGACTGAAAAAATCTCGCCGATGACGGGTTAAAGCACGTAAGCACAGCAAACGTTACAAATTAGTATGTAGGTTGCAAAAATACAATGAAAGATGATTCTGTGATGTATAGGAGTGCTCATAAAAAATAAAACTCGAGACAAGATATGAACATTCAACATGATAAACAACAAATTATTTGCAAATGTTCTGTACAAATTATATTAGAAAATAATAGCCTCCAGTTGAAATTAAAGGAGATTTAGAGCATTTTAAAAAACTTTCAAATTACACATCGAAATATTTCATATGCAAGAATCAAGGCCTATAACCAGTACCCGCACCTTCCAACTGAAGAAAGTTGTTTTGGTTAACGAAGCGCATTGATTTGGTAATCTATTAGGTGGAGTATAAAAGTGCATTTATGTGTCTTGATTTGATTTTTGTTTAAGTTCAATAGGCTTTTATATGCTAACCTTTACGCCTAATGGAATTATGTTACATTTTTGTTGTCCTGAGTTTGTCCACTCATTTTTTATTGAGATGGAAAATAGTATAAATATAAAAAAGGAGGTAAAGGTGAGGTAGTTTCAATGCGAAAAATATCCGCGATAGATTGGAAAACAAATTACCTAAAATAAGAGTCTATCATTATCCATAGAAAGAACTGCGAAAACTGCCTAATGATTAATTGTAAGAAAAAAGACATCTTTGTTACAAGTTCTGCATGGTCTAAAGCCCAAAATGCACCCATCAGATATAATTTTTCCAGTTGTATCCACGGTTCTTAAAATATATTAATTTGACTTCACGGTAAGGGCAGCTTTTTTTGAAAGTATCGAAACTACAATAATTGAAATAAAATACGTAATTACGTCAATTGTATCATCGAAAATCGGGTTTCATATTTTTTTCAAAAATTGATAATATAGCCAAAGGTAGCTACAGTAGTAGTAGTAAACATCTTTATTTCTAAAAAAGGCTATCGACCTATCGGTCTTTCTGCCCTTGTTTAATACATGTAGTCCTAGTCTAAATAAAAAACAAATATGAAAATTCTCTTATTCTAGGTTAACAATCTTATTAAATAAACTTTCCAATTCTAATGACAAGAAAAAATTATTTTATTGTCCAGTAGTCAGTTGCGTTTGTAAGTGTTCGAGTAACGTTGATGTAGGGGAACGGAAGCGGGATTGTCTGGTTGGTCTTGTAAGACAAAGGGGATTCAGTATGGTCCAGTTGTAGGAGTTGTTTGTCCATTTTGTCTCTAGATGTAAGAGTCTTTCCGAAATCTTTGTCATGTTTGTGCGTTCGTATAGTAGTTGGGTGGAAGGGTTGTGTAGTGGGTTTTGGGGGTGTCTTATTCGTGTTATTAGTCTTATAGCAATTTGTTCTGTTGTTTGTATATAACGTTTTGTCCTTTCTGTTCCGTTGGTCATGAGTATATGTCCATAGTCTAGCAAGGGTCTACAAATAGCTTTATATAGTTTGGTGGCGGTGTTTGTGCGAATTCCTCTGTCTTTGTAGGTTAGTGATCGGAAGTGTTTTGTTCTCTTTATTGTTTCTGCCCTGATGTTTCGTATGTGTTTAGTGAATTTAAGTTTGTGGTCAATTGTGATTCCAAGGTATTTTACGTCGTTTTTTGGTTGTGTCGTTTGGCCGTCTGCAGTTATTGTAGGGGAGTCAGCGTTGAGTCTGTGGTTTGTGAGCAGAAGTTGGTTTTTTGACGCGTTTGGTGTTAGTCTCCATTTATAAAACCATGGCATTGTGTTGTTTGTTAGTGTATGGAGTCTTTGAGCTGCTCTCTCAGTAGTTTTGTCATGTACAATAAGTGCCGTGTCGTCTGCGTATTGTAATATGTATGCCGATCTGTCGATTTGATTTTTGTCTGGTAAGTTGTAATTGTATATGTCATGGCAGTATATATTGTAGAGAAACGGTGAGAGCGGGGATCCTTCAGGGAGGCCTTATTCAGGGGAAAAAGAAAATGACAGTGTTTTGTCAGTTCGTACTTGTAGTTGTCTGTTTTCTAGTAAGTTCTTTATGGTGTGTAGTAGATATGTTGGTGTTTGTAGTTTGTATAATAAGCCTCTATGCCAGACACTATCAAAAGCTTTGTTAATGTCCATAAACAGGCAAGCTGTCTTTCTGTCAGTTAGGTGGGTTGTAGGTAGCTACATTTTTAGGCAAAATGAAATTTAAAAAAATATAAATAAAATAAATACATGTTGATTATTTCGATTCTGGAAAGTCCGTCGTATTCTTTAGTAAGCCCGTTGCATTCCTCGCGTCTGTCCGAAGAAAATGATGTAGAGTTCGAGGTATTTTGAGAGACGAACTTTTTGGAAAAATATACCTTTTACTCTCCCCCTTTATGACATTTTCGACCAAAAATCAAATTTCATAACCGTGTTTTTGCGTTCATTGGATTGTTTCCGACCTACGAATCCGCCCAATACCGAATATGAAGTTTTCGGGTCTATAATAAGGAAGATAACGCCCGTTAAAGATTGTATTGTAAGAGGTATCAATCGTCAATTGCTCACCTATCATTGATCGGAGCGGAAAAGTGAATACCAACGTTTTTATGGGTCAGTTTTTTGAAAACCACATTTTTGCGATTTATTATTTGTGTGTGCGACGAATTTATTTTTCTTACTATTGAATGATGAAGGGAATAACAGTACAAGTACTAGATTAATTGTTAAGCATTTGGTACACAAGTGTTACGGTTTCCTTGTCATTTAACATGTGTAGTCTCAACTTAACACGGTTATTTGGAAAGAATCGAATACACCAGTTTAGATAAGAATGAAGCCCTGCCTATTGCAATTTTTTAATTTTCTTTCGAAAACGTTCAGAATAAGAGGAAAAAATAAGCGAAACATTGTTTTGTTTGTTTTTTATAGACAAGCAGAGCCTGCATTCGTTTTACAACATCTCAATCGTTCAAGGTCAAGGTCTACCAGAGACCGAGATGAAAAAATTAAAATCCTCCAAAATATAAACGTTACACGGCCAAATTTTTCCTAACTTTGGACCTGGATAAATTCTAATTCCAACCAGCGATATGAGTTCTGTGTGAAGCGTTATCTAGTCGAATTATTTGTCTGTTAGTACTTGTTCTGTTGTTTTCAGTACTTCAGATAAAGTTCCCCACAGGCTGGAAAATGAAATAATGCAAAAATTCTGAAAGTTGAACAAAAAATTGTGTTTTTTAAAATTTCAACACCCTTTCATCTTTCATAACGATAGTCCTTATATCTCGGAACGGTTTTTCGTATTTTCGCCCATCTCTTTTATCTACAGGGTGATATAAAAAATAAACTTATTGGACTTGCGGTACGAACTACTATACGAACGCACAAACATGACAAAGATTTCGGAAAGACTCATACATGTACAGACAAAATGGACAAACAACCCCTACAACTGGACCATACTGAATCCCCTTTGTCTTACAAGACCAACCAGACAATCCCGCTTCCGTTTCCCTACATCAACGCTACTTGCACACTTACAAACGCTACTGACTGGACAATAAAATATTTTTTTCTTGTCATTAGAATTGGAAAGTTTATTTAATAAGATTGTTAACCTAGAATAAGAGAATTTTCATATTTGTTTTTTATTTAGATTAAGACTACATGTATTAAACAAGGGCAGAAAGACCGATAGGTTGATAGCCTTTTTTAGAAATAAAGATGTTTACTACTACTATTTTTCCTCTTGGACCGATTTTCAAAATGTAGATCTCATTTTGAAGGTAGAACGTCTTGGTCCACTTAAGACAAAAATTCGATATACAGGTTTGCATTAAAAGTGACCCAAATCAGAACTGCCTCCGAAATCTGGTATTTTGGAAAACTTTCGACTAAACTGAAGTTGACTTTCAAACAATCTGTTTATTCATGTAGAGAATAAAGTTGAAAAATGATGAAGAACTGAAGAATTAAGTTTACTTTTAAACAATCCGTTCATTAATACAGACTGATAAAAAAAATTAGGAATTTTCTGAAAAAAAAAACAATCTTCTAGTAGAAAGGAACACAAGTGTATCAAATATCGTTAAATTAAATTCAGAACAAACGCTCACAATCACAAGAAATCCTTAGAAATGGCTAGGAACTCCTTTACAGAAACAGAGTATCTCGAAAAAATTTGACTATTTTTGGAATACAATACATGGTGTTCAAAACGCCAAGAGTCTCTATAAAAACCTCCACAGAAACATCTTTGAACATTAATGGTTTGGCTCTGACGATCTCTGATCAGAAAATCATTGTCCAAAACTCTATTTGAAAGGCTCCTAACTAGTATGAATTTGCCATACTAAAAAAAATTATGAAACTATACCAAACACCCTCAGAGTAAGTTAAGCGGAAGTGAGGGACCCTAGGGCTCTCACAGCATTTCCAATTACGTGTTTAGCCCTTGGAGGACAGCAGAAGTAACAAAGAAAGCTTGAATATGTATACACTAAGAGCAAATAAATATTGAAGATTGCTGAAGGTGCCCACAATTGTGAACTAATTAAAAACATACCGGGTGTACGTGACAACTGTTCCTATGCAACTTATTGTCAAGTTCACGCAAGTACGAAACGAGGTCATGCTACACATGCAGTTTCCAATTCACCAATTCACCTCCTGATACATGCCATCAATTTAAATAGATCAACACCCAAGCTCTCGCCTTAATTGCAGTAATTAGCTTGGCATTTCCTGCCGTGCCATAAGGGAATGTTTAGGGGCCAACTTAGAACCCTTACGTACCTTCTCCAGCTCCTTCTCAATCTCTCCAGCCCTAATTACAAGGGGGCCCCTAACCGCGTACTCCAGCACCTTAATATTGGGGTTCAATGTGTCGATTGAAAGGCAGTGTTTATAGGCGCCAGTGGCCTGTTTCGGTTGAGTCGCCATCCACCTAAGGGCTCCGTCGGCGACCCTCTCTTTATCTGGGGTACCGAAAAAAAAGTCTCCCACCGCCGAGCGAAAGCGATGAACTGATGTGAAGTTTGTTCTCCTCATATTGGCAGGTGACTTCCCAACTGCGTGAAGAATAATTTTCGTGCCAAGCGATCGATCGCAATTGGCTGAATGTTGTAGATTATCAGTTTGTTTACCACTTGGACCAATGGAAAGGCTGGCTATTAATTCGTAATTATCGTTGCACTTTCGCGTTTCCCGTATATGATTCAGAAAAGGCACAAGGTCGTGGGAGCCGGCAAATTACGTGCACAAGGGAATGCAATTATTATGTAATTTAACTGCAAGTGCTGTTTGCAACGCTTGGACACCGACTGAGCGCGATTTATTTTTGAACTTCCAAGCTGCAGGTTGAGAAAGTGGAGCATTAGACTATGGAACGGACTTGAGACCGCCTGGGAGTCAAAAGTTATCGGGTTTCTTATATTTTTAACATTAAAAAGTATGATTAAATTCCAAGAACAATAATGCGATATTAACTGCCCAACATGTAAACAATAACAATATATTTACGTCACTTTGATGTTTTAGGCGCCAATTTGGCAACATCCCTTATACTATGCAGTAGGCCAATGCTAGTTTTCTCTAAGTATCTCTAGGCATAATTTAATAATTTATTTTTCACATAAATCACAACAGAATTGCTTCAGAAAACGTACACTATAAATATAAACTCAAAAGTGTATAAATAGCCATACTCAAGCTAGACCGTCAACGTTGCCACTTCTCATAATGCTTGCTGCACCAAACTTTTTCCATTTCACCGTCACATTGACACTGCCACAGCTGATCGTTTAAATGTTTTGACTTCACTGGAATCACTTTGCCACCTGGGCTTTTCTAGTGTTTTGATAGTGTTAAGTGTTTTATACGAAACATAAATTAGCCTGATTGCTGCCAGGAGTCCCACTCACAAAAGGGATTGATGACTTCAGGTAGATCAAATCACAGCCACAGAAATAGAGAGTAACATTCATGCACGTGCCACTATAACCGCCCTGAATTCTCGATTTGGATATGATATGACTATCACCAGAACTATCAGAGTGTTGGTATGAAATGTTGGTAGTTTGGTTGATTAATTATTGCTAGTCACTTACCTGCTTTCAAAGTGTTTGGTGTAATTGGACCATAGTACTAAAGTCCTTGCATGAACTGTTTCATAAGTAGCAATTAAATCCATTGGATATCTACAAAAAACACAGAAATGCCCCATTTTAGCTGGTTTTTCCTTGAGCACTAAAATAACATGTTATATTGACCCAGTGGTGTAACCATTCCCTAAGCAAAATCTTTTTCTGTTCCAAAGACGAACTTTTCGAATAGTTTTCAAAGTGTCGAATGAAGAAGCACCAATAAACCGATTCTACTCTCGCTTTGAAGGACTTTTCATTTATCTAGTTCTTTGAACGACTAAACAGATTCATATTGATCAGCGAATTTTCATAAGCTGAAGTCTCATGCATCCGATTTCCGATGGTTTTTATGCATATATCTGATGTCGTACGAAATGAGGTTTCTAGCGGTGCCATTAATTCCTTAACCTTGGGTTATAATTATTCGAAGTTTACCCAATATATTTCATCGTAGTCCCTCTGATGTAACAGAGGAAATATGTATTTTGAACGACTGAGAAATAAACTGCACAACAAAATAGCTGTTACACGACGACGCTTTCTGTTTGAAGCGTTATTTAGGGCAACTTTTTTTCGGTTTATGCGTGTTTTTGCAAAAAATGTGTGCTTCAGATAAACTTTCTACAGGGTGGTAACATTGCAAAATTATTGAAAGCTCCACATGCTCTGAGTAACCGATTTTCCAAATTTAGGGCTCATGTTGAAGCTATAACTACACAGTCGAAAATTTAAATATGTCGAGTTGCATGAATGAAGAAAATGTAGCGATTCAGTACAGATTTCGAGGGTAATTCTGCTATGGGTCATTTTTTAGGCAACCCCGTATATTGAATTTTTGTATGAAATTGTCTATGGCTTCAATATGAGCTTTAGATCGTTTAAATACGACCAAGAGCAGAAGAGTTATCGCTGCAAGACGAACAGGCAAGTTTATTTTTTGAGACCACCCTGTAAATAAAAGAGTTGTCCGAAAAATTCGAAAAGCGTTTTGAGCTATTTGGGTTATCTTTAAACTTTTGGGGTTGGGACGCAAATTTTGCATTTTATTATTTGCCACCCTGTGGAAAATTTGCCTGATTTTGATTTTTTCGAAGAAAAGAAAATTGATTGCCTAACTTGCTTCCAAATTTTATATCTTCTTTTTGAATTCACATCAACAGCATGGTCAGAAGACACTAGACTCCAAAGATGCTAAAATTTTCATAAAACCGCCCGAAATTCTACTTTTTGCCAACTTGGTAAAGCTCACTTTGAGCTCAAAATTATGTCATTTTATGGGTGTTTTTACTCAACTTCGCGTTCTTCTTAAAAAATAGCATCTTTTAAACCAAAAAAAGTAGGAATCCGAAATTTGGAAGGCAATTGGCTCCAAAGATTCTGAAAGTTTTATAGAAATCGCCCAGAATTCTACTTTCTCCAGCTTGGTCTCAAAATTAGTAAATATCCGTCTCATGTAGATGTTTTTATTCAACTGCACTCTCTCCTTTAAAAATTCGTATCTTTTAAACCAAAAATGTAGGAATCCGAAATTTTATAAAAATCATCCAGAATCTTTATTTCAGCGTCTCATAATGGGTGTGTTTACTCAACTTAAAATTTTTACCATCTTTAGAAGACACTTGATTCTAAAGATGCTGTAAGCTTCATTAATATCGCCCAGAATTCTGATTTTTACCAACTTAGTACCCAGTAAATGTGGATCTCAAAATAGATGTTTTCACTAAAATGCGCTCTCTCCTTTAAAAATTAGCAACTCTCATACTAAAAGAAGTAACTATTTGACATTTTCACCATCTTTAGAAGACACTTGATTCTAAAGGTTCAAACAATTTTATTTCGCATATTTTCCTGACTGTACTTTAATTCATTCCAATATATTCCTGGGTTTCAGTCAATTTTACTGTTTACTACTTAAAATGTTACAAAAACGTTTCGGTGTCCTTCTCCACCATCATCAGTTTGTCTAAAATATACATTTACAATCATCATCAATTAAATAAAAAACTCTAACCAAATTTCACACATTAAAATACAAAAATTGAAAAAATAAAAAAAGTACTAATAATGAACAACTATCCCAAAGAATTCTTCGAGCCAATTATGAAACAGAGAATTAATAAAATATACAATGCAAATAAATGGAACAACATAAATAATATAAAAAAGAAAAAAGAAGGTGAAATCAGGTATATATCATTACCGCACATGCCAGAAATCAACACAAAAATAAAAAATGTTTTAAAACCACATGATATTGCTGTAGCAGAGAAAACTAAAAACAACTTGGCAAAAGAATGTTTTACAAAATTTAAGCCTCAAAGCGATAAATTGGACACACCAAACGTAATATACAAGATTGACTGTTTGAACTGTGACAGCACATACTTAGGACAAACAGGGCAATATTTAAAGAAAAGAGTATACGAACATAAGTACAGCTTAAGAAAGGTTAACGAGAATGCAACAGCATTAGCACAACATGCAAAACAAAAGTTGCATGGTTTTGATTTCGATAACACGCAAATATTGGTCAATGAAGACAACTATAATAAGAGAAGAATCCATGAAATGATACAAATTAAGAAACATCAAAATGCAATAAATTTCAGATCAGATACAGACAATCTGAGCTATGTATACCATACACTAATTAGATGATCGCATAAATGAACTGATTGGACCAGGTAAATAAAATATAAACATCTGATATTGAAGAATTGCCAAGCATTCCTGAAAACCAAAAAAAAAAAAAAAAAGAAAAAACCGTAATATAAACGGGTTTTTTTTTGTTTCACTCGCCTGATATCGAATAAAATATGGAAAATTCAGTAACCAGTTGAGTGTTTGCCGTGTTGGGAACTATACACGTAAGTTGAGATTGAGGTTTGAATCTCTAGACAATAGATTCTAGTCTTTTCCCGGATATGTTTGTCCTGACTCATCACCTGAAAGCCAATGTTCTTAATATACTTTTTAATATGTATGTAATTGTATTTTAATGTGTGAAATTTGGTTAGAGTTTTTTATTTAATTGATGATGATTGTAAATGTATATTTTAGACAAACTGATGATGGTGGAGAAGGACACCGAAACGTTTTTGTAACATTTTAAGTAGTAAACAGTAAAATTGACTGAAACCCAGGAATATATTGGAAACAATTTTATAAAAATCGTTCAAATCCTGATTTTTGTCAGCCTGGTAAATATCGGTCTCAAAATGGACCTTTTTGCTCAACTGCGCTGTTATCTCTTTGAAAAACTCGCATCATCCAAACTAAAGCGAGTAGGAATACTAAATGTTCACCACTTTTAGAAGACAGTTAACTCTAATGATGTTGAAAGTTTCATAAAAATCGATCTGCATTGTAGTTTTTGCCACGAGCTTAAAAAGCGGTTTCAAAATTAACCGTAGGGTCACATACGTCCCGTATGTGACATAATGCGAGACAGAGGGTGCATCATTTTTTAAATCGTTCAAACTATAACATAAATATACCAGGGCAGAAATCACATTTTACTACTCAATTTTATTTCATAACCCCACTTCACAACATCAGGATTCATTGCTTCAAAGTATATGTTTGGAGCTTGTATCGCAGGTTGATGTTACAGGAAAGTTTTCTGGTGAAAAAAGTCCCTAAAGGGGCAGAAAAATATCTCTTCAAACTGACCTTAATACGGCAATACAGCAATCCGTCGATAGTTCGAGATCAAGGCAAATATGCCCGAAACATTTAAATATTTTCCTTGTCTGGCGTTAGTGTTTTTCATTTCAACACGGTATTAATTTACGCATCTACGACATTGTTATACATTTTAAGTTTTGAAGATCAACATTTGAAAACTAACCTCAAATACGCTGCAGCCCTGACATGCTTGTCAAGAAATATCTGCATTGATGTCGCAGTTTTTCGTAATAAAATTATAGAATCGCATTTTTTCCATATATTTGAAAAGAATTTTTGTTGCTCCAACTAGAAAAAAGCTTTTGGTACAGTGGGTTTCCAGTTCTAT
This sequence comes from Dendroctonus valens, assembly GCA_024550625.1. Classification (NCBI taxonomy): domain Eukaryota; kingdom Metazoa; phylum Arthropoda; class Insecta; order Coleoptera; family Curculionidae; genus Dendroctonus; species Dendroctonus valens. The sequence goes on from JAJTJO010000010.1 coordinate 1,882,233, forward strand.
CACTTTTTTGCATCTGATTTGTTATCAATAACAGGAGCTTGGATTTCCAGAGAACTGATCGTTTTAAAATGTACATGCAAGTTTGGTGCTTGCCGCTTAACTACTTGGTCGCACACACAAAATGCTTGCAAAATTGTGCCTAATTCTTCTTTATTATGCTTCTACGTTCGAATTCCAATATGTTACATTACTTTTCAGAGCTTGATTGATACGGTTATTTCTTCTTTTTTTGCTCGCTTGCATCCTAAGCGAAACTGTGATCTTTTCAGTAGCTGCGTTGTGCGTCGCGACCAATAACAAAAATCTCGATCTTCCCGAAAAAGACGTCGTTTTGACCCGACGCTAAATACTTATTCCGTTAGAACCTTGGGTCCTAGCTTAACCCACTTCCATTCATTGACATTCGGATGTTGGAGGCGTTTTCTGATGCTCTGCGGAACTTTAAAAGACTGTAATCGCCTAATAATAATAAAGCACAATTACGGATTCTGCAATTAAAAAAATAGCACCTTTTGTTGCAGTGAAGGAACGTTTTAGAGCTTGGCTGCACCACAGGTTGAAGTAAATTTCACATAAACTCACTACTAACACTTGAAGCATGCATCCTCATAGGTTAACTAACTACCAATACCACATTGGAATCGTATAAACAATTGCAGCTCCATCTAAAGTAACATTTTAGGGTAAAGACACTGCATGTTTTCTTGCAACTGTGCTAGAGAGTGCAGGCCTAATTAATCAAACCTCTCGACTACACCAACAACCTCATAGATTTAAAGTTTCTTCCAAGGGTATGAATCAGTATCCAGAAAATCCTTCAAATAGTAGTAACACACAACAGCCCGCGAGTTTCCGCAGAGTCAAAAGTGAAGAGCATATTAACTTAGGGTAGACATTAATTTTCAGTCTACAGAACGTATTTGCTTAAAATAGCTTCCCTAGATTCAACTCATCTTGGATGTCACATCAAGGCTGGTTTGACCAAACGTATTCCAACAGCGCATTTGATCGTTCATCTCGCGAACAAGTTTATAATGCAGAAACATCCATGTTCAGAAAATATCTAGGTCCAGACGATCCAAATTTGATGTTCATTCCTCTGCCAGAAGCTGCCAGGCCTCAATACTTCCTTAGCAATATGCCCCAACGCTTTCTGGCGCCGCCTCCAAACCCCGGAGCTAATCAGAGACGGTTTTACCTGAGAAGGTCTAACAGTTCAGGTAGCCCTTTCAACAACAATTTAGAAGTTTCAAGCATTCTAAAGGTATGACAGGCTCACTTAGTAGAAACGCCCTTTTCCAACCACTATTTTTTTATGATAAAAGGTCCTTCAAGGAAGGTGTTGGAAGCAAGTGAAGAGCGATAAAACATCAGCAAAGCATAGCTTTCCGTTTACTTTGATGTCTTATAATGTATTAGCTCAGAAGCTATTGGATGAGCACCCATACTTATACCAAAGCCACAACCGTAAAGATTTAGAATGGAAAATCCGATGGAAGAATTTATTCATCGAAATTAAAACTATGAGACCCGACATTTTATGCCTGCAAGAAGTGCAGCAGTCCCATTTGAAAGGATATTTCAAGTAAAGCTAAGTTTAAAGTGTTTTTGATAAAAGCTCACGTTTTCCTGATTGAAGAGAACTAGAGATATTGGGTTTTAAAGGAATCTACAAAAAAAGAACGGGTATTCGTTGCGATGGTTGTGCTATATATTACAGACCAGACCGACTGAAGTTGGTTGAGTTTGAAACCGTCGAGTTCTATCAACCGAATGTTTCGATTTTGGATCGTGACAATATTGCCATCGTGGCCAAATTTTGCCCGAAAAACAGACCAAACGGCAGTTTTATAGGTAAACAGTATTTTCAAATGTAACTGCTTCCAAAACAAGATTTCATTGTTAAGTCACACAACTATTTTCAGTTGCAACTACACATTTACTTTATAATCCCAACCGAGAAGATGTACGTCTGGCTCAAATTCAGCTACTACTAACAGAAGTAGAGAGAATGAGCTACTATGCGAATGCAGAAGGAAATGTAAAGTATCTACCGATTATAATCACGGGGGATTTCAACTCGTCCCCAAATTCTCCAGTTCACACTTTGATAACCAAAGGTTCCTTAAAATATAACCACTTGGCACAGAGGAGGATGGACAAACCAAACTCGCCATGCCATGGCAACGTTTTAAGTAATTCATCTGCTCCGTGTCTGGATGTTTTTATACTAATCCATCTAAATGGTAGTGCCAAGTAGTTTACAGATAACCGATCAATGCCAACATGCATGCCTATTGAAAAAGAGACTGGATAATAACGACATCTCCAGAGCGGAAGAAGCCGCGTTGATCAAACTTTTCAACACCGACAAAGCTATCACTAAAAGCAGCACAGAATGTATCAAAAGTCGAAACTTATTTTCGTCGGGAACTTTGAGCCACTTGTTCGCCTTCAAATCTGTTTATTGCGCTGGAAGTACCGAAAACCCTGAAGGTAAATTAACAGCAATTTTCTATATAGCGACAGTCTGGAAGTATAATGTTTCAGCGACAACGTTCCAAGATCAATGGATAACTGTGGACTACATTTTCTACACCGGGAAGAAAGAAGGAGAAGAAATTGAGGAAAACAAGTTGAAGCTAGTGTCAGTTTACCGTCTTCCCTTGAGAAGTGAATTGGGATCACTTAAAATTCCAAACACTCTAATGGGTTCTGATCATTTGAGCTTAGCGGCAAAGTTTAGGCTCACGATTTAAGGACCTTGACTTTCACTTCTTTCAATACAATCTATGTGATAAATATGTTGGTATTTTCCGATTGGATGGTATGAAAATTTTTTTCTTAATAAACGAATTATAGGTAGTTGCGTTTATATTTACGTGTCCCGAACTGATTCGGATTTACCAGTCCCGAACGGCGCAGTAAACAATTTCTTGACATGCAAATATTTGATTTGCAAATCATCCAAACATTCGGATCTAATCTCCGAAAATTCGCTTGTGAGACAACTAGGCGACAAAAAGAAAATATGAGGAGACTTTTTCCATTCTTTAAAACAATGCATCCGGCGTATATCATAGTCTCTTTGCAGTAAAACCAGAGGAAAAGATTGAACGCGCTGCACCGCTTAATACACCCGATAGATATCACGTATCAAAAGGCCCTCTGTTATCTCCTTACACAATTATCGTGTTATGAGTACTGCATACATCATAAAATGCGCCGGTGCGTTGCGTCAACTCACTGAGTTACCCATGCCTATACTGATTTCCACCGGAAAAATTAAATATTTCTAAAACGGCATTTTAATCCTGCTCGTGTTCTTCGGTTTTTCTTGAATATCTTCTGTTGCTTCACATACTTTAACCTTTTGAAGTCAGTTTTCAGTGTTGCAAATCTGAATGTTGAAGCGAAGCCATAAAAGTGGAATAATTCTAGTAATATTGATGTATTCATTCAGTACCAAATGCGATTTGCATAACCAACAATTAAGGAAATATGTTTCATGCTTGGCAAGCAGCACAATTTTCTCATTAGATGCGAAATTTGTTTGCGGTTACCATTAGTTCTTCTGGGTAAATCTTCATTGATGTCAAGTCCTGGGTGGATTCTTTGATGCTTTTAGCGTTTTCTGTGACGGAAAAAAGCGGCCTTTACAAGTCTTGAAGCCGCAAAGTATCATTCGGTTGCCCAAATGACTGAAAGGCCTTCTACAGGTGTTTTAGAACACGGTTTCCTCCTCAAGATAGTGCTAAAATGGATGCTCTTTCTTGGGTGATTCCTTCGGAATTAATTTTTGAAAAAGTGATTGTTCCTTTTAAGCGAGCCTCTAAAAAATTTGAGGCACGTATAACGAGCATATGTATTTAAATCCGCGACTATTTGAGCTTTCTATGGTTCTAGAATAGGAAATAGTATATTACGGTACAAGAGACGAAAGTCGAAGTTCCGCCACTGCTTGAAGTTGGCGAAGCATCATGCACGCAGGGACGGGACTTCGACTTTCGTTTCGCGTACCGTATACTATTTTTCTTGATCCTCGGTGGACACTAGCCGGGAAAAGTATAGGGTTTTGAAAAAATCTTGACTTCGATGCTCGTAGGGCTTTGAAGATGTTGACAAAACGTCCGAAACGATTTATCAAAGAAATTCGCCGTTGCTAGTTACCGAGTCAGAAAGGTGCGGGGCGAAAGCTATTGTAATGGGTAAAAGTGATGTTTTCGCCATCGAAAACAGTGGCGAGAGTACGTACTTTCCACCAGGGGATCAAAAAAATACTATGTAGGTGTTCTGGAAATGTTTTTAACGAGAACTTTTTCTTTATGTAAAAGTGTGCGTGATGTTTATCGAAATTGTCAGAACAGCAGCCCATTTGTGGAGATGCGAACTTATTAATTACTTGATGAAATAAAGGATAATAGAAGCTTGGGTATAAAGTATTTTGTAGTAAAACGAAACTTACTTTTCAACTTCAGTTTAAATTTGTCACTTCTGAGAGAGACAAGTACTGTCTCTGCCTTTGATTCTTTTGACATTTTTCTAACAAACCAGGGCGCATCTATGGCCATCCGCAGAAGTTTGTTTTCTGTGGCCTGAAGTCTATTCAAGTGACACTCGGCTGCATATCCCCACACAGTGGAGGCATACACCAGTGTCGGCCTGATTATGGTCTTGATGAGGAGTAGCTTGTTCCTAATACTAATCTGGCTTCTTCGGTTGAGGAGTGGGTACAACTTGGCAGTTGTTGCCTTAACCTTGTCGGTGGCTGTTTTTATGTGCTTCTTCCAGATCAGCTGTTTATCTAAAACAACTCCCAAATATTTAATATCTCTTTCACAGTCGATGTTTTGTCCTCCTATGGTGATGTTGCCATCGACACTGTCCTGCTTCCTGCCAATAAGTATGGCCTGGCTCTTCTCTGCATTTATCTTCAGCTTTCACTTGATGAACCACTGATGTAGTTCGTCAATTGCAAGCTGGAGCTGTTGTCTGGTGCAGTCCTTGCGCCATGAGGATGTCAGAAGGGCGGTATCATCTGCAAAGAGTGCCAGGGTCGTATTGGCAGGTCTTGGAATGTCGCTTGTGTATATGTTGAATAGCAGTGGGGAGAGCACTGCTCCTTGCGGTACTCCTGCCTCAGTGCTTCTGGTTTCTGACCGGTGACCTTCAACTTTGACGCTGAAGCTCCTTCTGCAAATATAACTGTCTATTAACTGGCACAGTTTCTTGTTAATACCTGTTTCCATCATCTTGTAGATGAGACCGTCTCTCCACACTCTGTCAAACGCTCTTTCGAAACGGTTTCGGTACTGATTCATTTCTTTGGTGCATCTTTCTACTATCCTGAGCAGCTGAAGTTCCGTGGAATGCTTTCCTCGGAATCCCAACTGTTCTGGCGGAAGCAAATCAAGCTCGCTCGTTTCCTCCTTAAGTCTCCTCACTATAACCCTTTCGGCTATTTTACTGAGAGCGGGCAACAGGCTGATAGGCCTGTAGTTTTGGGGGAAAGTCCTGTTTTTCTTGGGTTTCGGGAGCATGATGACTTCCGAGTGCTTCCAGATGCTTGGAAAATGACCAGTCCTGAAATGGCATAAATCAAGTTAGCTACCAGTCCTTTTCTCGGCAGTTTCTTCAGCATTTTGTTGGTGATTCCATCTCTCCCAGGGGCTTTCTTAGCTTTGGTTCTTCTGATGACGGCTGCAACTTCTGCTGGCGAAGTTGGGGGGAGGTGGCTGCCTGGCTTTTCACTCCGAAGCTTATTTACTGTTCTTCTGACAGTTACTTCGTGGTGTAGGTCATCGTTTGTTGTCACTGTCGATTGCTTCCGCAAACGCCTCAGCTTTACCGCCATCTGTAAATACCAAACCTAGAGTTCCGTGGAGAGCTGGAATCTTGGTACCTTCTCTTCTTAGGGCCTTTTGCATACTCCATATGCTTTGGTCCTCAGGATTCAACTCTCTCAAGCGGTTTTTCCATTTCTGGTTCCTGTGCTTCAGTAAGGCTTCTTTCAGCAGTTGCCCTTGTCGGTTAAGGGCGATTCTGTTTTCTTCCGTGGGATGTCTGCAATTCCGTAGTCACCGAGCTTCTGTCATGCGCTTGTTGGATGACTGCTTCCAGACTTTTTGCGGCTTGCTCCACACCCTCCACATCCTCTACCTGCGGAATTTCGATTAGTAGGTGTGTGAGCTCTTTGAACTTTACCCAGTTCGTTGTGGTTCTAGTCCTGTGTAGTGGTGTCCTTTCTTCGTGACCACAACACAGCAGGATTGAGTTGTGGTCGACACAAAGCAAGAATTTGATTTATTCCTTCCTTCCTGCTTAATGACTCCTATGTATTTGATTATTCAGTCTGTTGGATTTATAACTCATTCAACTGCTTTTTAATTTTTTTTTAAATAACGTTAAGCAGAAAATTTCAATCACGCTTTAGAGTACTGATTTTTGCGCGTGCAGCATCGGTATGATGGGAAGCGCCTTAAACGTCTTTTATTATCTTATTGCTTTTGAAAAAGTAGTTAATTTCAATGGGAAGAAGTCGAAAATCGCGTTTTCACAAAAAAACACCGCTGAAGACAATCGTTAGTATAGAGATTATCTAGTAAGTCAGTAAGAATATTGTTCACTTCGAACGCCACGGCTTGATAAGCTCGAAAACTACTGATTATTCAAATTCCTGATCCAAGCGCTAATCGCTTTCTGAGCTTTTAAGTCACCAGAAAGAAACATGATCTTTTGACTATCACACATATACAAAATGGGGCAGCACCGGTATTAACTACTGCTACTATCATCGGTCCCAACCTCACTTCTTCGTTTCTGTGTTTACATTTGTAAAATCAACACACAATAAAAGCCGGCTATTTTTTCAAATAATTAGACAATGTTAAGGTATATTTTATCATATTTCCGCAACCAAGAGCCGGAATTATCCAATGCTGACGTTACACAAATTTTGGCTCAAGATATAGAAGACACCAACCACTGGAGGGATAATTTGGGGCCCAGGGCCCCAACTCACCAGGAACAGTTCAAACACGAATACAATTTTGCTACTAAGACTGGTGTGATTACTGGCCACAACGATGATACCTATGTGATAGACAATTTACTTGAATTCACTCCTGAAGATGAACAGTTCGAACTGGGAGACAATGTGTCTTATCAACAACTGGTTTCAGATGGTAATTATGCACTTAGAATGATAGAAAGAAGCAATATTAACGCGCGATTGGACAGGAAGCTCGTATTAATTTATTTATGCGAAAACCAACGTATGTTCTCGAAATTAACTACTAAGGGGGTATCAAAAGAGTTAAGCTGCCAAAGCTATTGTTTAAAACTGGTGAGTTGCTCTGGCTCTTAGGCCGTCGAGGAAACGAATTCTACGACTGCCTAAAAGACCGAAAAAGTCACCAGAGACACAAAATAACTCACGCAACGTCTCGCCAAGAAACTGTACGCAAATTTCCAATCCTGGTCCACGCCAGATTGATTCAGAACATATTACAAGTAGTTTTTAACAGAGAACACTTGTTTCTTGACCGGATAAAGGAAAATCGATTGGCCCGACATGAGCCGATTTTCGAAAAAACGTTTTTTGGCACAAAAGGCATCGATATTTTTACGAAGAATCGAGATATAAAGAGTTTTTCGGTCTTTGGTTAATCTAAAAAGTGTTCATAACTTAGTTATTTCGCGGAATAACAATATTATGTAAACGCATCATTACGATGCTTTTTTAGGAGCACTCCAGTGGCGTACTTTTCTTTTTCCAAAGGTGCCCAATTTATCGTAACTAAAAATTATACTTTTTTCTAATCAAGTTCGATTTTTTCATAAAAATTATAATAAAATAGTGATGTTCGCCCCGTTCACACAATTATACACTGGGCCGCAAATATCTGCTCGGCTGCTCAGTTGGTGGTCCAGTTTGAATAATTTTTTACCGATTTATTGCTCAATTCTTGGACAAATTTTAAATCTTTGTACGGGCAATATATAGTAGCCCACAGAGCAAGATTGAAATACGAGGAATCGCACACAACTCCAATATTTTTTAATTTTTTTTATATAAGCCGTTTTCTACCCTACGGATATAAGCCTCCCTCTTATTTTGCCAGTTGTGACGATTTTGTGCCACCTGGTACCAGTTTAGTCCTGACGCTCGTTTCAGATCGTCGCTCCATCTCATCTGCGGTCTTCCTGTGCTCCTTCTACTGCTCCATGGTTTCCATCGAATTAGTTTACCACTCGACTTATCCTGGTCTCTTGCGATGTGGCCCGCCCAATTGCACTTCTGAGCGGCGGCGCGTTGCACGACATCATGCACCTTTTTTTCTCTGATCCATTCATTTGTTTTAGTATCCCTTAATGATATCCCAAGTATTCTCCTCTCAATAGCTCTCTGATTTACTTTAAGTTTGTCAAGTATAGCTTTCGTAAAGGTCCAAGTTTCTGACCCGTAAGTAGTTACTGGTAGGATACACTGGTTGTATAATTCGGTTTTGAGGTTTAAGGGTATGTCCATATTTAAGATGTCTTTTATGTTGGCATATGCCGCCCAGGTTTGCCGTATTCTCTCATTTATTTCGACTTCTTGATTCGCCTTCCCTATAGTTAGTGTTTGTCCTAGGTATTTGTATGCAGTTACTTTCTCGATTCTGTTGTCTCCTACAGTAATTTCTCGTTCGTCATCTACTTTTGATGTCATGTACTTCGTTTTGTCAAAGTTTAGGGCCTAGGCCTATGCGCTTCGTGGCTCTGTAGATGTCTTCGATAAGTGTGACAAGTTCTTCTCTGCTTGCGGCTACCACTACTATGTCGTCGGCATACATTAAGTGGTTAAGTTTCTCGCCATTGATATTGATGCCTCTGTCTTGGAGGTCGATTGTTTTTAGTGCGTCTTCCAAAACTAGTGTGAAGAGCTTGGGTGACATAGGATCTCCTTGACGCACTCCTCTATTAATTGCAACTTTGTCGGATTGTTTGTGTAGCTGGATTTGTATAGTAGCGTTTCGGTAAATGTTGTTAATTAATAATGTCTATTCTGGCGTGTTTCAGGGCTTGCTGTAGTGCCCATATTTCCACCGTGTCGAAAGCCTTTCTAAAATCAATGAATGCTAGCCATAAAGGTATATTGTATTTCACAGCCTTTTCGATTAGTGTTCTCATCGTTTGCAGGTGTTCTGTCGTACTGTAGCCCTTCCTAAACCCAGTCTGCTTTTTTGGCTGATAATAGCCTAGCTTTGGTGTGAGACGGGTAGTTATTATGTTCGAGAATAATTTATATATTTGGGCTAGCAGGCTGATAGGTCTGTAATTTTCTAGGTTCTCGGTGTCTCCCTTTTTGTGGATGATTATCACGAGGGCGTTTGTCCAGTCCTGTGGTATGTCCTCATTTTCCAGGCATTTATTGAACAATATTTCTAGTTGTTCTACTAGTATATCGCCACCTTGTTTTAACATCTCCGTTAGTATCCCGTCTTCGCCCGCTGCTTTCCCATTCTTCATGTGATGTAATCCTGATCTGATTTCGTCTTCTGTAATCTCAGGTATGTCTTCCGAGTTGACGTTCGTGACTTTCACTTCCTGGTCTTGCTCGGATATGTCGCTCCTTACTCTCGTCTCGTATATGTCTGCGTAGAATTCTTGTACCGTTCTTATAATTTCGTGTCTTCCTTCAATTCTTTGTCCTGTTTTGTATTTGATTCTGACGATTTCTTTCTTTGTGTTTGTCGCTAGTCTTCTGAACACTTTCGTCCCTTTGTGTTGTTCCAGTACCTTCTGCGCTATTCGAACATGTTTTCTGATGTCCTCCTTTGCCATTTTTCTGGCGATTTTATTTGTTTCGGCGTATTCTACTGATGATCTTTTGTTATTTGCTATAAGTTGTCGTCTTTTATCTAGCATGTTTAGTGTTTGCGCTCTTAGTTTATTTTGTGTTTTAGTTTTAGTTTATATATACGCTTCCGCTGCTTGGTTTAGGGTTCTAGTTATCGTTTTGTTTGCTTCGTTTATGTCATAATTACTCAATCTCTGCTCTTTAAATCTATTTCCCAGGAATGTTTGGAATTTATTTGGGTTACGTACTTATACATATTCAATTCGCAATACTTCCACAATTAAACACCGAGAAACACCAGTTATTTCCTATTTCTTTGAAAGAAACAAATGGAATTACGCATTTTTAATCGATTATCTGGAAAATTTTCATATCCAGCTGTACAACCGTAGTAATTTTTCCACAGTTTGTAGCTTTTTTCATTCAAAATGTTTCAAATTAATATAAAATTCTCAAAACGGATCTAACAAAACTTCTGGTGCATTTACACTCATTACAAATTAGATATAAGTTTCATCGAGAATAACTCCAGAAATTTGCATAGGAAAAATCGCAATCTACAATGTGAATCTCATAAGGAGCGATTGGGATAGAGTGGCGGAAAAACAGTCAATTGTAACAACTCGCATTATGATCAGCAAAGTGGAAAGACGAGATAGACGGATTATGATGCTCACGCCTGGAAATATTAAAGTAGATTTAGACAAAGTTTCTATTGAATTCGTGCCATACGTTGGAGACTGGCTGGAGCTGGACGTAAAATATGAAGTCGATGAGCAGACTTTAGATCTAAGTGGCAAAGTAATAGAAGTAAATAAAATATCCCCAATAAGGCCCCATATACAGTCTGGTAAGGTAACTTCTTGGGACGCTTTGGAAGGCAGTGGTTCCATTAGCAGTAAGGTAAAAAACTGATTAGTAGGAAACAGCCGCCCCCTTTACAAAAGTATATATTTGCAGATATTCGTTGATAAAAATGCGCTTAGCTGTGGGTACATACCTGTAGTCGGAGATCAAGTATTAGCCGAAATAATCGAGTCTGACCAGAACAACTGCACTTGGAGGGCCTTAAAGATTCTGCCTGAACATTGGAGTAATAAAGTGCAAAGTGATAAATGTGCGATTGTAAGCAAAATGAAGGAGAGTCATCCAGGTCTGGAAATTTCCGATCCTCAACTAACCTCTGACAAATTAGGAGTTCCCAAGTCATTTACTGTTACCTTAAACAATCAGTCTCAGGATTTATTGGAACTTAAAGCTGTGGAAACATCAGAATGTTCCCAGGTGCACCTTACTGAACCAATTTCGGAAAATAAGCCAATCCGTCCAGGCGAAACTTTCAATTTAAATATGATTTGCACTCCAAAAACCATGGGTGGTTCCAATGAGTTATTGGAGTTTCATTTCACTGCTTTTACAATTGGAAAGTATATAAATATCCAGGTAAACTCCAATAAAACTGGAGGAGTTTACAACAGGAATACTTCAATAAATTATGCAAATTCGTATCAGAGCACGAAACACCTTGTAAGGTAGGTAAATGTAAGCAACACCGAATGTCCTTTGTTAACCGCACTGGAAATTTGCAGTGGTCAAAAGTCGTCAAAAGTGCGCTTTCAACTTGTGAGAATTCCAGATTACCCTGCCCCGAAAAAACTAATAGATTTGGTGATAAAATATAGAGAAGATGGAGACAATCCAAGTTTTATCGAGGAGCTTAAAGTGGTGAAAAGGAGTCTATTTACCAACTTAGTAAGCACGTCTCTTGTTAATGCGTGCTCAAAATCATGTAAACTCTTTTAGACCCACATGAACTATGAAGAAAAATTCCACACTCTCCTGCACATGGATGAAATAACCAATTTAATGCTAATAAGACAGTACGATCAGGATAGGGCTTGCTTCATCAAAAACGGCGAATTTCTTATGTTGGAAATTGAAAACTTAGCTGAAAGAAGACCAAGCATTGTTTTAGGTATAAAATCAAACAGCCAAAGCACTTGTATCAGCAACAAACGTTTTCAGGCGATAGAATTATTGCTAGCGACCCTTTAAGTCAGACCAATCAGGAATATGAAGGAAATGTCTACAAAGTGGGAGCCAAACATGTATATTTGAAGTTTTCGATGCTCTTCCATGATAAATACAACGGCGAAGACTATGCCATTAGAGTTATACCAGGTATTTTGTTGTTTCCTCTGAAACATATCGTTTGACGAACTTGTTTCCAGGTCGCGCCTCCTTTAAACGGCAACATCACGCGGTGTATTTAGCGGCCAGGCATTTGGGAAGGAACTGGCTGTTTCCCACACAAATAATTCAGCAAGATCCTCAACTGCAGTTTGTCTATGAAAGTTACCCCAATGCCACTGAGGAATCAAAACATGCTGCTATAAGCAACAAGGAAAGTGAAAGTTCTGTAACCCCTGAGCATTTTAAGGCAGATGTAATCAACCAAGACGGAAACATTATAACTAATATTGACGAAGCGCAGCCCTGCAAACTGGAATGGTAATTTAGGAAATTCAAAATTCGATAGCTATAGAATGAAGTGTTTGCTTTGTAGGTACAATCGTCACTTAAACTGCAAGCAAAAGGACGCCGTAATAAATGTACTAAAAGGTACATCGAGGCCGTTGCCATATATAATTTTTGGACCTCCTGGAACAGGCAAAACTGTTACAATGTTAGAATGCATTTTGCAAATTGTGCGACTGATTCCAAACAGCAGATTGCTAGTTACGGCTCCGTCTAATAGTGCTGCTGATTTAATTGCTCTAAGACTAATTGGTAAATATATTTGTTTTCATTATTCAGGTGTGGGAAATGAATTTCTGTGAGCCACAAATAATAAGTGGAACAAGTAGAAAAAGTACGATAAAAGTACGTAAGTATGATAAAGAGCTTAAAAATAATCAGCAAAAAATGCCATAAATATCAATTTTTTTGCTGCTTATAGTCTCTTTCGGATGCCATAAAAAGCAAGTCTGTATCACGTGCGGTTTTTTTTGCTATGCATGATTGTTGTTTGATGTTGCATTTAAGGATTACGACTAAGTTACGGAAAAATCAGGAAAACGTTTGGTCAATTTCAGGATTTTTCAGCTTCTCTGGGCTTTCAAATACCGTAATAATAAACTTTTTATTGGCTACAGTTTTCGCGCCATGTTTTTTGAAAATCATCCGGTTAAGAGGTTGATTTAGCAAATTCCAGTGTTTAAAGCTAAGAAATAATTTAACCAAAAATGCATTCGACTTTATGGCATAGTCATTTTCCGATCAATTAGGACTTTCTAGCTTTGATTTGTTGCAAATTATTCGGTTATAGGTTTGATTATGCAAATTCAGAATTCGCAATCTTATGCCGCGTCCAGACGAGCCCGAGTCGAGCCTGATCAGCGGAAAATTTTGTTGATGTTTTGCCAAAACAGCGGGAGAAAATGAATAGTCTCTCGATTTTTTGACGAAATATCAAAGGAATTTTAGGCTCAAGCTCGGCTCGTCAAGTCTGGACGCACCATAAGATAGAAATTATCAAATAATTGCATTCAATTCAAGTTTTTTTGGTTCTTTTGAATACCACAAAGAGCACAAAAGGAGAGTTTCTCGTGCTACGAATTCAGTGTTTGCAAACTAAGAATGAAATTAGCAAAAATCGCAATTTAATGAAATCGTAATCCCCGATAGGCTCTTTTGATTGCCGCGAAAAGAGCACATTTCTACCGGTTGCGGTTCCCATGCTCATACATTTTTAAATTTATTCGGTTTGAAGTTTGCTTATACAAATTCAGTTTCTTTGCAATCTGAAAACAACATTATCAAAACTTCGAATTTAATTTAAGCCTTAGTCCCTCATAGAGTCTTTGTGGCTCTTTTGAATACCGGAAAGACACATTTCTATTCATTAGTGTTCTCTTGCAATGATTTTTTTAAAATAATTTGGTTAGAGGTTTGATTATCCAAATTCAGTGTTTGCAATCTAAAAACGACATTATCAAAAATTTAAATTTTGAGCACTCGGAGCATTTTCTGCTTGTTTTAATGTCGCGGAGAGCAATGCTCTATCTGTTAGGGTGTTTTCGCGATTATTATTTTTTTTAATATGCCGATTTGTGTGAATAATTGCAAGTTGATCCCATAGATGCTCAATAGGAGTAAAATCACGATTACACGCGGGCCATTGTAATCGTTGGTTTGCAAATATTGGCCACATGCGATCGTGCGTTAACACAAATTCAGTTCCAACAAAATAAACCTAAAAATTCTCCAAAATTCTGTAAGTCTCTTTCAATTGTTTTTATTGTCGGTGAATGTCTCAAATAATTCTTAAAATATAGCTGAAAAACTTGAATAACAGGCTGTGTGTGTCTGATAATGGTGCGTTTCACGGGTCACGTTGACACAAAGCGTTTAATCTATTTATGAACATACAGCACGCTTCTTAGGTGATGCCTTATTTTTCAAAGAGAACAACCTTAAGAGCTTAATCAATCTCGCCCTCAGAAATTCGTTTTCCGCACCTGTGCAGGCGCGTAAAATCTAAGATTTCAAATAAGTCGTCTGAGAACCTAGCACCCAGAAAGGCTTGCTTGTATAGCTTTGCCCTAAGAACGTGGTCTCGTGAAAAAAGCGCTAATACAAAGTTAATTCTCACTCTTTGTATCATAAGATTTTGGAAATTCTGAAGCCTGGCGACTTGGTTCGACTAGTTTCAATGAACTATGCCGTTGGAGAGAACATTCCGGCGAAATTAGTGCCTTACTGTGCAATAGGAAGTGTGGCCAAAGATGGGACAAGAAACGAAAACATCCTCGACCAAAATGGCATGACTTTTGGTAAGTAGCATAGGGCTTACTAAATAATTATTTTTGAAAAACTCAAAGTTAAAATCTCACAAATTCAATGAGTGTGATTCGAAGAAAGGTCACATAGGTACTTTATAAATTGAAAATAAAGCAAAAAGTTCATAAAAGCATAGTAGGCATGGGTAACACTGAGTTGAGTTGCGGTTTTGAGTTGTTGCCGCTCTGTGAGTTGATGAGTTATAACTCATCCCGTCTGACTGCGCCGCACGTTGGCTTATGGTATTACGCTTGTGGCGAACTTCATCCACAAACTCACAGGTGGTGGGTGTAACCAATCCTGGTTACAACAATTAACCTTTGGATTGCAAGTTCTTGAAGGCCTGGTAGTCACCATATGATTCCTGGCATTGTCGGCAGATATCACACGTGTTATGTAATTATAATGCAGCCCGTGCGATTGTGGAATTTGGAAACCAACAGGCGTGTGTCTCTCGTCTCTATTCGGTAAAACCAAAGAAAAAGAGATGGAACGCGCTGCCGGCTGCACCGCGTAAAAGCAAAGCCCACGACGTATGACTATACGACAGCACATTTATCGATTTATCGTCTGGCGTACGGCCTAATATATAAATGTGTTTACTGCAACATAAACTGCGCCGCTGAGTTACTGCGCCGGTGCGTTGGGTTGGCGCACCAAGTCATACCGCCGGCGCTGCGCCGGCTCTTGAAAATTCGCCATCTCTAATGATTACCCATCTCTAAAGCATAGCAACTTCGAGCGCTTATGAGATAATTATCTTAAACTTGAAACAATAGGCAGTTTATTAGGGGCTGCAACCTTAGTTGTGCCAAATGATTGCAGTTATGTGTGTGAATATTGCCATTTCTGGGAAATGCACACAGTTTTATTGTAGACATAACATGTTACATTTTCCATAAAAGCATACTTCTTGTTGCTGGTCGTGTTACGCCAGGAAGAATAAATTCGACTTAGACTTTGTCGGAACAAGTTGTATTAATTTCCAACAAAATAACTTTTTGTGTTCTTGCTAATTGCTAGTCGAGATCAAGTGGCGCAGTCGGTAGGACATCTAAAATCCTTCAATATCAATAGTTAATTCTTAGGTATATTAATACCAACAAAATATATTTTTTAAAGTGTTCTTGTTAACCGAGAAACATAAAGATGCGACAATATACATGGTGCAATATTTTTTAGATTTATGGTCACTTTTATCTGCCGAATCTCTTTTGTGGACAGCCACTGGGATTTTATGTCCAAACATTCCAATTTTCTCTTCAATTAAGAAACTGTTTTCCTTTTATATGTTTTTTTATCTGTCGTCATTATCCACTTATTTTTAAAAGTACCTGCCATGCCATACACATCTACGATTCGGAGCCATCGACAGTGACATACTTTCCTGTTCCATCCTATTGCAGATCAATATTATTTACCAGTTTACTGGGGCAATTTACAGAAAGATTTCCAGTTTTAAGGCCACCAAACTGTCCTGAACTAAACCTCTATGGGTCACTAGCTGTGAAGAATAACAGTAAATATGGGAACGAGACAAATACTCCTTTATTGGCAAAATTCCAATATCGTTATCGTGTGTGTCAACTAAATTTACGAGATTTGAGCTTTGAATTTTTTCAAAAACCTCTGGATTTACTAGGAAGCTCCTTTGAGAACCATAGACTAACATGCTGAGTTATTTTCAGATTGCAGCAGGGAAGTCTTGGGACGGCACAAGATAACAATATCAACCTGCTCAAGTGCGGCAACTCTTCACATGATGGGTTTCCCGCGCGGTCATTTTACGCACATTTTCGTGGACGAAGCTGGCCAAGCTGCCGAGCCTGAGGTGATGATTCCCATTTCGTTTTTGGACAAATACATTGGACAGGTTGTACTGGCAGGTAGATATTTCAACTGGATGAGCGCAGCGTACTCAAATACTAATTTTGATCGTTCTCAAAAATATCAAATTCTCCTGTATAATTTTAGGTGACCCGATGCAGCTGGGCCCAGTGGTTCTTTGCAAAATAGCAAAACAGTGCGGCTTATGTGAGTCGTATCTTGAGCGCTTAATAGACAGATTTCCCTATAGCAGGGACATTCAAGGCTTCCCTACTACTGAAGGTTTCGATCCTCGCCTGGTTACAAAACTGCTGCACAATTACCGATCTACCAGCGTTATTTTGAACTTATTCAGCGAACTGTTTTATCATGGAGATCTGATTCCTACCGTGAGTTTTTGGGGGGGTTTTTTCAGTAGTTTTTAAGGATGGTTGATTTTTTAGATAACCGAACGCGATAGCCCGGAGTATAAATTGCTCAACTCTTTGGCCTCTATATTGCCTAAACTTGCAAATAATTCTGTGCCTTCGGTGGTTTTTCATGGAGTAGAAGGGGAAAATTACCAAAGCTCCGATTCTCCGTCTTGGTAAATCAGCTTTTTTCTCTGAAATACTTGCAGATTCCATAGCTGTTTTCTTCAGGTTCAATCCGCATGAAGCAGCGCAAGTTTTCTACTATGTGAATGAACTGTTCAGGCTAGGATTGAGCGAGAAGAATATCGGCATTATTACTCCCTACACCAAACAGGTATACTTGTCCTACCGATATCCAACTGGGTAAGCATGTGGCAATTTTCAGGTGAAGGAAATTCGGCAGCTTCTCAAAGAAGCTGAGTTCGCCCTCCCAAGAGTGGGCACAGTGGAAGATTTTCAAGGTGTAGAATTCGACGTAATTCTACTCTCCACTGTAAGATCTTCGCAAAATTATGTCGCGCGTGATGTTCAGTACGGTTTGGGGTTCGTATCGAACCCTCGTCGGCTCAACGTCGCTATTTCGCGGCCCAAATCTTTGCTAATCATAATGGGCAATCCCAGATTGTTGGTCTCTGACACATGTTGGAGACATGTTGTCGAATACTGCGTAAAATACGGCGCTTATACAGGGTGCACTTTTTAAACACATCAGGTCGAAATAAATGTTTATTTTCAATTAGAATAAAACTATTGAAGTATGCAATTTTTTTTACCTCCGCCTTGGGCTGTTGTTTTATTCTTCCTTGCCTCTCTTCAAGAAGTTTTGTACTGCGTTTGATTCGAATATTATGCAAGATAAAAGAGCTCCAGTGCACGATCCTATCCAATATGTCACTATATGTTCAACTGCTGTATTTCCCACACATCCAAACTTCAGCGACGTGGCCAATGCGGGATTAAAATAGCCGCCTGATATGTTAAAAGCTAGAACAACATTTTGGGGTTTTCGCAAAGCTTTTAATTATTAGCTGTTGCCTACCTAAAACGACCATAGTGGTGGCAAAGGCTGCATCCACAACCCCACTGCACCTGAACGACTTTTCTGCCAATATTTTCGACATCACCCTGCAGAGGCATGTAAGGGCGCATTCTACTATTGCCCCCATAACCATGTCGACTTGTAGGTCGGCCGCACATTCTTCGTAGGCTTTATCCTTGTGGGTTTCCACTAGCTCTATAGCCCACAGTACCTGCACATATCTGCAAGAATTTTCCATTGGAACTCCGGAAAATTGCGTACAATTCAATTGAAAATTACTTAAAAGTTAACAACGCTGCCACCAACTGAACCCCGATAATGTTCAATGCGGACTTCCAAGTTCTCTGGCCTGCAAACGCTTCTTCCATTGGGCAGTAAGGGCAGGCGGTTGCCTCCCCCCATTTCGTCGACCACCATATCGTAAGTAACAGCAGAAATAACGCGTACGCATTGACTCCCCAATTATCTGCAACTGTATTAAGTATTTTAGTAATCATCCTAGCGATTTTCTATGCCCAATATATTTACCTATAATTAGCTCGAAACAGGCCGCACAAAGTTCAAAAGTGGCGACTAATTCCAATAGGAGTTGCCTCGCTAGTGAGTCGCTTTTGGTAAAGGCAGTCACTAACTTTCGGAGTTGCGACGCTAAGTATAGCGTAACTAGTATGTAGATAACCGATACCGATAATGGATGCAATCCGAAAACATTGTGCTTCTTGCTAGAATTTAAACGGTTAATCTTCTACAATCATATAAGCTCAAATCAACCACAATGCAGGTTGTTTACAATACGGTTCACCATGCTAGTTGGGCACCTGGTTAAATAAGAAAAATCGTTTACATACCTATTACCTAAAATGCCTAAGTTTTTTAAAGCCTTAGCTAAGAGCCTGGGGAAGCCAGTATTCGATTTCATGTCACTTTAGAAGATTTAAAGAGAATGAAAATGAATGGCAGCAAAATTCTACTAATGTTCCTACTATTCGTTGTGTATTATGATAGTCCAGTTATAACATGTGGTGTATTAATAGACTTTTTGGTCACAGATATAATGTAGTTATTTTTAAATTTACACTTACCGGTGTGACAGTGCACTTGGAGCTATTTTCGAAACTGTGTTAAATCTTCTTGAAGTTCAGCGAGCAATAGGTCAGTCCATAAAATTCCTTAGTACATATGGTAAGGTCCGGATATAGCGAACTTGAATAATTGAAACACGCTTAACGCTGCGCTTCCTCATTTATATTCTTATTATCACTTTCTTCAATTTTTGCGACTGCATTGTAAAACTTTCATTAGCGAAAACGTTAAAAAATATTTTTTTTTCGTTATGCAAAGAAAAATGTACCTAATCTAACACAGAATTTCATTCCCATTTCCTATGCGTTTCTGCAGCCTAACAATGATTTTATTGACTCTTTAAGCATTCACTTGCTGGTAATTGGGCGTCTAAATCAAACCCTTCCTCTGTTTCATAAAAGCTTGCAAATAACTTTCTTAGTAAGTTCATGCTAAGCCCGATGAACGAAGTTGAGAGCATCTAAAGGCTCACGGAAAATTTTTTATCTCTGTTTATTGCTTCCTATTTTTTTCATTGGTTTTATTTGTCTGTATTACCATTTTATCGAATGGATTGATTCTGGTTGTTCCATGGGTTGATTTAAAGACACTTCAACATGCACTGCTTTTCATGGTTTATTTTTTATGTTTTCATGGAAATTTTCTTATGGTTTTCTTCAGTTCTTTATCCGATTCAGGAAGTTCGTCCGCAGAACATAATATATTAACCAAAGGTTACCATTTCAGTGATAGGGTTTTATTTTCGTAGCATCTAGGATTAGCCGATTTTTCCGCTTGGGCACAGAATTTCATTCTCATTAGCATTTTTGGGTTTCGGCAGCTTTACAACCATTTGATTGATTTTTTAAGCATTTATTTGTTGACAATTGAACATTTAATTCAAACCCGTCCTATGTTTCATAAAAGCTTGCATGCCGATTGCAACGCTGCCTATTGCTTCCAATGTTCTCATTAGTTTTATTTGTCTGTATTTGTATTTTATAGTATAGTATATATTTTATATCCTTTTTGATCCATGGATTAGTAATCTGAGTAGAGATGGGTAACTCAGTGAACTTTCAAGAGCCGGCGGAATGGATTGGTGCGCTAACCCAACGCACCGGCGCAGTAACTCACCGGCTCAGTAAACTCATTTATATATTGGCACAATATACAAATTGTACGCCAGACAATAAATGGATAAATGTGCTGTCGTATAGTCATGCGTCGTGGGCTCACTCGACTCACAGAGCGGCAACAACTCAAAAGCGCAACTCAATTCAGTGTTACCCATGCCTCAGTGTGAGCCATTTTGCAGAATCTTGTTTTGGAAAGCTTGATTATGCTTTTTCAGCATGGAGAAATTTCCAGGGGTTACTTGCTCTGCTTTAGAATGCAGATTTGTTTTCATTGAAGTTTGCTGGTGCAACCAACCGCGGTTCTGCAGGCTCGACCAGAAGCTTCTTAAAAATCCGAAAAATCTTTGATTTTTGTGAATTTTTGTTATTATGAAGCTTGCTTCTTTCTGATGCAGAAATGTCAATGGGCTGTTGGCTCTGTTTTCGAATGCAGATGTATTTTTATTGAATTTTGTTGGCGGAATTAACCGCTCCTCTGCCGGCTCAAATTCAGAAGATTTTTAAAAATCAGAAATTGTTTGGATTTTCTAAAATTTTTGTTTCAGTGAAGCTCCTTTATGCCTCTTTATAATGTAGAAATTTCAAATAACCGCTAGTGCTGGTTTAGAGCACAGATTTGTTTTTATGGAAGTTTGTTGGTGCAATTAACCGCTGTTCTGCAGGCCCAAGTCCAGAAGCTTCTTAAAGATCCAAAAATGCTTACATTTTGACGAATTTTTGCGGATAAAGTCCGCACAAGGGTAATAGCGTACTAAAAGGTGTGGCGCAGTCAGACGGGATGATTTGTAACTCATCAACTCACAGAGCGGCAACAACTCAAAAGCGCAACTCAACTCAGTGTTACTCATGCCTAAAACTTAATTAATTTAAAGGAATTTAAATTTGCTTTTTCTTATCTTTTTTCATGCTAATTTTCTGATGGTTTTCTATAGTTCTTTATCCGATTCAAGAAGTTCGCCCACAAAAGATCAAATATTATACAAGATTTACGGTTTTGAGTGCTTTTTCTTAACATAAGCCTGACGACCTGGGTGGTATGGGAACGGTAGATTTAGAAAATCTCATTTATTGGGCAACATCACTCTGTTTAACCGTTTTGCACTAATTTCAGATATCTGATTTGCGTATTTGCTTGAGAATTTTGAGTTTCCCACACGCTCACTATACATCATTCACGATATAACATGTAATAATAGGTCCGATTTTACGTGGCAATATTATTGGATTATTACCTGAAAATCCCCTGGAAAGTTAACGTAATAAGCGCAGCATTTAAAAATACGCTACCAAGATTCGTACTTCGGCTACTTCATGCGAATGTTCTTTATAAACGGTTCCAATAAATCCAAAAAAAGTTTTAGTCCTATGGGACAAGACCACGTAATTTCAACCAGAGTTCTCTATAAAACAAAATCCACTATAACCGGGTTTACTAGAGTGGTGAATTAAGGCACTAGTTTTATAAGTAATAAATAAGTCAACTTTAATGTGTATGTACAGAACAATTACTTCAGAGCATTATTTGGTGTTTAAGGGACTTTTTCACTCTGGAAATTAACAGTCTCCCATCATAGCTCAACGAAGCAAACACCCAGGGCTCAGACGGTGACCATTCTGCGCAATAAACACTGTCCTCATGGTCACACCACTGCAACGGTCCATCAGGAAGCAGCTGCTTAACTTCCGCACCTCTGGGCTCATCAGTTTCGCAGATATTTTCTGAACTGACACTCGCTGCACTGGAAAGCAGCACTCTGGCATCCGAACTGGCGGTCAGAAGCAACTGGTCGTGAAAGTGATTGAAGCGAACACACCAGACCCAATGAGAATGTTCATTGCTGGAATAAACCGGACTGGTAGGTTGACGAAAGTCCCAAATTTTAGCGAAACCATCGTCGCCACATGTGGCGATATGGTACTGTTTATTCATGTTGTAGTCCAAATCTCGCACTAATTGATGATGGGCGCCATCAATTTGCCAAGCAAGATCGCCCGTTCTGGTATCGTAGGTTTTCAGGTGGGTCTCAGAGGCGGCAGTAAATTGGTTGCAGTTTTGGTGTGGGTTCCACTTACCCGTTGTAAACTTGGGATTGTGCTTGCCTGTCATGGAAAACTTACTTTAGCACAGTTATTGCCGAATGTTTCATCAAGTTTCGTAATTTATTTGATTAACAGTGCCGTCTAGCACCCGCAGCAGTGCCAGGTCAAGAGGATTTTGCACCACTTTCAAATTGACTCGTTTTTTAGTTTCACTTTGCAATATAACACTTTTAAGCACGGTATATTGTAAATGCTGTTCTAAACTGTTTCGGCATGACACAGGAACAGCTGGATCAAAACGTACAGCTTTTACTACAGCCGCATTGTAAAATTGCTAGACCTCGCAAACCGCAGGCACAAATCTAAAGTTTGGCCCTGATCACTTGCTTGCCTAATAATAAGCGTCAAATCGTAGCAGGGCTTCGCCCCTCAGCAAAGTCTCAAAATGTAATTCAGACTCAGATTATAAACGGTTGGAAATATCGCATCTTTCGACAAAGACCACAAAAGCGATGGTTGGACGACATTAAAAAGAAAGCGGAAGGTCTTGGTTTCCACTTGCTCACGACAGAAATGCATGAAAAGCTGCAGGAGAGTCCTACGAGCAGCAGTTGACTGACACAGGCTGAAGAAAATAAAGTAAAATTACTCACCGTCTAATTGAAATTTCGTAACAGCTTTCGCATGGGAATCGGCCACGTCCCATAAAACCACATTATTATCTATCACACTGGCAGCTTTTGCAGAATCAGTCGGATGAAACTCTGTGGTTTTGGTTTCAGCCCCAAATTCACTGGTATCAAACTTAGTAACAATCTCCAAATTCTCTATGCTATCAGGATTTTCCATTTCTGGAAGTCTCAGTATGGCAGTTCTGAAAGCGCAGCTATTTTCACTGGCTACAGCATTGTAACATGTAGCCAGCCTGGACGAGTCCAGGGGCTGGTAGTAATTTTCCCCAAATTTCACCCTCAGAATGATGAAAAACCGACGTTTTTTACAGTAGAAATTTCCTCATTGAATTCTACCAAATGGATCTGGTTGTTCGCTTGTTTGAGGGACTGCGTCCCGATTACAAATCTGATTTTTTCTGTTTCGGCCAGTTGTGGAGCCAACGCTCTTGCTTGAATTCCAGGCCATAAATCACCGAATTTTCGTTGCTCATTTCACACGGGTTCTTTAGCAAAAAAATGCCCACATAAATCAGTTGTAAACAAACAGTATAGGTTATGTTTTGAGGAAAGTCCAAAACGTCACAATTAATCTGGCGCTCTTAACGGATTTATAAAAATTCCCTTAGATACAAGTGAAAACATGTATATTTGTTTCCTCATTATTCTCTAAGGCTTTGCATGTTTATTTCAGCAAATTAATGCGAATTATTGTAGGCTTTGAAGCACCAGAAACTATAAACTATGACCTTTTTAGATTGTTTAATAAATCCGTGAGCCCCATTTGGCCATTATCCGTCCTCTGACAGCACTGTCAACGTCACTAAGGACTTGTTGTCCTTTCCAGTTATTGTTTTTTTTTAATTCCGATTCGGCTTGCGCCACTTAATTTATCGATGAAGTGCTGTTTGGAAGTGGAACCAGTGTCTAATCTCGCTATTGATCCTATCTTATCACGCAGGTAAACAAAAAATGAGTTTTGGCGTGATGAACGAAGTACGATCAGGATGACGTCCCTGTCCTCTCCAAACATAAATGAAAAGTTAACAAACAACGAAACTAAACCTTCTGGAAGTCCGCCGTCGAGTCCCAGGTGCAGCCCTAGGCCAAGCCCACAGCCCCAAACCAAGCAGGAGCATCTTAAAATTGACATATCTGGTGCAAACTCCAAAGATAATGTTTTCAAGCATGAGGGGTCGCCCTCAAGCCAGGAGAGCTCCACTAGTCGGATCAGCAGCGCCAGCAGCCTTGAACCGCCATTTCCAAACGATTTAAGGTCAGATATCCGATCAACATCAAAGACAAGAAGGACACCCGCACTAAGAAAAAGTCTTCTTGTTCAACTCTTTCTACCCGACATACAAGAGTCGATCAGAGGACTTCAAAAAGCTTTTTGCGGACGTGCCAGGCGATGAAAGGCTAGTAGTGGATTACTCTTGTGCTCTACAAAAGGAAATCTTAGTACAAGGCCGTCTGTACATCACCCAGAACTATTTATGCTTTTACGCCAATATTTTCGGTTGGGAAACCAATTTGACTTTGAAATGGAAGGACGTGGCTGCGATTACGAAAGAGAAAACTGCCCTGGTAATACCTAATGCTGTGCTAATATGTACAAAATCCGAGAAGTACTTCTTCACCAGCCTGGTGCAACGGGACAAGCTTATTTAATGGTCTTTCGAATATGGCAGAACGCTTTAATGGACAACCAATGTCCCAACAGGAGATGTGGACATGGGTTCACCAGGTACTTATTTATCTTTAGCTTGTTTGCAAAATTCATCATTATGCAACCTAGTTAGTTGACTGCATTCTTAAACCCAAATTGCGTTGAATTTATTGTTAAGCAAGCGGTTTTCTTTGCTTCAGTGCTATGGCAGTGAATTGGGTCTAACCAGCGACGACGAAGATTATATATCTCCAAATCAAGACGAGATAAGTTATCTTCCCGCTTATCTGTGGACTCGTTTAGTGAGGTTATTGCCAGTCTAGATACTGTAATGGATCACATTGCTACTGAGGAGAAGATGGAAGATCCAAAAAATTCTGGACAACAATCATCCAGCCCTAACCAGTCAGTTAGTGGTGGAAACACCCATACACATACCGAGAATTCCGAATCGGAAACCGACAAACCAATTAGGTATTAATGCTTGGTGGAACTTGGTGTTGGAACACTAATGACTCAGCTATTTTTACAGTATGAAGGAATCCGTAATCTTTGAATGCACGTCTCCACATGAAGGCAGAATACTCCTCGATAAAGTTACCCCGATTCACTTGGACCAACTCTTCACCTTACTCTTTACCTCTTCAAAATTCTACCTAGATTTTCATGCATCGCGCAAGACTTTCTGATCTTACTCAAACTCCATGGACTCACAACCCCTTGGATAATAGCAAGAGTAGGGTTGTCAATCTCACCATGTCTCTGGGTCAGACTATGGGGCCGAAAACATGCCAGGTGAGTAAATTAATTTGTGCATTTTGTTCACTGAGGTTGGTTTATAAGGTTTCGTCCTTTGAATCACTTTAGTTCTAAGGTTTTGTGCGTGTCTAGTAAATTTTAGTTTTTGGTCTAGTATTATCCCTAGGTAGTTTATTTCTTGCTTTGGAGTAGAGTACTCTTTGTGGATATTACTCTTATTTAATTATTTATCTGTTTTATTTGTTTTCAATGATTTATATTATTCTAATCCAATGTGCCTCCAGTCTGTTAGTCAATGGAGTTTACACTTTTTTCATTTTTCCCAAGTTCTAGAATTTTGTCATTCATTCATGATTTTTTAACAAGCTTTCTGCTTGTCTGGTTACAAATCCTGAGCAATGACTTGTCTAATTTCTTTAGTTTCTAGTAGGTAACTCAGGGAGTTTTTCACGAGTTTCCAACAGTAACTCACCGGTGTAGTTGTGTTGCAGTCACCCATGTGGTAAAACGTTACTCATAAGGATGTGGTGACCTTTTTTTTAGGTGTTAAAATTCCAGAGCCTCGTAAAGCTTATAATCCGCCACTGGGTTAAATGCTGCTTGGCGTAATTCAAAGTGCGGCGCAGTCAGACGCGATGAGTTACAACTCATTAGCGCACAGAGCCGCAACAACTCAAAAGCCCAACCTAACACAGTGTTACCCATACCTAGTCTCTTGACTCAAATTCTACGGGTATTTTATTATCCTGGCTTTCAAATTAAATCAGTTTAGCATTCTAACTCAACATCTTTCTTTTCGTAAATCGTAAACCCCATTAATTGCCCTTAAATGGTTCAACGAACTCATCTAAGTTAATATTGCTTAAAAAACTCTCCCGAAGGTGAGCAAAACATGATTTTTGCGTTCTATATGCCATGCAGATTAGTCCAACGCTACTGAACATCCAACCCATAAATCGAACTCAGCTAACTCCGACATTAAACCGTGCAATTTTCGGGCCAAGTCCCACAATACTTTTATATTGTTTCCAATACCCACACAGTTAGATTTAGCTGTTTTTTACTATCCAGGTAACTGAACTCCCACATGCTGCCTTGCGCAAATCGGGCAGTCTCTACGCTGTAGACGTGGAAACGGTAAACGCCGGGAGTCCTTATGCAGATAGCTTTTACGTGGACTGTTCACTACTGCCTCAGAAAAGTATCGGATACGCACAGTTCAATTCATGTAACCGGCCAGTTGAAGTTCAAAAAGATATATATGGGGCCTGGTGAAGTCGGATGATTGAACGAAACGTCTGGTCCGGTTTGGAGGACTTTTTCTCCAAACTGAAGGAAGCGTTGCAAACGGAGGCGAGGACAACATACCGGAACCGCGCAGAAAATCGCGCCGCAAAGGCGAATGCATTCTATGCCTCGATACAGTATTGAGGATATTCGGTTGAATGTTCCGGCGAAAAACGAATGCCCAAGCAGGAGGGATTTTTTACAACCGATGTCTGTACAGTCATCGTTCTGGTCGTATTGCTATTCTGCTGATTCTAAATGTGCTGCTCTACTACAAGCTCTGGTCCCTTGAAGAGGCGCCGCCCTCTTTCAAGCTGATGGACTTCAGCACGCTGAAAAATTCCCCAAATCGCACGACGAATGGATTGAACTGTTGCAACAGCAAGAAACAATGCGCACCGCTGAAGCCCAGAAATGGCAATCTACTTTGAGACATGGTGGTGAAACTCCTCGGGAAGCGGAAGAAGCTTTGGAGCAGCTGCAAAAGTCGATCATCCCAACTATTTAAGCAAAGTTCTGACGCTATGCAGGAGGAAGGGTTGAATAATGGACAGCCCAACACCGAGCTGTAAATTATTCAATCCAGAAAGATATTGAAGTATTAAAAATATACCAAAGAAGATTTTGGAATTGGAAAAATCATACGTAAGGATACTTTTAAATCGTCGTAGAAAGTGGATAAATCTAGTTGATAAGCTTGTAGATGTAGTTTCCTTTCCATTAATGCATTTACTGTTATTCTATAGAGTGTCTCTAAAAGCTGCTGAAAAATTACTCCCGAAAATTTCTGGGGCTAAAAAGTTTATGTTTTCGGAGATACAGCGGGTGAAAGTTTCCCAACCGAACCCAAACAACGGATTGACACACAAAATTGAATTCGCTTTAAAAATATGTAAGTTATTCCAAACGGCCTTTTCGACATTTTATAACGAAAATCAAAGCAAATTCCATTTTTCTCCAAAAAAATCTGTGACCAATCTGAAAAACAAATCAAGCTTTAAAAGCATGCAAAGCGAATTCAATTTTTTGCGCAAAAAACTGTGACCATACACCAGTTTCTAAAGAAAAAAATTATATTCAAAATGGATTAGTCGTCCTAATTTAGCCTCGGAAATATGAAGCACCATTTGTCTGCACCTATTAAAGACTGGGTAAATACATTGTTAGAGTAACCTTTATCCAAGGCGAGGCAAGTGGATTTTATAGTTCAATTGTTATCCCTAATTCATTGCACGTTATGCAATTCAAGTCTATGAAACTTTCAACTTGGTCCACTCTGTATTGTTTAAGGCCACACCCACTTACTCTTCAGAGTACTGCTCATTTTTCGGAGTTTGGTCTGGAATGACTCCTGTTTAAGAAAGAGATCCTGTTATGAAATCGTTTCTCTTTAATTTTAAGAAATTGTGATATACTTTTTATTTGATTTGTAAATGGTAGACGTTTAGATCCATGCGGATACCCGTATTGAAGTTAGGCGGTGTTATGTAGAGTCCTAGAGTGATATACTTAAATACTTACCATCTAAGTGTCCACTTTCTTTTTAGCGCACCATATATTAATATTTTTGGCGTAAATTATATATTTAAGAGTAATAAACACCCATCAATACACAGATGATGATGTAGGGCGAGGCGTAATTTGGTGAATTCTTTTGGAAGTGTAATTAGCAATAGAAGATCTAAATACTGTGAAGCATTGAAAATTTTGGTAGTTTCAGCTCTAGTTCTACGCCAGATTGTAAATCACTCTGTATAGTTGGGTTCTTTGAACAGATCAATGTAAACTTCTACTCTTATTACCTATTATAAGTTAAAAAATTTCAGTCGTCTTTAGTGTTGGTTGTTGGTAAGAAGTGTTACTGGTATTTGACTATAAAATCGGCTGTTTGTATTTGAATTGTTAGTTAATATATTTTTTCAATTAAAACTTGTTTGTTTTTATTGTTGATCACATGCGTTTACATTGGTGTTAATAAACACCCAAAATACTAGTGAGTGTGGCTCCAATGTGAATGAGCCAGTGTAGGGCACTGTTGTGGGTTGAAAGTCTGGCAAATCTCCTTCCGAAGACACTTTTAGGATTTCTCCATTCAGTTTGATTGTCCTGAAAACAACAAAGATTGCAAGAGCGGGCGATATTGTTTTGGTGGTGAATCACGCCCAATTAGATAATCCTGATTTAGAAACTATTAGTTTCCTTCTTTTTTAAAAGTCAGACACTTCGGTTTTCTATGCTCCTTTTTGGTTTCTTTAAAGGAAATTGACGTATACTTTTGGAGCCGAACAACCTATATTAGACATGAGTCCCTGATTTTTATTTGATTTTATATGATTATCTAATACTTGTTTGGCTTTTTAAAAGATGAAAAACTGCCAATTTCTTTCCAGAGTAGTTCACAGCGATTTTTTTTTATTACTTACTGTGAGTATATATTTTCATCATAGGTCAGCTGGTAGACCAATACATCTTCGTCAGCCTCAAAGCCTTCAATGCTGATTGTGGTCTTTTCACTATTAACGTTGAACCCAAATACTGCAACAGAGATCATTTTTTATTATATAGCGAGCTGAAAGCTCCAAGAAACTCACCAACTACTGAAGATTCAGCATCTTTAGCGCAATGCGCATAGAGTCTGACTGTGTTATCAGAGCTTCCATCATTGGACAGGGACAAAACACTAGTGCCAACAAGTTTTTTATAAATAACACTCAGCCACCAGTCCTGGAATGCATCCCGAAGTAAAGCACCTGAATTAGTTTCTAAAGTAGCACAACTCACAGGGTTGGGGACGTAGTCGGGGTCGAGCAACGCATAGTTGTCCACATATATTGTCTGTCTGATAATAACATCCAGTCCCAGTCTTGCTCCTAAACCTAGCTTATCTAGCCAGAGGAAGGTTCCTAGGAACCTGTTGGACATGTTTGCAGCTCCTCCGTTATATGCCGAAGAAGTTTCACCTGAATCAGAGCTAAAAATTATACTTCGCCAGTCTATAAAGTGAAGATGGTATATATCAGAATATGATATTTGAGGTAAATTGAGTCGGTGAGTTTTACCCCGTGGCACATGAAGCACAGATAAGCAGACTTATGAGGTTATCGACTTTTATTGAATTCCAGTTGTTTTTCCGATACGTTTACACGCTCACTTATCACTGTTTCTATAATTTTCTCAAGAGTTTTTGTATTTTTTCTTGAACGTAGTTGTGTACTTTCTCCATTCATTTGGGTCTTTTTTAGTTGATGATCGTTTTGTAGAAAAGATTTGTCAACTGCTCATTTCGTTTGTTACTTAGTCCGGGTGTAACGCTGTTTTTTAATATTTTTGCCAGTTCTTTCGTCATTTTATCTAGTATCTCGACCAGATTTTTCACTTCTTCATCCACTTTTTTGCCTTCTTCATCGTCTCCTTTACCCCTTTTTTCGTTTTCCTCTTCAGGACTACAGTTGGTCAAATTACGTTTTGCTGTTGAATTGATTAGCGTGTTTTCTTGTATTTGTGGATAGTCTACTATTTCGAGTTTCTGATTTCTCAGCATTCTTAATACATATTTTTGTGCTAATTCCGTGAAAAACATCCTACCAGCAGTAAAATTTCCCTAAAAGTTGACTTTTGAGTGTCGATTTTACATCAGTTTCATCGCAAAACTGAAGTTTTTTCTGCACTATACATATGCCTTTGTGTACTAAGAGGGCAATCTAATATAAACATGTAATAGTTAAGAAATGCCGTGCGTACTATGTTTTCCTTTAAAAAGTTCAGCATGTTGCTGGTACAAAAAATGTCTTCCTTAGCTACTGATCTCTAGAAAACTTAGTTGATCTATCTGCATTTTGGAGAAAAAATATACTTCAAGCATCCTCTAAAATGTAACTAAACTAGAGTCATTTTGATCTAACGCTTGTTCCATTTCCTTTGAAATTCGATGATAAAGTGCAACGAAAATTAGGTTACATATACTTAATGGATCTTTATGTGTTTTTTCAACTGAATGTTACGAATTTTATTTTTGCAGTTTCTTTCCTTTCCATTTGCAATAATCAGATTTACGTATTCAGCTAATCTTTTAGAAACATAATAAGCTCACCCAACCAAACTTTGTTGCCAGATCCTGAACTGCTCACGACCTTTTCCACTACGCTAATCCTCTGCTCCAAATAGTTGAAAGTACTCGAGCTTAGGAAGAGTTCTTCAGTTGCATCTCTGCCAGCAAAGTAATACCTAAAGCGATTTATATTTAGCATTCCCCGAATGAAGCATCTTCATCCCGTTGCCTACTGGTGCCACGTAACAGCATGTACAAGATGTGCCGCCTCCTTTAGGAAAGTGCTTAAATACTCTTGGTTGCTTTCACTGCCACCCACATCAAACATGTCATTGCCCACCAAGTTTGCAGATTTGTAAATCTCATATTCGTCCAAAATATCACGCAATGTTTGATAGTCTGCAGCCAATTGAGAAGCGGCTACGTTCGTTTCGTAGATATACTGATACAGATCGGGTTCTGGAAGGTTGAATGTTTAGTTTTAATGGTGCAGCACAAAGTCCAGGTTTACCATTGCCCAATTCCCAATCAAGTTGCATTTGATGTTCGCTGGAAAATGCGATCATCTCTCGAGCATTTTCAGAGTTCCAACTACCATCGTCGTTTCTTAGCAAAGAGTTCAGATCAAAGATTAAGCTCACGCCAGCATTTTGGGTAAACTGGTACAGTCGCAGGTAGTCGGATGCTGAAAGAGGTAAAACATAGTGTTTTTGATGGTGATGCAAACTGAATTATTGGCGACAGTTACATAGAAAAGTTATATCAGCAGCTTGAAGTCGCTCCGATTGTTCCTCTCGAGCAAAAACTATTCTGTCTGCATATGTGCCTCCAATCCGAAAATACATGGGCGCAAGATGAGCTACCAGTCTGGTTAGGTAGGGATCGCTGAAAGTGGTTCAAGTAGCTGTAGAATGAAGTCAATTCGTATTGTTGAAATAACTTGCTTGATCTGAGCAAATTTGGTCCCACTCTAAACTTTCAAACAAGGTTTAACCGGATTTTTCGTTTTTGTGCATTGATTTTCCTGTCCATGATTGAAATAATGGATTGATTAAATTTACTTAGAATGACTCCCGCATCTCGATATGCGGCCTGGGCGTCGAGAAATAGGCTCTAAAAGTAGACAGTGCAAGGTGGGCTTGATATAGCAAAACTAATGAAAGTTCAAATATTAATAACAATTCAAACTCCGGCCCACATGGAACCAAATTGACATTGACCATTTAGTCAAGTTTCTTTTGTGAATTCTTGAGACCCGCATCTCGATTACCGGCCTGGATACTGAGAAATGGGCCATAAAAGTGAACACTACAAGACGGGCTAAATCGCGCAAATCTAATGAAATTTCTTGAATTTTTAACAATTCAAACTCTCGCCGAAATGAAACGCAATATACAACTATTTTAAATATTATATAAATATTTAAAAAAAATTCCAAATTTTATAACAATTCAAATTCGGGCCGAAATGGAACTCAATGTTCGCCAATCATTAACTCAAGCTTGTTTTATGCATCTTTGAGACCCGCATCGCGATATCCGTCCTGAATACTGAGAAATGGGCCATAAAATGGACCGTACAAGACGGGTAAATCACGCAAATCTAATAAAAATTCTAAAATTTATAACAATTCAAACTGTCGATGAAATGAAACGCAATTTACAAAGAAACTTAAGTCAAGCTTCCTTTGTAAATTCTTCAATACCGTATCCGGATTACCGGCCTGGATACTGAGAAATTGGCCAAAAAAATGGACAGTGCAAGACGGGCCGAATCGCGCAAATCTAATGAAATTTCTAAAATGTATAACAATTCAAACTCTCGCTGAAATGAAACGCAATTTACAACAAACCTTACGTTAAGCTTTCTTTATGCATTTTTGAGGCCCGTATAGCAATTTCCGGCCTGGAAACTGAGAATGGGCCATAAGAATGGACAGTACAAGACGGGCCAAATCGCGCAAATCTAATGAAACTTCTAAAATTTGTAACAATTCGAACTCTGTCCGAAATGGAATTCCATGTACATCGAAGCTTAAGTCAAGCTTGCTTTATGCTATTTGAGGCCCGCACCGAGATTTTCGTCTTAGATAGTGAAAAATGGGCCATAAAAGTGGACAGTACAAGACGGGCCGAATCGCGCAAATCTAATGAAGTTTCTAAAATTTATAACAATTCAAATTCTGGCCGAAATGGAACTAAATTTTCG
The DNA here is from genome assembly GCA_024550625.1 of Dendroctonus valens. Classification (NCBI taxonomy): domain Eukaryota; kingdom Metazoa; phylum Arthropoda; class Insecta; order Coleoptera; family Curculionidae; genus Dendroctonus; species Dendroctonus valens. The sequence goes on from JAJTJO010000010.1 coordinate 1,915,081, forward strand.
TCGAACCTTAACTCAAGCTTGTTTTATGCATTTTTGAGGCCCGCATCGCAACACCCGTCCTGAATACTGAGAAATGGACAATAAAATGGGCAGTACAAAACGGACCGAATCGCGCAAATCTAATGAGATTTCTAAAATGTATAACAATTCAAACTCGGACCGAAATGGAACTCAATTTACAATAAGCCTTAAGTCAAACTTGCTTTATACATTTTTGAGGCCCGCATCGCAAATTTCGGTTTGCATACTGAGAAATGGGCCGTAAATGGACAGTACAGGACGGGCCGAATCGCGGAAATCTAACGAAAGTTCTAAAATTTATAACAATTCAAACTCTCGCCGAAATGAAACACAATTTACAACGAACCTTAAGTCAAGCTTCCTTTATAAATTCTTGAGGCCCGAATCCGGATTACCAGCCTGGACACTGAGAAATTCGCCATTAAAATGGACAGTGCAAGACGGGCCGAATCGTGCAATTCTTATGAAATTTCTAAAATTTATACCAATTCAAACTCTGACCGAAATGGAACGGAATTTATATCGGGCCCTAAGTCAAGCCTGCTTTATACATTTTCGCCACCAGCGTCTCGACATCCAGCCTAATTTAGTTTCTTTTTAATTACTCAGTTTAAAGTGAAAGATATTTTTTTCTTCTTTATAGCATTTCGAGATGGTTAACCCAAAATTCACATCACCCTGTCTAACTATCCAACTCATTCCCAGAAGTATTTTGCGTAAATATTTGACGGACATGAAATTTTCCAATTAAGAATGATTAATTTACCTTAAATTGAAACTGGCATATCTGTTTTCAATGCTGCTACAGTCCAGGGCAACACTTAGAAATTTCTCACTGACCACTAATAGGGCCTTATCCCGATCATCCAGGGTGAAAGTCAAGCAATGCACCATTGCAACCAATGGTAATAGAGTGATCACTAAAGCAAATGAGACAATTGAGTGCAACTCGCTTAAACGTCGTCTAGAACTCCCGTTCCATTGATCTGCCAATTTACTCACCGAACTTCATTTGGTCAGTATATCGAGGTCAGCTGATGGTATACAATAAACAGATACTCGGCACTTGTTAAATGCATCTCTATATATATAGATATCCACAGTTGTTATCATTTGTAGATAAAATTGTTTTTTTCCTCTTCATTCCGAGATTTACATTGCATGTTAACAAGCGCTACTTGATGGTGTTTATCCGAGAGCGTCACTCCTATTACATCTAAACAGCAAAACACTTAAGGAAATTAATAATTTATTTTAATTCGAAAATTCCTGGGTTTACCCCTGATAACATCCGCAAGTTGTTTATAAACTTTTACAGCTAATACCGTTAATGCTATTGCGATTTCTACTGACCCCATTATTCACTAGAACCTTGTTTTTCTTGAATTCGTCCAAGATCTCTCTTAGGGAGTCGCATTTAAAGTCGTTTACACTTAAGCTGATTTCTTTTAAGTTGCGGACATCATCAGCGATATCATCAACGTTTAGAGTGGTTAGGAAGTTGACTTTCAAGTTCAACCGCTCCAACTTGGCCAGTCCTTGGAAAGCGTTCAGCTCTGTTATGGTCACATGGTTGTCGTTTAACGATAACTCTTTTAGCTTATTAAGGCCTGAAAAGGCTTTGGCTTTTACGGTGGTTATCTGGTTGTTGTCCAACCGTAAGGTTTCAAGGTTTGCAAGTGAATTTATCGCCACCGGCACTGTTTTTAGCAGATTAAAAGCCAAATTTAAGTAGGTGAGTTTCTTCACGTGTTCAAACGCCTTGTCATGAATAGACGCAATTTGGTTCATACCCAAATCCAGTTTTTCCAAGCTTATGCAATGCTTCAAGCTGTTGTGCTTAATACTGGTCAATTGGTTATCGTACAGATTCAGTTGCTTGAGGTTTTCCAGCCCCTCAAGAGCGTGCTCTTCTAAGCTGCTGATCTTGTTGCTGCTCAATTGAAGAGTGGTAACTTCCGGCATCAATTTGAACGCTCCATTTGGGAGCTTGTCCAGGTTACCTTTAGAGACAGTCAGGTGGGGCTTGTAGTTGGCCAGTTCTAGAGTTTTGGTGGACTTGAAGGTGTCCCATGTGCAGGTAGTTAAAGCTGCAGTAGAGCTGCAAGCTTGGAGGGACTCTTTGACGAGTAACGTCAGAGCAAAAAAGGCAACGCTTGTAAACATCTGGAGGTTCTTAAGGTCTAAAACAGTGCATTTTTGTTTAAAGTTCCATACTCTGTAGGATTATACTTGCAAGCTAATGTAACCTCTGTGAATTATGGTGTTATGAGGACGGCACTTGAAAATGTTGCTAATCGCGTTTAAAATGATATTTTCCAATAGCGAATGTTTATGAACTATATCGAATAGTTCAAAGATTATCAACGAAATTTTTACGAGGGATAGTCGAGTGCCTACATGGGATTAAAAAGAAACAACTTCAAACTAATACTGCTGTATTTCTAAAACAGGTTTTAGATAATGGGATAGTAGTGCTGTTGATATTATAATATTGTATTCTAAGCCTAGTTATTGTTCTAACATACAAACATGTACATTAAAATATATCTACAACTTGTAACTAGAACTCTTATATCTTTGTAGGTAGGTAAGTACATCTCTAATAATAGGGAATGTTTCAAGTATGGAATCTAAGTACTTACATTAAGTAGTCTAGTAGATATATAATACACAGATTAAAGTTGTTGACGGTCGAGTTTTCAACGCTCTAAAAATGATGCTGCTTCAATAGCTAGTTGAGGAAGACGATGCTTGCTGGAACGCTGGCTCGACTTCTACTGCACTAAGAATCTGGAAATTATTTAAACGCGGTTCTAAAAACAAAATATACGTTTCTTTTTCAGTTTTAACTCAAATTTGTCCCCAGAATTTTTTGCAATATTTGTCATCATCATCACTGATCACTAACGGTTTGTACAGGCAAATAATAAATGTATAAAGCACAATATGTTGACAGAGCATAAAAGTATCACTCCCACAGTTATGTCCGCCAGTACTACCTTCGATTTACTGTGTACATCCAACAAAAGGCAGCGTTAAAAGAAAATAGTTTTATACTTCTTCTCGTTTAAGCAATCTTCAGATTTTACATAGCTCTGGCCTCAATGTACAGAGTGATGCAAGGAGATTAGCCGTGAGAATAGATGATATGTTTTTGCACAAAGCGCTTTCAATAGTGTTAACTGAACGAAAGAAAAGCTGGTAGTTGGATGATTTTCCAAGGCCTAAATCATAATGGTGCATCTCAAACAGCCTAAGCATTGCAGGGGTTTTCTTTTTTCTCAGGTGAATTTAAGTGGCAATGTATAGAATAAATAAAAAAATTAGGGTCTTTAGAGCTTTGAAATATTATAGAATATTTGTTCAAGGAAAATATATTAAACTAACTGTTTCTAGTGGCTTTGAGCCCCAACTGTACAGTAGCAAAAAGTGTCGCCTAAAAAACTGTTTTTCGCGGGTTTTCGTTAAGGTAAGGCTAGCGACAGCTAACCTAAGAACTAACAATTCAGCCTCGGATACGACTAATGACGACTCGGCGAGAAAAAGGAATAAACGACATCGGGAACCAAAAACCTTAAGAATCGGATGCTGGAACGTAACCTCCCTGAACAACAAAGACCTGGAGATTTTGCTGGAGATAGAAAAACACAAGATCGAAGTTTGCACCGAAACCGAAAAAGGGGGAAGGAAACTCCAAGTGCGGAAAATATGCTCTGGTATACAGCGGCAAAGACAAACAGGAAAGAGCAACGTCTGGCGTTGGGATACTGCTAAACGAGAAATTCGAAAATAACATCAGCGACATAAAATACGTCAACGATAGGATACTACAAGTAACAGTCGAAACTCAAGACCGAAAGCCCACGCATATAATAAGTGTCTAGACACCCTCGACACCTCCAATCCAAGGGCAGAAATAAATATCTCTACGAAGACCTAGAACCAGTGCTCAACGGCAGTGGCCCACAAGACAAAATATATTCTCGAAGGCCTAAATGCCAGGATGCAGAAACGAATGTAGATGCCATGCCGATACAACGAAGAGCGAGAGAATGACAATAATCCAACGGGCGCTCAAGGGGAGCTGCGAATAACAACAACACCTTTTTCCCACACAAACCACAACACAAATTCACATTTGAAAACCCGCGAGGACACAAATCCGTAATATATTACGTAATCACCAACAGAAACATCCACCCACACAGAATCCAAGACGTCAGGACTCTGACCTCAGCGAATGCCGGAACTAATCATGGCCTAGTACTGGAGGAAAATCGCAGTCGCTCTGAAACTGAAAAAGACCGAACCGACGAAGGGCAAGTAACAAATCAACGTGGAGTCTCTATCTGATGCCTCAACAAGATACCTATACCAACGGAGATTGGAGGAAAAAATCCTATCCATCCTGCCCTCTGGGATGTGCGAAGAATAGCAAGGATTCAGGAAGAACAGGTCCGCTATAGACGCAATATTTACCATACGACAGATAACTGAGGAAAGCCATAGAATTTACAAGCCTGCTTTTATGGGTTTCGTCGACCTCGCGCAAGCCTTCGACAGAGTGAGGCTAGATGACGTCGTGCCGCTTCTGCAGAAGAGATATATGTACCCCCGCATAATAACTATCATTACCAATGCTACCATCCAATAACTACACATCCATAACAAGCAGCAGATAGGCTGGTCCGATAAAATACAAGTAGCATCTGGAATAAGATAGGGAGACAGTCTAAGTCACACCCTATTCAACATAATCATGGACGAAATGATCACAGATTCCAAGAAGGTGGGCGCGGATATCGGATGGGGGACAAAGAAATCAGAGTAATATGTTATGCTGACGATGCCGTATTGATATCGAGAGCGAAGACGATTTGCAACTGCTTCTTATAAGTTTCGTACAAACTGCGTCAGTAATCAACATGCAGATATCGACGAGCAAAACACAGTGTCTAACCATAAGCTCAAGAGCCGCGCAGATGCAAACTCGCCGGATACGGAAAGAGCCGTAGAACAAGTATGAATTTGAAATACCTAGGCGTCAATATAACAAGCGAGTAGGGACTTGCAGAAAGAAGTGAAAGCACAAACAATGAAAGTTTCGTTGATTATCGGGCTATCTGCAGGATATAATATGGCAAAACAAGTACTGTCTGTCGGGAGCAGAGAAGAACATAGAAGACCTGTGTAAGACCGATCATGACATGCGCTATCGAAACCAGAGCAGAGAACGCCACAACGAAGCGAACCTCAAAATAGCAGAGATGAGAACTTTGAGAGGCATAAAAGGCTCTGCAGTTTGTGGGACCACATTAGAAGCTATAACATTAGAACGCAGTTCGTCATTCAAGATGTCGTGAGATGGAGCCGCAATGGAAGAAGAGAGTGGAGAGACCATGTCGATAGGATGGACAATGCGAGTCTGCCAAAAATCGCAAAAGAGGGATGCCCGGTATCGAAAAGACCTCTTGGAGGACCCCCAATAAGATGGCACGACAGCTGGAGCTCGGCATCTCAACTACGGCTTGTAAGCGTTGAAGACAAACAGGATGCAATCCTACAACAAGAAGAAGGAGAAGAAGAACTAATAATGAATTGCTGTAAATTTAGGAGTTTTTGAAATAAATTTGGCCGAATTGGATACTGAAGTGGATACTTACCAAACATCGACAGTTATTGCAAATCTTCTACTTTCTACTAGAAAGCTTAATGGTTTGTGACTTAATAGAAAATGCGGACAAAACAGAAAGGACAAAACGTTATACACAACAACAGAACAAATTGCACTAAGACTAATAACACGAATAAGACACCCCCAAAACCCACTACACACCCCCCCCACCCCCAACTACTATACGAACGCACAAACATGACAAAGATTTCGGAAAGACTCATACATTACAGACAAAATGGACAAACAACCCCCTACAACTGGACCATACTGAATCCCCTTTGTCTTACAGACCAACCAGACAATCCTGCTTCGGTTTCCCTAATTAACGCTACTCGACCACTTACAAACGCAACGGACTATGGACAATAAAATAATTTCTTCTTGCCACTGAAATTTTATTTATTTAATAATGTTGTTAACCTAGAATAAGAGAATTTTCATATTTGTTTTTATTTAGATTAAGACTGCATGTATTAAACAAGGGCAGAAAGACCGATAGGTCGAAAGCCTTTTTTAGAAATAAAGTGTTTACTACTACTAGAAACGAAAACATTTTAAAGGTTTAAGTAGGAAAAGCTGAACAAAAATGTAACACTTTCCTTTCCTAAGCGAAATATTTTTAGTTCTGTATCGTCCAGACTTTTAAATGATCCATATGTTTTTTCGTTCCATTTCTCGTGTTATTTCGCTTTCGATTAATTATGTTTTCAAAAATCTACACTAATCTCCATAATCAAAATCAATGAACTAAATATTAAGTTTCAGTTACAATATCTCTGTTAAACCTGATAAAGTCGTTTTCACTAGTAGAGGATAAATTAATATGTCTGATACGCAGTATTATCAGTTGATATCAGTCAGGATATCAGTTGATTTTTATTTGTCAGAAGGTTAATATTCCCTTTTGCTCTTGATTGTCTTGTTATCCGTCCGATTTTCCTTACCCGCAAGTTTATCAGAGAGTGATTAAACCGGCCCTAAATGTATGAAAACTGCACGCATTAAATGCTAATAACGAAATATAATTTTTAGTACCATTTTCGTTTCTTCGTACCCTTTATTTCTTTCGGAATGGTAAAAACATAAAATTATAGTAGAAATGTTGCTGCTCGAGTACCATTTCGGTTTTAAATCAATGCTAGTTTTGGTAATGAGCTTTCTTGTGTCCTATTTTCCAAAATTTATTTAATTTGTTTAGTTAGATTTAATAGTGGTTGCTTATGTTGCAAAACTGAACATAATCGAGCAAAAATTCGGACAAATTTCTACAAATTTTAGGATTTGATAGCTTTTCTATCATATTTAAGAAATGTACATAAACTAGGTATAATAATATCCAGAACAAGAATTTTCCACAAGAATTTGCATTCTTGAGTTTAGCAAGCTTAAAATAACTTCCGTTGAAAACTAAGATTCACAAAACTAACAGTTCTTTATTTCTACTCGCAGGTTTGACGAGTCACACTTTAACAGGAAATAGTTGAGATGTTTGGCAAATGATTTAAAAATTGCCACTAGACATAGTAAATGAGACTGTGAGTAATTATTTGATCATTAAATTGTTTTATGTATCTTAATAGGAAATATTTTAAAAATTTGACACAAATTGCAACACGTTTTGGAACATTGGACACAAGAAAGACCAGTGAAAGCAAAAATGTTCGATTTTTTTTGAAAATCCTCCATTAAGTTACGAAAATGCGACCAGATTAAAAGAATTCCTAGAAGAGTTCATAGCTCCAACGGAGGGAAAAGGCTTATTGGCTGTTTTCCAACATTACCCGTCTTTGTTGGCTCCTCCATTTGACTCTGTTAGCTGGTTCTTGAAATCCCGTACCAGTGGTCATTTTAATTCAGATTCCGAAGTTTTTCTCTCAAGAGATTCGTCTTCTTCCACCATTTTTCCACTCGACCACTGTTCCTTGCAGTTTCGATAGCACTGGTTGGAAACAATCAAAAGTTTTCCACCTTGAACTGGGTTAAGTCATTCTTTTTTTTTTCATAATACAGGGTCCGGCATAAAGATCTCCCACATTTTAATCTTTAATAAAAACTCCATTGTAAATGCTATTTAGATTTTTTATTTATTAACTGAAAATGTATGCAATGCCATTTGTTTTTACTAAGTTTTGAATATTACAGAGGCCAAGTGGAGATCATTTTTTTCGATACACATTCGAAGTTGATTTCTGAAGGTTTTCATCACTCCAGCAGTAATTTGAGGCGATATGCCTGCAATTTCTTGGCGTATTGCTGCTTTCAATTGATCAATGGTTCGGGGATGGTGTTGAAAAACCTTCGCTTATAGGTAGCACCAGAAGAAAAAGTCGCATGGGGCAAGATCGGGTGAACGCGCAGGCCACCCAACGTATCCACGTACGAGATTACGTGTCCTGGAAACATTTCCCTTAAAACGTCCAGTGTCCTTCTTGCTGTATGAGCCGAAGCTGCATCCTGTTGAAACCGCACATGTTCACGTTCAAGTCCTCTAAGTTTTGGTGGTCATATCGACCGGCAGTTACTGCTACTGTCACGCCTCCCTCTTCAAAAAAATAGGGGCCCCAAACGCCAAAAGATCCAATAGCACATCAGACGGTAACAGGTGCGCTGTGAAGTGGATTTTGATGGAGCTTCTGCGGATTTTCTGGTGCCCAGTAAAAGAGCATTTTGTGGGACGTTTTGAAGAGTAGTAGTAGTAGTAAACATCTTTATTTCTAAAAAAAAGGCTTTCGACCTATCGGTCTTTCTGCCCTTGTTTAATACATGTAGACTTGATCTAAATAAGTTGTAGGACGTTTTGAAGAATATCGTTGGAATAGAAGCCTTTGGAATAGCAGTTTCTGGGATGCTGCATAATATGACTGTGTCGTCCGCATCTCGAATGTTATTATATTTTTCGAGTTTTTATTAAACATTAGCAGGGATAAATGTCTTTTTCCTCTTTTTCATTTCCTCAGCATTCTTCTCCTCACTCTAATTTTGATCCAAGTTCATGATTATCTTAAGTTTGAGCATCCATTCCAATATTATTCGAGATCTCTATCATTGTTTGATGTTGCAAGGTTTCAAATGCTTTTCTCGAGTCGAATAAGCGAAAATTAAAGAAATTGCTTTGGTGACATTGTTCTTTGCAGATTTTATATATTCTTTTGTGGATTATGATTAAGAATAGTTTGGGACGTTGGTTCATGAAATGTATAGTTCTGTGGTCTTCGCTTTTTTTGTTCCAGTGGTTTTTTGGACACGATTATAAAATTAAAACCTGAGTCTGCATAGAATATACAAATCGACTTTCTGAGTCGGAGATAAAGCTGGGGGAAAAGGACTCACCTCGACGGTTTTTTTATACCGAATATACTCAACAAATATACCCCCAATTATACAAATTTGAGTTTCGTTTCTGGGTATATTTGAATAAATGATGATGACAGCCATTTTACTCTATATTTATCGAGTTTTAGAACATCTGAATATTATCCGGGCCCAAAGCATTTCCTTATTTCCACTGGCTTTATTGGCAGCTTCCACATTTTCCACTAGAGTAGTACTTCCATTTTTCCAGACGGTAGTTTTAGTACCGTTTTTCCCCGTTATTTCAGTATATCGTTGACGATTATCATAGAACAACTGATCATAGTTTTTCAAATGTTTTTAACTTCGTTTTGTCATTAATTTATTTTCCAGCGTTATCAATCAGTTTGTTCAGCTTCTCTCATGTCTTTTTGTCTGCTACTTTCTAACCTTTTTCTCTAAGCTCTTGTTCTTTGACTTAATTTTTTTTATATTATTTATGATACCGTGTTTACCCATGTTGGTGTTGTTTTGTTTCTTAAGTTTCCCCTCTCTTACGTGAATTGCGTGAATGTTAGTATAAAATCTTGGAAAACAGGACATTTTTTCAATGATAGAAAATGGAAAATCGAAAACTGTAAATACGAACTTCAACCAACCTTAATGCATGCGAAAATCGCAAAAAACGAGCCTGTTTATGCTATACAGGGTCTTCTATCTCAGCTTCCTCCTTGTAGCACAGTTATGGAATGAAAAATGAAATGCACAGAGCCCTTTATATAAAAAAAAACGTTTCTGAGCGTACATGGTGTTCCAAAAAGTCAGAGTGATTTAATGTTGCAATTTTTTGAACTGGAACACCCTGTATTTCTGTACTTTTCGTTGGAACTCTACTCAGCTCCTGTGCAAACAACTTAAAAATCGATGCCAAAATTAGATATAGTCTTTTTTAATTCTACATTCGATGAACACAAAATATACAAGGTGTTCGATTTAAAGTAAATGTGAAAAATAGCTTTACATATTGACAAATTTACCACTTCATTTTGGACACCATGTAGAAGATATGCTTGATAGTTGTAGTACGTTAAATCGCCAGCTTTTAGTTATCATAAACTTTTTAAATTTAGGCATGAAAGTTGTTATCAATATTCCAAAATATACCAAAAAAAAAATATTTTGCTGTAATTGTAATTTATTAAATAAAAATTATCAGAGCAAATTAAATTATATTTTAAAGATAGGCTCCTCTGCCTGGTGAGTAAAGTCTCAGTCAATAGTCAAAATACTGGGTTTTTGACCAAATTTTTGAGACCGCGGCTCATTTAAGAGAATCAGTATGGCTGCAGTAAAAAACGGGAATTGAGATGTGAAACACTAAAACAAATATATTTGAAAATGATTTGATTCTTGAAGGATACGAAAAATTTAATCAAATGAATTATAAAAAATAATGTAATAAAAAGTCATCAAATTCTTATAAAACCTGTCGAAAACCGTTGGATTGACTTAGTCAAGTACCCTACACAGCAGGCAAATATAGCGATGGTTATTAATCCAGTTTGACTAGTTTTAGCGGTTTGCTTGAAACGATATCATCTAAACACTGTTCCAATTGCGCACCATTCCCAGCAACACTCTGTATATGTAACATTCATTGCTGATCAGCGGTGATAAGATAAATTGTGGGGGTGCAACCGTGTGATTCTTAGATTAAAACTGTGTTCTACCTGAGTATTGGATTGTTGTCGTCTATGGGCGATGGAGTTAGAGAAAAAATGCCCGAGGGAGTCGGCCTTGTCTAAAAAGATAATTAAAAAACTGAATTAATTAGCCCCATTTTATAATATTGGAAAGTGTGAAATTTACCCTTTCAGTTTGCGTGGCTGCATTGCAAGTAGTTTGATTATCTAGCTCGAAAAGTGGTGGCTCATCCAAGGAACTGCTAATCGCCAAATCGTCTATCTGCTTCTGTAAGTCGGAAACGGTTTTCCTCCTTATCTTCCAGCTGGCCCTTTAAAAGTGTGTGTTTAAAATAGTCCAACAATGTAACTTTTACCGTAAACTCACTTGCAAGAAAATAAACTTGTCGCCGAAGATCGGCAAGTTCCAGCCGGAACTCGTTGCTGTAGTTATTGTTTTGGCAAGCCATTGGCAAGTTTTCCATCGAACTTGTCAGAGGCATTTGAACTTCGGACTGGAAACGTTGGCGATTAACATTTGAAGTTTATTTCAATGGTTTTCACTTGCCTCACTTAAGACCCTTCGCAACGTCAGCAACATCGTCTTTAGACCAATTATGTCATGTTGAATGGCTGAATGGTTCGCTCTGGTCAATGTGAGAGACTCACATGCAGGGTCGTAGCTCACCGACTGAACTCCCAAGGAGTTTAAATAGACCCTTTTGGGACTTCCTCCGCATTCAGGAGATGATATGCGACCCTAATTGTCTCCTCAAGGAGCTTCCGGGGCTCGCCTGCGTCAAGGAGTGTCGTGGTGTCGAGCTGAAGCAAATACAATTTTAACATTGTCATGTTTTCCATCTACTAAACCCACTTGGTACCTTTTAAATGCGTTTTTGTTGTTGAACATTTGCTCGTTGTTTTTACGTTTTGAACGAGGAGTTCCTTCCAGCGAGAGAAACGATCCACTTTGCCTATAAGTGAAAAAGCAGGTTTTATTGCTAAACTTTTTGAGTGGATCCGAAACCCACCTGTCCCAATTGTCCACATCGTTAATGAGGCTGGCTTCATAGTCCATCATCAAGTCTTCACTGCAAATGCTCTCACAAGGCGACAAACTCTCGAAGCTGCCTTGATTGGCACTTCGCAAGAACTCTCGCCTTTTCCTCACAGGCAACGGGCTGAAATCTGAACTCCTGAAATCCTATTCAAAAATACAGAAAATATTGTAGGGAGCGAGTAATTGCCGGGCGTTTCTCTTACAGTTGCGACGGTAATACTCAAAAGTTGTACCGCAGTCTACGAAGCATATTTAGAAAGTTTCTAATTTGCGGGGCGAATCAGGTTATACGACACTGCAGATTGCGCCGAGAGCCACTATACAGAGTGAGTTTCTTCTGTAGCTTAGTTGGGGTGTATCTGAAGAAAACACTTTTTTCCAAGGTGCTAGTCTCTCGAAAATGACAAATACGGAAGAATAATAATACAGTTCGCATCAAATGTGCCTCCAAAAGCACACAAAATAATAAATTAATTTGAAAAACACCAGAGAAGCACTTCCTCCGGTGTGATAATCAATGTCGCAAATGTAAACGAAACGTCAAGTAGATATACCGGGTATAACCCGACAAATTGCGCTTACATTAGAAGCTGTAAGCGCGTTTTATGTAATTTTACCTTGTCAATAAAATCCGGAATATACTGTTGCATGTTACCAGGATCCAGGCTGCGACATTCTTCGAAAACTAGTTCCGGCTGATCGGCTATTTCATCATCGATCAGAAAGTCTTCTTTGTCTTCGGATAGCGATAGGGAGTAGGTTGCAATGCTGGGCGATCCAGGCGGCGATGGGCTGACTTTTTCATTCACTTCTTTAGAACTGCTCGGACAAGGCTCCAGGTTCTTCTTCAGCAAAATCGTCGCTTCCTGATGAACTCAGAAGACTTTCCACTGGCGACAGAATCTCGTCATCCAGCAACGCGGCTACGAAAACCAAATGTTTTTGATCATTCATTGCAAGCTCAAAAGGTTTACCTGCATTGTTGCTGATGGCTACAGCCGCAAATTTCGGGTCCTCTTCTGATAAGGTCAAGTGCATGCTTTCTTTCAGACTGTCGATCATTTCCAAGGAGGAATCAGGCTTCAGAATGGGAAGAGTGACAATGTGAGTCTCGGCTCTTGGTGTTTCTTTGGGGTCTTCAACTTTACGCTTTGGGCTTAGGGCCAAGCTAACTTCATCAGCCATAGCTTCTCCTCCATTAATCTTAAATCATATGCCAGAGTAAATGGAGGAATTATGGAGAGGATTGTGAAATTTAACGTATAGCTTAAATATATTCCATAACTTTTCAATCGCTAATCCGATTTGAACATTTTTTTATCGAATCATAGCTCTATTGTTGGATAAAATTTAAGTTGAAAGAACATATTGCACAGGGTGTTTAAATAGTGTCATGTTTTCTTGGTGAAAGTTTAAATCCGTCTGCGGGCAACATCGGGTAGCTCAGACAGAAAAAAAAGTATACGATGTTATAGCCTCATGTCTTCTGAGTAATTTTGATCTTCAGTAGACGAGGGTTTATCTTGAGTCATTCGAGAGTTTTCTTTTTTTTTGACCGGTCATCTTTTCCCCACAAATTTTATTTCAACTTTTTTTTAAATTCTGTAGAAGGTTCTGAAAACAAAAGTTTATTACAAGCTTAGAGCTGTCAAGCTCTCTTTATTTTGCTCCATATAGAAGCAAAACAAAAACAACATTCTTAGGGGTAAAAACAAAAATACCTTATCTGGAGGAAAACAAAAACTTTAACAACTTAATTGACGGAGGACACGGAGTGACAAAATAAACAGATCCCGCAACTTAAAATGAAATGTTGTTTGCACAGCCTTTTTGGCAGGAATTTTCTTCGGAAATTAAAAAATAATTAAATAAATTTCGCGCGGAAAATGTGACCGGTCATAAAAAATTAATATCTTTCGTTTCGAATGGCTCGGAATAAACAGACGATTAAATTATAAACTTACTACGGAAGACATTGGAACAATATGAAATTAAAAAATTGAAATTTTTACCCATTCCTGATCGCTTGAGCTCTGGGGACTGTCCCTATCCTCAAATGCCTTCCGGAAGATTTCAGACCAAGGACTGAGTTGAAGAACACTTCTTGGCACAGTTCAGATCCAAACCATCCTGTTGTTGTCTGTTGTCCTGTCGTTCTTTTTCTCTTCTGCATGCTAAAGGAACGTGTTCGATTCAAGCCTGCCGTTGGTAAAGGTTTTCAATCTCTTACCTATCTTGCTTCTCAATGTTGAACACCGATGGTAACTCTGGAAGAGGTGGCGGCGTGTATGCTTCACTGAAACTAAGGCTATCACTGATCTCAAGGCTCCGCTCATTAACACTTTGTAGTAAATATTCGTGCCCCGATGATTGTTTTTCTTGTGGAACCTCGAAGGAACTTCTGGCGTTTTCTGCATTAAAAAACAGGATTTTCCACATCAACTGAATATTGGATTGAGGCAATAAGTACCATGCTGGGTTTGATTCGAAATGCTACTTTTCATTGAGCACGTTTCCTCATACTGGCGCCACATTCTAGCCGATTTTTTGTTGTTGTTTGCTATAGTTTTTGCTGTTTTCGTTTCCATCACTCTGATTGGCTCTGGCTGCGGCAAACGCGTAGTTTGGAAAGTAAACTTGCCAGGCTGCAATTGGTCATACAATTCAAATCCCGAAAATCTTTCAAATACATTTTTAAAAGTGATCATTGATCGTTTCTTCTTTTTTATGGACTTCCAACTACTCAGTCAGCACCGGACGTGATAAACACGTGAAAAAAACGACGTGATATACGTCAAAGTCACTAACTTTGTCACGTCATATAGACGTTTTTCTAACGGCACAAAGCATCCAAATTTTCATTTGCGTACGTACTACTTTGCTTTTGAATTATTTCCTTAAAATGAACATTTTGGGGATAATAGAAAAACTACTCTTTAACTCTTATGTGTTACAAACTGTCCTAATTTTTTTTGTAATTCTCACCTGAACTTTTTGACCTCCACTCGTTCTCATTATAGCCCCTTGGCTGCTTTCTCCACTTTTGGCAACTTCCGATATTTCGGCCACTTCAGTCCTGGTCACCACTGTGATGTTGCGACTGAATGTTCTACTCAGATCACCTTCTTCTGGACTTGGAGTCGTGAGTCTACTACTTGGCCTGTGGGAGAAATGTAGAGGAAAAGGAGAGTCCGTGGGTTTATTGGGGCGCACTTGGGACAATCTCGACCTGGATGGTTTGGGAGTAGCAACTCGCGGTTTTTGGGAAGAGTTCGGAACGTCCTATTACCATTTGGATCTGAAACCTCCGTAATTCCCGGCTCCCAGGCCACTGGTCGATTGCTGGCCACGGGCGTGGATCTTTTCTTAAACCCAAACGACATCGCCACCCCTTTCGTGCATTTTTGCGGCTTTTGTCGATTCGAATCCAGCAGAGTTGATGATTCATTCCTTTCGTCCATCGGGTAGACTTTGTATCCTCGTTTTTCGATTCCTGGAGTTTCGTTAAAATTAGCTTTAAGTGAGCGAATATTGTCATCTAATACTTGCTTTCAAATGCTTGTGTCTGTCCATTTTTTTCGGTTTTTTGTTATGGGACAGGATTTTTTTAATGCTCAAGCTTCCTTTTGATTTATTTGAAGTGCATTGCCCCATTAATCTCTGCAGGACTTTCAATTGCCAACCCTTAAAAGTGCATGTTTTGCGGCATTAGGAAAACTGTTGTCATTTATTTATTTATAATCAAGGTAAGTTATAAGAATCTGGCGCAAGACTGGCATGCAAAACTGTTATAGTGTTTTTTATAAATTTCTGCACATTTGCTTAGTTTTCGTTTTTTATACTGGGGTGGATTTACTTAGAGGAAGTATTTTTACCTGTAACACTCCAATGCACAGTATTTGAGATTCTGGTCATATTACCTCCGGCTTGCACTGGTTAATCGCGCACTTAAAGCCTCAGCGGCAGTTTAAATCGCATTTTTTAGAGTAAAACACATATTGAGATTGTTGGAAAGCAGATCGGATGGAAAGACGCAATATTACTCATACTGTCAACGATTTTCCCATTGCGCAAGAAAGTTCCGAGGAAATCAATGACAAAAATGGAAAGGGTGATCAATAGTGCATTGGAGGACGCCGTCGCGACGTTCACCCTCCCACATTCGGCGTCGGGAAGAATACCTTAATTTCCCTTTTATCCACCGGGTGTTTCATCTGATATTTTGACAAAAATCTGCCGAATAGAAAAGTTATTGCCATAGACATATTTTGCCAATTCATGAGAAAAACTCTCATATTTCCTTTTAATAAAAGATCAGTCGAATGCAATTATTGCTCAAAAACAACAATCAGGTTTTTGGTTGACCGGTCAATAGATAGCGGCAGAAAATAAAAACACTATTTTCTTGGACCAACGTTTCGACTATATTTAAGCCATTTTCAGGGCTCTAAGAAGGACAACAGAGTGGGTTCAGTATTATACATCTAGAAAAGGTATTCATTAAGTCATTAATATTAAATAAAAGAAAAGAGACACTAACATAAGAGTAAAATCAAATATGAGGTACAAAGGACCAAAGTCATATTATTTTTGTAGTTAAAATATATTTTTTTCTTTAGTAAAAAAAATTCAGCTATTCAGGAAATCGCCCCTTTAATAGTGGTACAAAACCGTTAAACTAAACCATTGCAAAAAATAGTTCTTCATCCTCACAATAACATCATCTTCTGTAGTCGCCCATCTGAGTATATCTTCATAAAATTGCTTCTATCCTTTTTTTTAAAGAATTTTTGGATGATTATGTTTCCCATCCTCTTTTCAGCAACGTTCGGAACCTACATATTTTTGCGATTCCTGTGGTAGACAGAACAAAATGAGTGGCCTCCATGTTTTCCGGACTTAAGTCCATTAGACTCCTTTTTATGGGGCTACTTAAAAAGTAAGATCTACGCCACCGAATCTCCGTCTCTTTGTAACTCGACAGATGTTTCAGAATGTTCGACGTTGATTTGAACAAAACCTCTTCTACTGCAAGGAGGTTGGTGGCTAAGCTAACGTAATCGTTAGTTTATATTTTTGCTCTTGATCCCGACTGAAGATAATTATAGGAAATTAGGGTTTCCTATAATATTTTTACTTTGACATTTAACTTGATTCGCATTTTTGGGCCATCTTGGTTGTGTTGGTATCAGAGCTGTAAAACTTGAGAACTTCCCTTTTCATTTGAGATTTTAGGGTCGAACACGGCTTTGCTTAAGAGCAGGCAATTTAATTTGCAAAAAATGTGCCCCCTCTAAAATAAAGTTTACAAGTCCGAGGATTTTTTCATCAATTCTCTTAGGGGCTCAAACATGGGTCTGTTTCGTTTTCAAACGTCCACCCTGTATACTGGAAATGTTACATTCTTTATAATATCTCCAATGCGAAAAGGTTAGGAACTTTCGAAGAGAGCGAAGACACAAACGTTTTTTTCTTCTAATTAGAGATGGGTAACTCAGTGAATTTTCAAGAGCCGGCGCAGTGCCGGCGAAATGGCTTGATGCGTCTTATGGCAGTTGGCTTATTATTGTAAATGACATAATAACTGAGGATGTGGATGATGCCATGGAACAATTTGGGATTCCAAGGGATACCTTGGACAAGAGGAATCCTTTTAATCTAACAGACCATAAAATTGTAAGGCTGTTTAGAATTTCCAAAAATGTGTGTAGAGAGTTGGTGGAGATGGTGCCACCATTCGTCATGGATCCTACACGACAATCAGCCTTATCAATAAGTACAAAGGTCAGTGGAAGATGTTTTTCAGATGCACTAAATGACTTCCAGGTCTTCACGAACTTGCAATCCGAAGTCTGCCATCTTGAATGAGCTTGATTGTTGCAACCAGGTTGGTGCTGCCATCTGTGAGTTGCGGCTGGCGCCTGCACAGTCAGACGGGATGAGTTATAACTCATCAACTCACAGAGCGGCAACAACTCAAAAGCACAACCCAACTCAGTGTTACCCATGCCTACTTGTAATGGTGGGTGTGTTGATATAAGAAATAATACAAGCTTTAATAAGGAAACATTGTTAATAAATACAGCGAGACAAATGACGTTTAATTTTCTGAGTTCCTGAAACTTTATTTAAGCTTTAGACCTTCAGGGTGACGCGCTCGGTATTCCCGGAAAATGGCCAGCAGTGATACCCAAAGTTTCCTCGGCTGTTGGTATGATTTGATCGGCCGGCAGAATGAATCCGTGTAACCCGCGATCACGTAATTCATATGTATAAGCTATAGGAACTTGAAATTCCCCCTTTACCCAATCCATGCTGCTTCCAGACGCGATATCTAAAAAGTTAATTCCTAATATCCACCCTTGAACAGTTTTTGCAGGATGTGCTTACATATGGTCTCTGCGATGTTTCCCCCACACGTATTCAGTCCCATGCACTTGTCTCAACTCCTCCAAAGCAATTGCAGCAATTTCCATCTAAACATTTTAACGTTTTATAGCTCTGGTGTACTTAACTGAAAACATGGTCTCACCATCTCGTCGTAATTCATCAATGGATCTGTCGTATGTCCAAAAGGCAACAGCAGCATTTGGGAAAACGAATGAAAGTCTATATAAGCCACCATATTTTCAGCAACACTTGCGATGAAGTCCTTCATCACTTCGACGGATGGTTCAGAAAACGCACGAGGCCCGGCATAAATTTCAGAGCAAGGGTTCTGAGACGAGCCACCATTCATCCACTGGTAAGCCCAATTGCGATTGGGATCAGCACCATAGCAGAAGATGTTGTAACGGGTTCGGGTTTTTCTCCACATACGCTCCTAAAATGTTCATAACTAGGTTTTTGTTTCACTGATATGTTTAATCGAAATTTACCACTTCATGTGAGTAGGCAAATCCATCAGGATTCATCACTGGGAAAAAGTACCAAGTGTAACTAGCCGCCAACCATTGATTATTTTCATTTCTCAATAAATCGTTTAAAATATAGTTGTTTACAGCTGATGTGATCCTACAAAAGAATTACCTTTGTCGGTTATTAGTTGAAAATTTTTTCAAATACTTGCCATTCTCTGGCATGGATGTTCGATTCCATGAAAACAACTTCCTTTTGGACATCAGGAGTCAAATCGAATTTTACAACCAACAATGTCTCGTCCTAAATGAGATTTGCCCGGTTTAAGGATGGTAATAGCGTTTGGAAACTCAACAGCCAAACTTTCCAGCCACTCGTTAATCTAGAAATCGTTTACGGGTATAGGCAATATACAGGGTGTTCGGTGAGGACATTATCAAAATGGCACTGAGACATTATTTGGCTTAAATGAAAACCATATGACGTAACTTTTGTAAGAATGGTATGATGGATTACTATTTTTAGCTGGTTATGGTGGACATTTAGTACGTGCACGGGCTTTCTTTTATCATGGTTTCGGTCTATTGATGACTCTACCTGGTGCATTGGCGCAAAATAGTCCGATACCACCAGCAATGCACCAAGTAGAGTCATTATTAAACCGAAACCATGATAAAATAAAGGCAGTGCACGTGCGTACTAAATGTGCATAATAATCAACTCAAAACGTTTATTTCATATAAATATTGCAAACTAATGCTACAATTTTGGGTTATGTGCGCAAAAATGTTTTGTCTCCTCATATTGAGTGAGAGGTGACTAGAGGTTGTGGACCAATAAAGTATTAAACCACTGGTCTGTTAAGAAGCTTTTGATTCTTTATGATTGCTGGCATTACAAAAGAACATTTTTGGACTGTGTGTTACGTACTTAATTATTAAAAATTAAAGCTCTTAATATTTACATTTTTCGCATCCGAAATAGAAGAAGTGCCGCACAAAAAAGTATGAAAATACTGAAAGTACTGAAATCCACAATTTTCGCGATGATATACCAAGTGTAGTTCGGTTACCTACATGTTTTCTAAAATTTCGAATCTAAACGATCAATAATAAAGCGAATACTTTAAATTGAAAGTTAGATAATTTTAAACCACAATTTTTAAAAGTTTTTTTAATAATGTATCTCTAGTAACTTTTTATGAAAAATGTAGTAGGTACGACTTCAGCTAACATAGCATGCAATCACTTTTTAGTCGTTTGTAATCTGGGCGTTTTGTCGAGTGAACCCAGGATGAAAAGAACCACAAAACACCACTAACGAAAAACCCAAGATAAAATCCATCAGAAGTCCAACAGCAAAAGCTTCATCAAACTCTATCAAACTTAAAAAATTGAAGCAAACAACAATTCAGAGCAGAATCACAAGGAAATGCTGGGCAAAAAGTTAACCCGATAGCGTCGAAGAAAGGAATCAGTACAAACAAAATGCCAAAAGAAAAGATCCAACTTATAAAATAGTAAAACTGTTAAGAAAATGTTTACCTCCGAAGTGGAACATGAATTATACATAGCCCAAAATAAAAATGGGGAATGATCAGAAAAAACAAACACGAAATGATAGAATACGCTCCAAAACATACTTTGAACAGTAGCAGCTGATGTTCCCGAATTGAAAGACAAAAAAGAGAAAGAAGCCGAAGATATATCAGATAGGACGAAAAAAGGAAGCAAAAAAGTAATAAAAATAGAAGTGGATGCGGTCGAGCTAACATACCAAGTGAGTTATGGAAAAATCACACGAAACATCACAGCTGTTCAGCAAAATATCGACCCAATAAGCTCTTAATAAATAGGAAAAAGGCGTAACAATTTCGGCTATATTTGTACCAAGTTTATCCGGGAATATCGTCTTAAAGGTCATAGAAGAAGAAGAGAGCATGGAAACATATCGGAAGACAAACAAGGATTCCGAAGGAATCGGTCAACTATACATGTAATCTTCATATCCAGGCAAGCAGAAGAGAAGACTAGAATACGAGAATCCCGAGTACCTATATGTGCTTCCTAGACCTTACCAAAGCGTTCGACAGTGTAGGATTAGGCGACATAATAAATATTGTTAAAAACAAACATGTGCCGGAAAACCGATATCATAAGATAGGCATGGGTAACACTGTGTTGAGTTACGCTTTTGAGGTACCAAGCCATTTGCGCAGCACTGTGCTAACTCCTGAAAATTGCATTGCATGGACTAAGTTACCCTAGGCATGGGCAACTCAGTCATAAGATACATTATAATATAGATAATCGAAGACAGAGGAAATACAGATGCCAACCAACCGGAATCCGACAAGGAGACTGTTTAAGTCCACAACTGTTCAAATTAATAATGAGCAAAATAATAAATCATGTAAAAAATACTGAAGGAGGATATTTACTAAAATCCACCTAAATAAATGTCGATGACACCATCATTATGGCCGAGAACCAAGAGGTTTTACAACGGCTCCTATACTTAATTAAAAGTTTTAAATAATTAAAAAATAGATAAAACATAACAAACACAAACAAAAGTTGATTAAGGAATGAAGTGAAACAGCAAACAAGTAATAGTCATCAAACATTGCGCGCACTTTAAGATATTATGTAGAACAACGCCAATATGAAAGAAGAGATATTCAAATATAAAAAAACTCATAAGATCATATACTATAGAAACAAGTGCAACAATAAAACAACAAAAAGTTTATATCTAAGAACAGAAAAGAACATACTCAGATGCATCGCAAGGTACAGACTAAAACATAGAAGAGAAGCAAACAAAATACACGAATGTAGGATAAAAGACATAATAAAATGGGAAAGTCAATGTAGAAGACGTTGGAGTGATCACGTGGATATGATGGCCAGATAAAGATTAGCAAAAATAACACGATGACCTATAGAAAGATCTTCACAGAGAAGATAGAATCCACTCAATATGTTAAGAGAACTGATGATCTGGAAACCATATTTGAACGCAGAAGAGCCAGAATAAGAGGATTCTCCAGAATGAATCCAGCGACTATCCTATTTGTACAACGGGAGGATCAATGGGATCAAGTTATTATATATTTCCAATATAGCAATTACGGATGAAGGACGATGAGTGGAAAAATTACAGTTATCAAGTTTTTCTCCATTAAGCCAGTAGATTAAATGAAGCACTGTGAGTAGCATATAAATATAAAACACGGCAATTTTTGTACTTTATAAACGCTTTTTTATCAACTTATTGAATAAATATCGGATGTTTTTTAATAAGTGTCCAATTCAAAGGGCAATTCCTCAGGTATTTTAAGGTCAAAAGTCTATAGGCATGGATTCGCAAAGCCTTACATATCGAGCTTCAACATCTTAAAGAAAAATTTTTGTTTTTTCAAAGTAATTTGGTATTTGGGGATTTTGTAACATGAAAAACTTAAATTTGATCTTTGTTTTGCTTTTACACCTAGAGAGCACTGCCGACATGTCTTTTTCTATTTCGAACATGTTCGTATTATATTTTTCTAGGGCGAACATTAATTCCTCCGTCGTTTTTATGCAAAAAATGTATTCTTTTCAAAAGTCGCTACAAAAAAACAGTTTTAGAGATATTTTGCTTTAAAATAATCGACGCATGTGTTTTTCAAAAAGTGAAATTATTTTATGAACTAACTTTTTTTCAAGAAACAGATTGATAATCCTCCTGTTCCAATCTTCGTCTCATTTACTTTGGAAGATACCTGGAGTCTTTCGGATCGTATACAAGAGTCGATTATTCGACTTCTTAGCTCTTGTTCATTTTAAATGTCTTCAAAGAAATAATCTAAACTAGATTCAAAAATGCTCGCTCCAGTATGCTAAAACGTGTTGAAGAACCGTCGTGCAATCACATTTTGTTTCCTAGTCTAAGCAAGCACATCTTTCAGTAAAATAGGCAAATCTTCAAGAAAATCACGATGTCTCTCGCTGTTTAATCTTTACAAAGAAAGAATGGTCCTATCAAATAATCTTTGTTTAATCCTGCACACACGTTCACAGAGAAGTGTTTTTGGAAATATGATTCCCTTATTGCATGTGGAAAAATACACGAGTGGCTTACTTTAAATCAAAATATCTCGAAAACGACTTTTTGATAAGAATATCTTTTCACATAGAAATGATAGGGGAATTAATTTTCTTGCTAAAAATATGATAGAAGCATGCACAAAAAAGTTATGTTTTGTTCTAAAGAGAGACAGACCTGTAGGTAGCGCTATGGTATAGCTAAGAGCAAATCAAGACCCAAATAAGTTCTCCTGTTAAAATTGCTTAGAAAAAAACAATAATTAAAAGTTAATTTTTTAACACCTTGTAGCTCGATAACTAATTCCCTAAGGACGACGCATGTCTATATGGACTTTTTATATTAAAAATCCTGGAGGAATCGCCTTGTGAAATAATCGGACACTTATTGAAAATCCCGGTGTAATGGAGATGTCGGATTTATCAGCATAAATATTAGACTTTAGCCTGCGGTGGCTTCACTGTAAGTATATGTTTCATGATTTCGAATTTGATCTCATCAAGTTTAAAGTTCTTCTCAAATATACCAAAACCTCATCAAGAGTGTTGTTAATCAGTCCAATCAAACAGGAATGCGAGCAATGTTTCTGCATACGTGGACTTTCCCGATTAATGGCGTCTTGAACATTCTCATCATGCTTGGCTCCTGAATACTCAACATCCCAAACCATGTTTCTCGCATGGATTCTTGCATCTCAGGTCCCCCAATCAGGTGGCATTAACGGTCCCTTTGGAAGGACTTTCCCAAAATATAGGAACCCTCTCGAAAATTCCGGTTAGTCTGCTTCATCCGATTCCAGCTTGCCGTGCTTCGTCTTTTTTGGATGATTGTGTAGACTTTGTAGTTTTTGGTAGCTGTACCTTTTCGGGCCAGTGCTGATCGCATCGTCTGGCCAAGCAGGGAAGATGACAGGATAGCTCATGTCCTGCATTGTGAACTTTTTCAGTTGGGATGATGAAAATCGTGATGTTTCTCTACCTTCTTCTCATGCAAGAAAGGCTAACAATGCGAACTGTTATTGCAAAGCTGATATAATTGTTTGCTTTAATTAGAGTCTATTCAGACGTAAGATATTAAGCCCTGAGGATTATCAAAAACCAACTAATTTATTAGCTATAGAACATTAGTCTTGTGTCAAAGGCGAGTTATATATTTGCGCTTGTTGGCTTGCTCCATTTCATTTACCATATCTTTTGAGAACTAGATGACTTTGAATATATAGAAATGTCTGTAAATGTATGTGCACAATCCTACCACATATTCCCTGTGGTTCTAATCCAAAATGGGTCATTCAAATAAAGAGCTATAATACGTATAAATAATAATAATATAAATAATACGTAGAAATAAGACTTATAGCGTATAGGGGTTTTTATTTTATTTTGTCCAAATTAAGCAAATCCGCTTTAAAAGGACATTTTTTTATATGGCCCAGATCTAGCATTATTTGTGATCAGAGTTCCTGTTTGTATATAGTTTTTAGGAACGGGTACCGAATTGTGTGTAATAAAATTAATTATTATTTTGAGTGGGTGATAGGTTTATTTTAAACCAAGCTTAAAATTTCGGATAGGCAATAATAATTTCTGGATCTCAATCCATTAGCTCATGCTGCTGGAAGCTACATTTGGAATGGTTAAACTGTCTTACGAAATCTATAATGATTAATATCGGGCTCTAGATTATCTATCCTTGCAATATTATTATTTATATTATTAGTGAACATAGTAATAATTTTGTGATATGATAGGATGACACTTAAGCTCTTCATTCGATTATCGCTCGTATTCAATGGGCATAATAACAATGGAATATGATTCTTTTTCTGTTTTTAATAAGGGGTCATGACTACATAAAGTTAGGAAATATTTAAATTGCCAGACGTGTCTGGGTTTAAAAACATTTCTGATCTAAAGGGTCAGCTTAGGAAAGAGCATTTTAAGCGTTTAAAGATATAAACCACTTGCTGGCATATTCTTTCTAATGTCTTTTAACTTGTAGCACAATTTTGAATTTTGCACCAATCGACATGAGATATGTGTCTAGTTGCCTAGATGCCGGATAACAATGCGCTTGGTTACATATTGACAGTCGAGCAAATGTCAAACTGCAGTGTCAAATTTGACATTCAAGTCTGTCAAAACTGATTTTGATCAATTTCTCTTAAAAAAAATCGTTCGAGTTTGTTTAATTTGGTGTATTTATTCGCGAAAATCATGGCACGAACAGGAGGATGAGCAGCGAAGCATTCGCGAGTGTGCGGACTATGGCGACTTATAACAGAACCAATTTTAAAAGGTGCATCGTTCAACTCGGTGTATCGCCACCGAATCCAATTCTTGTCTTAGGGAGCACTTTCAGAAGCTGGAAAGGGAAGTGTGTTTTGAGCCACTCAGTTGCTTATTGATAAAACTGCTTGTGTAGCTGTGCATTTGTTTCAAAACCCTACTTTGCATTCAGTGCTATCAGCTTCAAGCTACATGTATTGATAACAATTATAAACTTTACTGCAATGAGACCCTTTAAAGCAATGGAAGTTGGAAACAATGTTTTCAAGCTTCCCCAGTATTCCTTCCTGCAACATTAAAGGCGCTTTGATTTACAATTCTTAGGATTAGCAGATTTGAGCTGGACATAGGCCACAGAACTGTTTGAGACGTGCACTTACTACCTAGTAGAATTATCACTGTCTTAATACCCGTTCAAGAGAAATATTAAATGACAATGCATTATACTATAGTATTCACTTTTATTCGGGCGGCAAACTGTACGAGACTGTTCTGGAAAGTGAACTGAATGCAACATAACATTGTCATACCGTAAAATCTCGTAGTTTGAACTAATTAAGGATAAGGGCGTTCCGTTTGGAATAATTCTGTTTGTGGGACTCCTATACGGTAAAAAACAGTAACATTACAAAAACATATTTTTGCTATTTATTATGCACTAGCAGTAATTTAAATATCGTTATCTAGTTTAACCTAACTTGTGTGGTGGAGATACTTCTAACCAACTGTTTTCGGGTAAAATATCGTTAAATGCGTTAGTATAATGCTGGCATTTTCTGGTAATTTTGTAAGCATGAATATCATTTTACTCATTTCATTCTGCGTGGCCCATTCTAATGCTTGTTAAAAATATGTATGGCTTCCGATGAGTATCGTACTTTAATGCGATAACTTCTTCAATATCGTGATCAGATTACTCAATGATATCTAAAGGTTTCCATATATTGTAATATTCCTTCATTCCCTGTTCTAAATCGGTGGGTTGATATTCATGATTTTGGTCAATTTCATGTGACAAATTCACTGCATCTTCATTAGGCTTGGAAACTTGGACTTAACAAAATTTCTTGCGAATGACTGCTAAAGGCTTGTCATCGGTCAGGGTTGGTTCTGCTGGACCTTTAGAATATTTTTCCAGCACTTCTGAAATGTTGCAGATCTAATTTTCCTCAAGCTCTCTTAAATTGTTGGTAGTTTTGTAAAGACATTGATTGTATTTTTTAAATCATCATTTAGATCTTAGGCTTGTGCCCAATCATCGCTAAGAAGAACTACAATCGGTAATGCAACTTGCGGTCGATAACTGAAAGTTACACTCATTCCTTTTGATTATCGCTCTATTTCAGCTTTCTTGTTTACTAAATATTCGTTGCTATTTACGCCATGGAGGTTCATTCCAAACAAAAACTAATTATTAACATTATTTAAGCAATGTTCACGTTTTAGGGTGTAAATATTTTATTGGTTACGTTTTAGAATACCTCGTGAATAGCAAATCGCAGTTATGTCTGTGAGTGTCAACTTTACCAAATGTTATTTAAATAGAGCCATCTACTGTAATATTGCTTTAACTATTCTTTCTCTCAACTCATCACAAGTCTGGCTGCTTCTAAAAGTTTGTCCAGGAATCTCCCCAAACCTAACGTAGAGTAGATACCGTTGAGCAAGTTAGTAACAATAGTTAAATTTCGTAATATAATTATATAATTAATATATAATATATATACTAATATATTATATAGTATATATATATATATAATATATAGAATATATATATCTAGGGATCTATACATGTTGACCATAAGATGGAGTTTAGGCACCGAATTCACTTTTTCCCTTTTATATGCGTTGTTCTATTCTGCTCTGTCACTGCCCCCGGTTCTCAAATGGTGTTCCAACGATATACCGTATCGGTGCAATGCTCTTATGTTTCCTTCTTCTTCTGGGTGTGAGACTCACCTATGGTCGATTCTATGTCGAAATATTTGTTTCGATCGAGTCATCAGACTTCCCCATTACTTCGCCCTTAATATCTTTTGTCATTGAAATTCAGGTCACCTTCTTGTTCCTGCGCATAAGAACTTGGTCATCCTGACAAGAATATCAAGAATAACAGGTTATAGTAACTTCATTAATGGTTATTACCCATATCCCCTGCATGCTCTTCTTCACTTCCTTACGGGCTATTGAGGTATAGCCTTAATACAGATGGTGGTGGAACAGACGAGCACGCCTCCGGATAAGGCTCAGTTGGTAACTGGAAAACTTTCTGATAATTCACCATGTTAGACGACCTATTTGATGTGTTTGAGAAAGTTTGTTTGTATAGATGTATTAATGAGAACCTTATCCTGATACTCTAACCATTAGTGCCATTGTTTTTTGTACGGGAACGGTGTATATGCCTTGTAACCACAAAACAAGGTAAAAATATCTACCGTGTTTCGTGCTACTTTGTTTCTCGGTGTTGAGGGGGTTGGGTCAGACTGAGATATGGACTATGCTGATCGACCCGCTCGAAACCTGCTGTTCTTCTACTTCTTGGTGGGCGTCGTATTCTTCTTCCTATTAAACTTGGTTGCACTTTTGTTCCATAGTAGACGGTTCATGTGCTGGTACGGAGACACACTCATAGTTGAACAGTCATCTCTCCTCCCTTCTTGTTGGATGGAGTAATCCGCTTCTTTCCACGTGGCCAGAGTACTCTCTCCATTCATGTATCGAGTAAAGAGTTCTTGCATGTGTTTGAAGATTTTTTGCGTCCCCCATTTAATCAGTTCAGCGGTATTACCCCTTCTGGTCCTCTTGCTGATATTCTTCATTGACTCTAACTACTTTCCACATCCTTCCTCTTAATTTCTACTCGTGGGCCCTTTACTTCTGTATTTTTTTGAGAGCTGCCAGATATGGTGCGCTACTTCTTTACGAGTTCTTTTAGTAGCGTTGGTGCCATTTATTCATTGTATAGGCTGGGAGTGTTATCTATTACTGTGGTCCAGTATTAATTTCTATTAGTTTTCCTCCAAGCTTCAGACGATCTAGTTCCCCCTATGAAGTTGTCGATCAGTCTTTACATTTCTTTCCCATGTGCCTTTTTTTTATTCTGCTTTAGATCATGTTTTCAACTTTACCTGTTTAACGCGTTTGTAAGGATGGTTTAATATCTGTATTTGTTGTAGTTAAGTCATTTATGATATGCATGCTGTTTTGTTCTCTCTGTTGCTGTAGCCGCATTCCCAGGTCATGTTGTTGCTGATGTTTTTTTTATAGCCGGTCGGGTATTATCTAGCCGCCTATGTGCTGGCGTGGGTCGTGTTAGGCTGCTGATTTGTGGCTGCACTATGTTCGCGGAGGCCTTTGATGGATAATGAATTTACGCTCAACCCGATTATAATCCCGGATGTTCACCTTTTCCTGGTTTTGTGTCTTATTGGTATTTAAACGGGAAAACATGGAGTCCCTGGAGGCAAGTGATAATGATCCGTAACCGGACAGTTCTATTCTCCTACGCCCTTGTGGTCTAGTACTTGCATTTTCGTATTTATTGTTTCCCTTTTACTGTTCCTCTTAATCCTGTGGCGTTCAACTATTTACCGACTGAATTGATTTTGAATTTACCCGTTGTCTCTTTGCATGTGTCTTGTTTAGAGGCGCACAAACTAATATAATTATCTTCTCTTACACGACGATATCAGTAGTATTCACAATTTATTTAGTCTGCTGCATTTTGTGACTATATGAAAATGGATGATATCTGATTTTATTCTCTTTTCAGCGCTCTCAATTATCACATCACTTTTCAAGTCCAGTCCTTTAATTATATGTATATAAAAAAGAGTAACAAGCGTTGTTAACAATCCTATTTGATAGAATGGTGAATGCTTACACCTGGCTATTACGTTTAACATAGACTTACAACATACGCAACCTACCTCCAATACACCTATAGAGAAAAACTTAAACCTAACAAAGACTGACATAGACAAAGTGAAACAACATATACATGACTACATTCAATCACAAGCACACCCCCATTTCAATAGAAACCATACAACAACAACTTTCACTAGCATAGGAAAATTTAGCCCGGAAATAAAAAATGCTTTCTACCCGACATACACTACCCAAATACATACTGAGGCTAATAAAACATAAGAGAGAACTGTACAGACTATATACAAACACTCAAAATAACGACCTAAAAAGACAATGAACCAACTTAACAGAACATTAAAACTCTGATTGGACAATACCGACAAGACAAATGGCTAGAAACATGTAAAGAAATACAGAAGGACAAAGGCAAAACATACTGGCGAAAAATTAAGAAACTGGCGCAATACAGGAAGACTGGCACTACTGACACAATTGACGAAAACGGAATAGAACGCTACACAGACAAAGAGAAAGCGGACGCATTCGCCAGACACTATCAAAGGACCTTCAGCATATCGACAAAACCCTAACTTCGACAATGACAACTGGAACTTGATCAACGACTGGTACTTGAACTATTTTAACAACTCACCAAACTATGCCTGCACACTGATCACAGACATAGAGTACGATGAAGCCCTAGCGCACATCAAGAACACTGCACCGGGGAAGGACAAAATTAAGGCAAAAGTCCTGAAAAGCCTAACTCAAGAAACACACAAACTGATCCTAACTGAATTGAACAACTGCATCACAAATGGCAGAATCCCAGAAACATGGAAAAGCGGCTTAATAATCCCTATACCCAAAAATGGACTGGACAATACACAACCGAGCAACTACAGACCAATTACACTACTTCCAGTACTAGGCAAGATTTTCGAATGCATAATGAAGCAGCGGCTTGACAAAGTGATTGGAAAGTATATACCTACCTACCAATTTGGTTTCAAAACAGCATCACTCGACCGTTCATCCGCTCTTTATTTTGGCCAACAATATACAAACTACCCACCTAACTGACAGAAAGACATCTTGCCTGTTTATGGACATTAACAAGGCTTTTGACAGTGTCTGGCATAGAGGCTTACTATACAAACTATACAAACTACACACACCAACATATCTACTACACACCATAAAGAACTTACTAGAAAACAGACAACTACAAGTACGAATTGACAAAACACTGTCATTTCCTTTTTCCCCTGAACAAGGGCTCCCTCAAGGATCCCCGCTCTCACCGTTTCTCTACAATATATACTGCCATGACATATACAATTACAACTTACCAGACAAAAATCAAATCGACAGATCGGCATACATATTACAATACGCAGACGACACGGCACTTATTGTACATGACAAAACTACTGAGAGAGCAGCTCAAAGACTCCAAACACTAACAAACAACACAATGACATGGTTTTATAAATGGAGACTAACACCAAACGCGTCAAAAAACCAACTTCTGCTCACAAACCACAGACTCAATGCTGACTCCCCTACAATAACTGCAGACGGCCAAACGACACAACCAAAAAACGACGTAAAATACCTTGGAATCACAATTGACCACAACTTAAATTCACTAAACACATACGAAACATCAGGGCAGAAACAACAAAGAGAACAAAACACTTCCGATCACTAACCTACAAAGACAGAGGAATTAGCACAAACACCGCTACCAAAATATATAAAGCTATTTGTAGACCCTTACTAGACTATGGACATATACTCATGACCAACGGAACAGAAAGGACAAAACGTTATATACAAACAACAGAACAAATTGCACTAAGACTAATAACACGAATAAGACACCCCCAAAACCCACTACACAACCCCCCCACCCAACTACTATACGAACGCACAAACATGACAAAGATCTCGGAAAGACTCATACAGCTACAGACAAAATGGACAAACAACCCCTACAACTGGACCATACTGAATCCCCTTTGTCTTACAAGACCAACCAGACAATCCCGCTTTCGTTTCCCTACACTAACGCCACTCGAACACTTACAAACGCTACGGACTAGTGGACAATAAAATAATTCCTTCTTGCCACTGAAATCTTATTTATTTAATAGTATTGCTAACCTAGAATAAGAGAATCTCATATTTGTTTTCATTTAGACTAAGACTATATGTATTAAACAAGGGCAGAAAGACCGATAGGTCGATAGCCTTTTTTAGAAATAAAGATATTTACTACTACTAAGTTCGCATCTCCACAAATGGGCTGCTGTTCTGACAATTTCGATAAACATCACGCACACTTTTACATAAAGAAAAAGTTCTCGTTAAAAACATTTCCAGAACACCTACATAGTATTTTTTTGATCCCCTGGTGGAAAGTACGTACTCTCGCCACTGTTTTCGATGGCGAAAACATCACTTTTACCCATTACAATAGCTTTCGCCCCGCACCTTTCTGACTCGGTAACTAGCAACGGCGAATTTCTTTGATAAATCGTTTCGGACGTTTTGTCAACATCTTCAAAGCCCTACGAGCATCGAAGTCAAGATTTTTTCAAAACCCTATACTTTTCCCGGCTAGTGTCCACCGAGGATCAAGAAAAATAGTATACGGTACGCGAAACGAAAGTCGAAGTCCCGTCCCTGCGTGCATGATGCTTCGCCAACTTCAAGCAGTGGCGGAACTTCGACTTTCGTCTCTTGTACCGTAATATACTATTTCCTATTCTAGAACCATAGAAAGCTCAAATAGTCGCGGATTTAAATACATATGCTCGTTATACGTGCCTCAAATTTTTTAGAGGCTCGCTTAAAAGGAACAATCACTTTTTCAAAAATTAATTCCGAAGGAATCACCCAAGAAAGAGCATCCATTTTAGCACTATCTTGAGGAGGAAACCGTGTTCTAAAACACCTGTAGAAGGCCTTTCAGTCATTTGGGCAACCGAATGATACTTTGCGGCTTCAAGACTTGTAAAGGCCGCTTTTTTCCGTCACAGAAAACGCTAAAAGCATCAAAGAATCCACCCAGGACTTGACATCAATGAAGATTTACCCAGAAGAACTAATGGTAACCGCAAACAAATTTCGCATCTAATGAGAAAATTGTGCTGCTTGCCAAGCATGAAACATATTTCCTTAATTGTTGGTTATGCAAATCGCATTTGGTACTGAATGAATACATCAATATTACTAGAATTATTCCACTTTTATGGCTTCGCTTCAACATTCAGATTTGCAACACTGAAAACTGACTTCAAAAGGTTAAAGTATGTGAAGCAACAGAAGATATTCAAGAAAAACCGAAGAACACGAGCAGGATTAAAATGCCGTTTTAGAAATATTTAATTTTTCCGGTGGAAATCAGTATAGGCATGGGTAACTCAGTGAGTTGACGCAACGCACCGGCGCATTTTATGATGTATGCAGTACTCATAACACGATAATTGTGTAAGGAGATAACAGAGGGCCTTTTGATACGTGATATCTATCGGGTGTATTAAGCGGTGCAGCGCGTTCAATCTTTTCCTCTGGTTTTACTGCAAAGAGACTATGATATACGCCGGATGCATTGTTTTAAAGAATGGAAAAAGTCTCCTCATATTTTCTTTTTGTCGCCTAGTTGTCTCACAAGCGAATTTTCGGAGATTAGATCCGAATGTTTGGATGATTTGCAAATCAAATATTTGCATGTCAAGAAATTGTTTACTGCGCCGTTCGGGACTGGTAAATCCGAATCAGTTCGGGACACGTAAACATAAACGCAATTACCTATAATTCGTTTATTAAGAAAAAATTTTTCATACCATCCAATCGGAAAATACCAACATATTTATCACATAGATTGTATTGAAAGAAGTGAAAGTCAAGGTCCTTAAATCGTGAGCCTAAACTTTGCCGCTAAGCTCAAATGATCAGAACCCATTAGAGTGTTTGGAATTTTAAGTGATCCCAATTCACTTCTCAAGGGAAGACGGTAAACTGACACTAGCTTCAACTTGTTTTCCTCAATTTCTTCTCCTTCTTTCTTCCCGGTGTAGAAAATGTAGTCCACAGTTATCCATTGATCTTGGAACGTTGTCGCTGAAACATTAAACTTCCAGACTGTCGCTATATAGAAAATTGCTGTTAATTTACCTTCAGGGTTTTCGGTACTTCCAGCGCAATAAACAGATTTGAAGGCGAACAAGTGGCTCAAAGTTCCCGACGAAAATAAGTTTCGACTTTTGATACATTCTGTGCTGCTTTTAGTGATAGCTTTGTCGGTGTTGAAAAGTTTGATCAACGCAGCTTCTTCCGCTCTGGAGATGTCGTTATTATCCAGTCTCTTTTTCAATAGGCATGCATGTTGGCATTGATCGGTTATCTGTAAACTACTTGGCACTACCATTTAGATGGATTAGTATAAAAACATCCAGACACGGAGCAGATGAATTACTTAAAACGTTGCCATGGCATGGCGAGTTTGGTTTGTCCATCCTCCTCTGTGCCAAGTGGTTATATTTTAAGGAACCTTTAGTTATCAAAGTGTGAACTGGAGAATTTGGGGACGAGTTGAAATCCCCCGTGATTATAATCGGTAGATACTTTACATTTCCTTCTGCATTCGCATAGTAGCTCATTCTCTCTACTTCTGTTAGTAGCAGCTGAATTTGAGCCAGACGTACATCTTCTCGGTTGGGATTATAAAGTAAATGTGTAGTTGCAACTGAAAATAGTTGTGTGACTTAACAATGAAATCTTGTTTTGGAAGCAGTTACATTTGAAAATACTGTTTACCTATAAAACTGCCGTTTGGTCTGTTTTTCGGGCAAAATTTGGCCACGATGGCAATATTGTCACGATCCAAAATCGAAACATTCGGTTGATAGAACTCGACGGTTTCAAACTCAACCAACTTCAGTCGGTCTGGTCTGTAATATATGGCACAACCATCGCAAACGAATACCCGTTCTTTTTTTGTAGATTCCTTTAAAACCCAATATCTCTAGTTCTCTTCAATCAGGAAAACGTGAGCTTTATCAAAAACACTTTAAACTTAGCTTTACTTGAAATATCCTTTCAAATGGGACTGCTGCACTTCTTGCAGGCATAAAATGTCGGGTCTCATAGTTTTAATTTCGATGAATAAATTCTTCCATCGGATTTTCCATTCTAAATCTTTACGGTTGTGGCTTTGGTATAAGTATGGGTGCTCATCCAATAGCTTCTGAGCTAATACATTATAAGACATCAAAGTAAACGGAAAGCTATGCTTTGCTGATGTTTTATCGCTCTTCACTTGCTTCCAACACCTTCCTTGAAGGACCTTTTATCATAAAAAAATAGTGGTTGGAAAAGGGCGTTTCTACTAAGTGAGCCTGTCATACCTTTAGAATGCTTGAAACTTCTAAATTGTTGTTGAAAGGGCTACCTGAACTGTTAGACCTTCTCAGGTAAAACCGTCTCTGATTAGCTCCGGGGTTTGGAGGCGGCGCCAGAAAGCGTTGGGGGCATATTGCTAAGGAAGTATTGAGGCCTGGCAGCTTCTGGCAGAGGAATGAACATCAAATTTGGATCGTCTGGACCTAGATATTTTCTGAACATGGATGTTTCTGCATTATAAACTTGTTCGCGAGATGAACGATCAAATGCGCTGTTGGAATACGTTGGTCAAACCAGCCTTGATGTGACATCCAAGATGAGTTGAATCTAGGGAAGCTATTTAAGCAAATACGTTTTTTAGACTGAAAATTAATGTCTACCCTAAGTTAATATGCTCTTCACTTTGACTCTGCGGAAACTCGCGGGCTGTTGTGTGTTACTACTATTTGAAGGATTTTCTGGATACTGATTCATACCCTTGGAAGAAACTTTAAATCTATGAGGTTGTTGGTGTAGTCGAGAGGTTTGATTAATTAGGCCTGCACTCTCTAGCACAGTTGCAAGAAAACATGCAGTGTCTTTACCCTAAAATGTTACTTTAGATGGAGCTGCAATTGTTTTATACGATTCCAATGTGGTATTGGTAGTTAGTTAACCTATGAGGATGCATGCTTCAGTGTTAGTAGTGAGTTTTATGTGAAATTTACTTCAACCTGTGGTGCAGCCAAGCTCTAAAACGTTCCTTCACTGCAACAAAAGGTGCTATTTTTTTAATTGCAGAATCCGTAATTGTGCTTTATTATTATTAGGCGATTACAGTCTTTTAAAGTTCCGCAGAGCATCAGAAACGCCTCCACATCCGAATGTCAATGAATGGAAGTGGGTTAAGCTAGGACCCGAGGTTCTAACGGAATAAGTATTTAGCGTCGGGTCAAAACGACGTCTTTTTCGGGAAGATCGAGATTTTTGTTATTGGTCGCGACGCACAACGCAGCTACTGAAAAGATCACAGTTTCGCTTAGGATGCAAGCGAGCAAAAAAAGAAGAAATAACCGTATCAATCAAGCTCTGAAAAGTAATGTAACATATTGGAATTCGAACGTAGAAGCATAATAAAGAAGATAATTAGGCACAATTTTGCAAGCATTTTGTGTGTGCGACCAAGTAGTTAAGCGGCAAGCACCAAACTTGCATGTACATTTTAAAACGATCAGTTCTCTGGAAATCCAAGCTCCTGTTATTGATAACAAATCAGATGCAAAAAAGTGATAGAACTGGAAACCCACTGTACCAAAAGCTTTTTTCTAGTTGGAGCAACAAAAATTCTTTTCAAATATATGGAAAAAATGCGATTCTATAATTTTATTACGAAAAACTGCGACATCAATGCAGATATTTCTTGACAAGCATGTCAGGGCTGCAGCGTATTTGAGGTTAGTTTTCAAATGTTGATCTTCAAAACTTAAAATGTATAACAATGTCGTAGATGCGTAAATTAATACCGTGTTGAAATGAAAAACACTAACGCCAGACAAGGAAAATATTTAAATGTTTCGGGCATATTTGCCTTGATCTCGAACTATCGACGGATTGCTGTATTGCCGTATTAAGGTCAGTTTGAAGAGATATTTTTCTGCCCCTTTAGGGACTTTTTTCACCAGAAAACTTTCCTGTAACATCAACCTGCGATACAAGCTCCAAACATATACTTTGAAGCAATGAATCCTGATGTTGTGAAGTGGGGTTATGAAATAAAATTGAGTAGTAAAATGTGATTTCTGCCCTGGTATATTTATGTTATAGTTTGAACGATTTAAAAAATGATGCACCCTCTGTCTCGCATTATGTCACATACGGGACGTATGTGACCCTACGGTTAATTTTGAAACCGCTTTTTAAGCTCGTGGCAAAAACTACAATGCAGATCGATTTTTATGAAACTTTCAACATCATTAGAGTTAAGTGTCTTCTAAAAGTGGTGAACATTTAGTATTCCTACTCGCTTTAGTTTGGATGATGCGAGTTTTTCAAAGAGATAACAGCGCAGTTGAGCAAAAAGGTCCATTTTGAGACCGATATTTACCAGGCTGACAAAAATCAGGATTTGAACGATTTTTATAAAATTGTTTCCAATATATTCCTGGGTTTCAGTCAATTTTACTGTTTACTACTTAAAATGTTACAAAAACGTTTCGGTGTCCTTCTCCACCATCATCAGCTTGTCTAAAATATACATTTACAATCATCATCAATTAAATAAAAAACTCTAACCAAATTTCACACATTAAAATACAATTACATACATATTAAAAAGTATATTAAGAACATTGGCTTTCAGGTGATGAGTCAGGACAAACATATCCGGGAAAAGACTAGAATCTATTGTCTAGAGATTCAAACCTCAATCTCAACTTACGTGTATAGTTCCCAACATGGCAAACACTCAACTGGTTACTGAATTTTCCATATTTTATTCGATATCAGGCGAGTGAAACAAAAAAAACCCGTTTATATTACGGTTTTTTCTTTTTTTTTTTTTTTGGTTTTCAGGAATGCTTGGCAATTCTTCAATATCAGATGTTTATATTTTATTTACCTGGTCCAATCAGTTCATTTATGCGATCATCTAATTAGTGTATGGTATACATAGCTCAGATTGTCTGTATCTGATCTGAAATTTATTGCATTTTGATGTTTCTTAATTTGTATCATTTCATGGATTCTTCTCTTATTATAGTTGTCTTCATTGACCAATATTTGCGTGTTATCGAAATCAAAATCATGCAACTTTTGTTTTGCATGTTGTGCTAATGCTGTTGCATTCTCGTTAACCTTTCTTAAGCTGTACTTATGTTCGTATACTCTTTTCTTTAAATATTGCCCTGTTTGTCCTAAGTATGTGCTGTCACAGTTCAAACAGTCAATCTTGTATATTACGTTTGGTGTGTCCAATTTATCGCTTTTAGGCTTAAATTTTGTAAAACATTCTTTTGCCAAGTTGTTTTTAGTTTTCTCTGCTACAGCAATATTATGTGGTTTTAAAACATTTTTTATTTTTGTGTTGATTTCTGGCATGTGCGGTAATGATATATACCTGATTTCACCTTCTTTTTTCTTTTTTATATTATTTATGTTGTTCCATTTATTTGCATTGTATATTTTATTAATTCTCTGTTTCATAATTGGCTCGAAGAATTCTTTGGGATAGTTGTTCATTATTAGTACTTTTTTTATTTTTTCAATTTTTGTATTTTAATGTGTGAAATTTGGTTAGAGTTTTTTATTTAATTGATGATGATTGTAAATGTATATTTTAGACAAACTGATGATGGTGGAGAAGGACACCGAAACGTTTTTGTAACATTTTAAGTAGTAAACAGTAAAATTGACTGAAACCCAGGAATATATTGGAATGAATTAAAGTACAGTCAGGAAAATATGCGAAATAAAATTGTTTGAACCTTTAGAATCAAGTGTCTTCTAAAGATGGTGAAAATGTCAAATAGTTACTTCTTTTAGTATGAGAGTTGCTAATTTTTAAAGGAGAGAGCGCATTTTAGTGAAAACATCTATTTTGAGATCCACATTTACTGGGTACTAAGTTGGTAAAAATCAGAATTCTGGGCGATATTAATGAAGCTTACAGCATCTTTAGAATCAAGTGTCTTCTAAAGATGGTAAAAATTTCAAGTTGAGTAAACACACCCATTATGAGACGCTGAAATAAAGATTCTGGATGATTTTTATAAAATTTCGGATTCCTACATTTTTGGTTTAAAAGATACGAATTTTTAAAGGAGAGAGTGCAGTTGAATAAAAACATCTACATGAGACGGATATTTACTAATTTTGAGACCAAGCTGGAGAAAGTAGAATTCTGGGCGATTTCTATAAAACTTTCAGAATCTTTGGAGCCAATTGCCTTCCAAATTTCGGATTCCTACTTTTTTTGGTTTAAAAGATGCTATTTTTTAAGAAGAACGCGAAGTTGAGTAAAAAACACCCATAAAATGACATAATTTTGAGCTCAAAGTGAGCTTTACCAAGTTGGCAAAAAGTAGAATTTCGGGCGGTTTGATGAAAATTTTAGCATCTTTGGAGTCTAGTGTCTTCTGACCATGCTGTTGATGTGAATTCAAAAAGAAGATATAAAATTTGGAAGCAAGTTAGGCAATCAATTTTCTTTTCTTCGAAAAAATCAAAATCAGGCAAATTTTCCACAGGGTGGCAAATAATAAAATGCAAAATTTGCGTCCCAACCCCAAAAGTTTAAAGATAACCCAAATAGCTCAAAACGCTTTTCGAATTTTTCGGACAACTCTTTTATTTACAGGGTGGTCTCAAAAAATAAACTTGCCTGTTCGTCTTGCAGCGATAACTCTTCTGCTCTTGGTCGTATTTAAACGATCTAAAGCTCATATTGAAGCCATAGACAATTTCATACAAAAATTCAATATACGGGGTTGCCTAAAAAATGACCCATAGCAGAATTACCCTCGAAATCTGTACTGAATCGCTACATTTTCTTCATTCATGCAACTTGAAATATTGAAATTTTCGACTGTGTAGTTATAGCTTCAACATGAGCCCTAAATTTGGAAAATCGGTTACTCAGAGCATGTGGAGTTTTCACTAATTTTGCAATGTTACCACCCTGTAGAAAGTTTATCTGAAGCACACATTTTTTGCAAAAACACGCATAAACCGAAAAAAAGTTGCCTTAATTAAGGCTTCAAACAGAAAGCGTCGTCTTGTAACAGCTATTTTGTTGTGCAGTTTATTTCTCAGTTGTTCAAAATACTTCCTCTGTTACATCAGAGGGACTTCGATGAAATATATTGGGTAAACTTCGAATAATTATAACCCAAGGTTAAGGAATTAATGGCACCGCTAGAAACCTCATTTCGTACGACATTAGATATATGCATAAAAACCATCGGGAATCGGATGCATGAGACTTCAGCTTATGAAAATTCGCTGATCAATATGAATCTGTTTAGTCGTTCAAAGAACTAGATAAATGAAAAGTCCTTCAAAGCGAGAGTAGAATCGGTTTATTGGTGCTTCTTCATTCGACACTTTGAAAACTATTCGAAAAGTTCGTCTTTGGAACAGAAAAAGATTTTGCTTAGGGAATGGTTACACCACTGGGTCAATATAACATGTTATTTTAGTGCTCAAGGAAAAACCAACTAAAATGGGGCATTTCTGTGTTTTTTGTAGATATCCAATGGATTTAGTTGCTACTTATGAAACAGTTCATGCAAGGACTTTAGTACTATGGTCGAATTACACCAAACACTTTGAAAGCAGGTAAGTGACTAGCAATAATTAATCAACCAAACTACCAACATTTCATACCAACACTCTGATAGTTCTGGTGATAGTCATATCATATCCAAATCGAGAATTCAGGGCGGTTATAGTGGCACGTGCATGAATGTTACTCTCTATTTCTGTGGCTGTGATTTGATCTACCTGAAGTCATCAATCCCTTTTGTGAGTGGGACCCCTGGCAGGAATCAGGCTAAATTATGTTTCGTATAAAACACTTAACACTATCAAAACACTAGAAAAGCCCAGGTGGCAAAGTGATTCCAGTGAAGTCAAAACATTTAAAGGATCAGCTGTGGCAGTGTCAATGTGACGGTGAAATGGAAAAAGTTTGGTGCAGCAAGCATTATGAGAACTGGCAACGTTGACGTTCTAGCTTGAGTATGGCTATTTATACACTTTTGAGTTTATATTTATAGTGTACGTTTTCTGAAGCAATTCTGTTGTGCTTTATGTGAAAATAAATTATTAAATTATGCCTAGAGATACTCAGAGAAAACTAGCATTGGCCTATTGCATAGTACAAGGGATGTTGCCAAATTGGCGCCTAAAACATCAAAGTGACGTAAATATATTATTGTTTACATGTTGGGCAGTTAATATCGCATTATTGTTCTTGGAATTTAATCATACTTTTTAATGTTAAAAATATAAGAAACCCGATAACTTTTGACTCCCAGGCGGCCTCAAGTCCGTTCCATAGTCTAATGCTCCACTTTCTCAACCTGCAGCTTGGAAGTTCAAAAATAAATCGCGCTCAGTCGGTGTCCAATCGTTGCAAACAGCACTTGCAGTTATATTACATAATAATTGCATTCCCTTGTGCACGTAATTTGCCGGCTCCCACGACCTTGTGCCTTTTCTGAATCATATACGGGAAACGCGAAAGTGCAACGATAATTACGAATTAATAGCCAGCCTTTCCATTGGTCCAAGTGGTAAACAAACTGATAATCTACAACATTCAGCCAATTGCGATCGATCGCTTGGCACGAAAATTATTCTTCACGCAGTTGGGAAGTCACCTGCCAATATGAGGAGAACAAACTTCACATCAGTTCATCGCTTTCGCTCGGCGGTGGGAGACTTTTTTTTTCGGTACCCCAGATAAAGAGAGGGTCGCCGACGGAGCCCTTAGGTGGATGGCGACTCAACCGAAACAGGCCACTGGCGCCTATAAACACTGCCTTTCAATCGACACATTGAACCCCAATATTAAGGTGCTGGAGTACGCGGTTAGGGGCCCCCTTGTAATTAGGGCTGGAGAGATTGAGAAAGAGCTGGAGAAGGTACGTAAGGGTTCTAGGTTGGCCCCTAAACATTCCCTTATGGCACGGCAGGAAATGCCAAGCTAATTACTGCAATTAAGGCGAGAGCTTGGGTGTTGATCTATTTAAATTGATGGCATGTATCAGGAGGTGAATTGGTGAATTGGAAACTGCATGTGTAGCATGACCTCGTTTCGTACTTGCGTGAACTTGACAATAAGTTGCATAGGAACAGTTGTCACGTACACCCGGTATGTTTTTAATTAGTTCACAATTGTGGGCACCTTCAGCAATCTTCAATATTTATTTGCTCTTAGTGTATACATATTCAAGCTTTCTTTGTTACTTCTGCTGTCCTCCAAGGGCTAAACACGTAATTGGAAATGCTGTGAGAGCCCTAGGGTCCCTCACTTCCGCTTAACTTACTCTGAGGGTGTTTGGTATAGTTTCATAATTTTTTTTAGTATGGCAAATTCATACTAGTTAGGAGCCTTTCAAATAGAGTTTTGGACAATGATTTTCTGATCAGAGATCGTCAGAGCCAAACCATTAATGTTCAAAGATGTTTCTGTGGAGGTTTTTATAGAGACTCTTGGCGTTTTGAACACCATGTATTGTATTCCAAAAATAGTCAAATTTTTTCGAGATACTCTGTTTCTGTAAAGGAGTTCCTAGCCATTTCTAAGGATTTCTTGTGATTGTGAGCGTTTGTTCTGAATTTAATTTAACGATATTTGATACACTTGTGTTCCTTTCTACTAGAAGATTGTTTTTTTTTTCAGAAAATTCCTAATTTTTTTTATCAGTCTATTAATGAACGGATTGTTTAAAAGTAAACTTAATTCTTCAGTTCTTCATCATTTTTCAACTTTATTCTCTACATGAATAAACAGATTGTTTGAAAGTCAACTTCAGTTTAGTCGAAAGTTTTCCAAAATACCAGATTTCGGAGGCAGTTCTGATTTGGGTCACTTTTAATGCAAACCTGTATATCGAATTTTTGTCTTAAGTGGACCAAGACGTTCTACCTTCAAAATGAGATCTACATTTTGAAAATCGGTCCAAGAGGAAAAATAGTAGTAGTAAACATCTTTATTTCTAAAAAAGGCTATCAACCTATCGGTCTTTCTGCCCTTGTTTAATACATGTAGTCTTAATCTAAATAAAAAACAAATATGAAAATTCTCTTATTCTAGGTTAACAATCTTATTAAATAAACTTTCCAATTCTAATGACAAGAAAAAAATATTTTATTGTCCAGTCAGTAGCGTTTGTAAGTGTGCAAGTAGCGTTGATGTAGGGAAACGGAAGCGGGATTGTCTGGTTGGTCTTGTAAGACAAAGGGGATTCAATATGGTCCAGTTGTAGGGGTTGTTTGTCCATTTTGTCTGTACATGTATGAGTCTTTCCGAAATCTTTGTCATGTTTGTGCGTTCGTATAGTAGTTGGGTGGGGGGGTTGTGTAGTGGGTGAGGACAAATATTACCACCGCAAGTCCAATAAGTTTATTTTTTATATCACCCTGTAGATAAAAGAGATGGGCGAAAATACGAAAAAACCGTTCCGAGATATAAGGACTATCGTTATGAAAGATGAAAGGGTGTTGAAATTTTAAAAAACACAATTTTTTGTTCAACTTTCAGAATTTTTGCATTATTTCATTTTCCAGCCTGTGGGGAACTTTATCTGAAGTACTGAAAACAACAGAACAAGTACTAACAGACAAATAATTCGACTAGATAACGCTTCACACAGAACTCATATCGCTGGTTGGAATTAGAATTTATCCAGGTCCAAAGTTAGGAAAAATTTGGCCGTGTAACGTTTATATTTGGAGGATTTTAATTTTTTCATCTCGGTCTCTGGTAGACCTTGACCTTGAACGATTGAGATGTTGTAAAAACGAATGCAGGCTCTGCTTGTCTATAAAAAACAAACAAAACAATGTTTCGCTTATTTTTTCCTCTTATTCTGAACGTTTTCGAAAGAAAATTAAAAAATTGCAATAGGCAGGGCTTCATTCTTATCTAAACTGGTGTATTCGATTCTTTCCAAATAACCGTGTTAAGTTGAGACTATACATGTTAAATGACAAGGAAACCGTAACATTTGTGTACCAAATGCTTAACAATTAATCTAGTACTTGTACTGTTATTCCCTTCATCATTCAATAGTAAGAAAAATAAATTCGTCGCACACACAAATAATAAATCGCAAAAATGTGGTTTTCAAAAAACTGCAAGAGCTGGAACAAATCCAATCACTCCAGCCGATAGATCGTCGCAAGACCCATAAAAACGTTGGTATTCACTTTTCCGCTCCGATCAATGATAGGTGAGCAATTGACGATTGATACCTCTTACAATACAATCTTTAACGGGCGTTATCTTCCTTATTATAGACCCGAAAACTTCATATTCGGTATTGGGCGGATTCGTAGGTCGGAAACAATTCAATGAACGCAAAAAACACGGTTATGAAATTTGATTTTTGGTCGAAAATGTCATAAAGGGGGAGAGTAAAAGGTATATTTTTCCAAAAAGTTCGTCTCTCAAAATACCTCGAACTCTACATCATTTTCTTCGGACAGACGCGAGGAATGCAACGGGCTTACTAAAGAATACGACGGACTTTCCAGAATCGAAATAATCAACATGTATTTATTTTATTTATATTTTTTTAAATTTCATTTTGCCTAAAAATGTAGCTACCTACAACCCACCTAACTGACAGAAAGACAGCTTGCCTGTTTATGGACATTAACAAAGCTTTTGATAGTGTCTGGCATAGAGGCTTATTATACAAACTACAAACACCAACATATCTACTACACACCATAAAGAACTTACTAGAAAACAGACAACTACAAGTACGAACTGACAAAACACTGTCATTTCTTTTTCCCCTGAATAAGGCCTCCCTGAAGGATCCCCGCTCTCACCGTTTCTCTACAATATATACTGCCATGACATATACAATTACAACTTACCAGACAAAAATCAAATCGACAGATCGGCATACATATTACAATACGCAGACGACACGGCACTTATTGTACATGACAAAACTACTGAGAGAGCAGCTCAAAGACTCCATACACTAACAAACAACACAATGACATGGTTTTATAAATGGAGACTAACACCAAACGCGTCAAAAAACCAACTTCTGCTCACAAACCACAGACTCAACGCTGACTCCCCTACAATAACTGCAGACGGCCAAACGACACAACCAAAAAACGACGTAAAATACCTTGGAATCACAATTGACCACAAACTTAAATTCACTAAACACATACGAAACATCAG
Source organism: Dendroctonus valens (assembly GCA_024550625.1). Classification (NCBI taxonomy): domain Eukaryota; kingdom Metazoa; phylum Arthropoda; class Insecta; order Coleoptera; family Curculionidae; genus Dendroctonus; species Dendroctonus valens. The sequence goes on from JAJTJO010000010.1 coordinate 1,959,251, forward strand.
GGCAGAAACAATAAAGAGAACAAAACACTTCCGATCACTAACCTACAAAGACAGAGGAATTCGCACAAACACCGCCACCAAACTATATAAAGCTATTTGTAGACCCTTGCTAGACTATGGACATATACTCATGACCAACGGAACAGAAAGGACAAAACGTTATATACAAACAACAGAACAAATTGCTATAAGACTAATAACACGAATAAGACACCCCCAAAACCCACTACACAACCCTTCCACCCAACTACTATACGAACGCACAAACATGACAAAGATTTCGGAAAGACTCTTACATCTAGAGACAAAATGGACAAACAACTCCTACAACTGGACCATACTGAATCCCCTTTGTCTTACAAGACCAACCAGACAATCCCGCTTCCGTTCCCCTACATCAACGTTACTCGAACACTTACAAACGCAACTGACTACTGGACAATAAAATAATTTTTTCTTGTCATTAGAATTGGAAAGTTTATTTAATAAGATTGTTAACCTAGAATAAGAGAATTTTCATATTTGTTTTTTATTTAGACTAGGACTACATGTATTAAACAAGGGCAGAAAGACCGATAGGTCGATAGCCTTTTTTAGAAATAAAGATGTTTACTACTACTACTGTAGCTACCTTTGGCTATATTATCAATTTTTGAAAAAAATATGAAACCCGATTTTCGATGATACAATTGACGTAATTACGTATTTTATTTCAATTATTGTAGTTTCGATACTTTCAAAAAAAGCTGCCCTTACCGTGAAGTCAAATTAATATATTTTAAGAACCGTGGATACAACTGGAAAAATTATATCTGATGGGTGCATTTTGGGCTTTAGACCATGCAGAACTTGTAACAAAGATGTCTTTTTTCTTACAATTAATCATTAGGCAGTTTTCGCAGTTCTTTCTATGGATAATGATAGATTCTTATTTTAGGTAATTTATTTTCCAATCTATCGCGGATATTTTTCGCATTGAAACCACCTCACCTTTACCTCCTTTTTTATATTTATACTATTTTCCATCTCAATAAAAAATGAGTGGACAAACTTAGGACAACAAAAATGTAACATAATTCCATTAGGCGTAAAGGTTAGCATATAAAAGCCTATTGAACTTAAACAAAAATCAAATCAAGACACATAAATGCACTTTTATACTCCACCTAATAGATTACCAAATCAATGCGCTTCGTTAACCAAAAACAACTTTCTTCAGTTGGAAGGTGCGGGTACTGGTTATAGGCCTTGATTCTTGCATATGAAATATTTCGATGTGTAATTTGAAAGTTTTTTAAAATGCTCTAAATCTCCTTTAATTTCAACTGGAGGCTATTATTTTCTAATATAATTTGTACAGAACATTTGCAAATAATTTGTTGTTTATCATGTTGAATGTTCATATCTTGTCTCGAGTTTTATTTTTTATGAGCACTCCTATACATCACAGAATCATCTTTCATTGTATTTTTGCAACCTACATACTAATTTGTAACGTTTGCTGTGCTTACGTGCTTTAACCCGTCATCGGCGAGATTTTTTCAGTCAGCAGTTTAGGTCAGCGCATGTAGCAAAATGGTTTATTATTAAGATATTTATACATTTTTTTTTAGAAAAACTAATATTTTTGTTAAAAACTAGTGTTATATACAGGGTGTCCCGTAAGCACATGCTCAAAAGGGTACTGCGATATTCTTTGGATCAAAACAAGACGATCTGGCCTAACTTTTAGGCCAGATCCTTTAGACATTTTTTGTTAATGTCTGGCTCTTCTGCTATTGATGGTCAAAGTTCTTCAAAAAAAATTTTTTTTTGAAATATCGGGAGAATGCTGTGATGGATTTTAGTGAAACTCACTGTGAATTTGTTCTTATGTAAGGCTCATATTTTGAAGAAACACCTGAGTTCATACGCTTTGGGCAAGTGGTGAATTCTTGACTATCGTGGTACAAAAACTACCAGAACTTTTTATTTGGTAGATGGAATCAACACATTTTTTTTTAGTTGATGCACTAATCCTTTGCTCACATTTTCGTGCTCTTTATAAATCTTGTAACATTCACAGTTATTGCGCAAAAAAAAGCATTTCTGTTTTCTTGCCACTTAACAATATGAGACATTAACTTCAAATATCGTGATAAGCGAGGCATAAATTAATTGTCAATCAATTTCACAAATTTGTTTCGCAAGGCGTTTTCTAATGAAGAAATGACCGAAATGGTCAAAGCATTAGGGTTTTGCGAAGACAACTTGCGTGAGAGCGTACGCGTTTACGCGGCGCGAACCCAAATCGACACATTCCAGATTACAATATTACAATATTCTGTTGAGACTGTGAGTGAAAGAATTGACAATTTTGATGCATTTTCCATTGATTTTTGACCAATTTTCCCACATGAGGTTGGGCTCCAAAGTGCGAATCTTGACTTTGGGCTTATTCAAAAATTTTACCCTAAATTAAAAAAATATATAGACGATGGGCATTATCATTCTCTAATAAAGAAACTGTTGCTTTATAATAGGAAAATTTGCCAGGTTTCCGCATTTTATATCAATTTTTGACGAATTTATAAACATGACGGCAAATGCCGCTTTTTTTCAGAGCTGAACTTATCGTTAGGTCTTATTCAAAAATTTATCAGCCCAATTCCAAAATATATAGACAATAGGCCTTAACGGTTTTCAATAGAGCAAATCTTGCTCTGTCCGAATTACAGATTTCAAAGTTACCACGTTCTTTATAATTTTTTCGCAATTTTTTAAGTGTAAGTTGGATCTTTTTCAAAAAATCGTCATAGAAGTTTTAACACAGGTAGAGCCCAGGGGTTAATGCTACTTCATCATCAGCCTTTTTCATCCACTGCTTCATAGGCCTCCTCTCGCGCATAGTTGTGGAACGAACTATCCACAACTATACGGGATCTACAGTTTCGAACGGCAATAACCTTCTTTAATGACCTCGGAACCTTCTTTAATAAAGCGACTAAATAAGGACCTAACTGAGAAAGAAATAGAGAAATTAAATCTGTTTTTTTTTTTAAATTTATTGTATGAACATAATATATTAAAAAAATATATATAATAAATATTTAAACTAACCAGTCCAAATCTTCATCGGATCAAGGAGTTTATCAACCTTATATGGAATTTGAACGTGCTTATCGACCATGACAGAATAACAACTAATATTACAAAACCAGCTTTGATAAGTTAATTTAGGGTCTTAGTATCAAGGATTACTAATGAGGCTTCACAGTTTAACTATAGGCGAGCGTATGAAAAATAAAATTGTTGCGCTCACTCCTCATCCTGTTATTTTATTACATTTATTAATTAATTATTACATTTATTAATTAATACAGTTATTTATTATTTATTTATTATTTTAATAATTTTATACCAAATATATATATTTTTAAACAGTTTGTGTTTTAACTCAATTTGCCACTTACAGTCACACACGTTTTAAAGCTTAGTGTTAAGGATAATATATGAATCCATCGAGATTGATCTGTAGAGAGTCATATGTGCCAAAACTATTTAAAAACCTCATCGGCTTAGAAATAAACACATCAATTGCACTTTGAGAGCTAATACAGGTAGCTTTTTTATTTGGAAATTTAGTTGATTATCCAGACAGTGGAATAACCCTTATCGTTGTTTAATATTTACAGATGGTCAATCAAAGTTGGACGATAAAGTGTACTTTAAACCTCCATTTGATTGGGCTTATCAAAAAAAGATCGCTGTTTGCATTACATTGTAGTGAAAAAAGTGAGATTAGTGGATTTATTACGAGTTAAAATTAAATGTTTCCAAATTTTCCTATAAGCTGGTTGTTAAGCGAGATAAGTGTAATACTAAAATATTTAACAACGCTAATAAACCAGATCAACCTGCGCTGAGAGTTGGCAAACAAAAACCAATAAATGTCTGTATTTTGAATGGCAAAACTAAAGATAAAATGGAATAAGTTTGCATTTAAATTGGGCTGATGTTATACACCTTCGACTCAACACTGACTTCCTCAAAGAAGCGCAACGATGTGTAATGAGAGATTGTCCTGTGCCAAGAATTATAAAGATTTTGAGTCCCCTAGAAATAATGCTTATAAATAGATGTTGCGAATCAAACCTGCACAGCCGGTGCTAAAAAACCGTTACGCAACAGCAATCATTATCTCTATCTATTATTCTTTCAGCTATTAGGTAATATTCGATACGATTGAAAATTGAGTGCAGTGAATCCAAGGCTTTGATGCACAACGAAGAATGCAGGCGGAAAACTTGAAAATTTGTCTATCCTAACAGTAGCAAGACAGCGCTGTTCTGAAAATATCAGTGGTTTGATTCCAGTTTTGACCACGAAGTTTAAAATCAATCACGCACCTTAGGAACATTTTAAAAATAAAAATACAACTGAAAAAGTTGTATAGTGCAAACGAAAATCTACACATCAAAGAAAATATCAACTAAAGGTCCAACTAGAAGAAAAAAATTCAACTAGAAGTCCTATTGATTCTACAGCCTTTGAGGAGAAGAACTCAACAATGACTTTAAAGAATCCAACGTATGGTCCAATACACAATATATGCTTGAGAGCAATATCTGCAGAAGCACCCTAAAGCCAGCATTGATGAGGTTGAAACTACGCAAAAAACACTGCTTCCACATATTGCTGCATATTCATCAAGGGATACTTTCAATGCCGATGAAACTGATCTGCATATCGAGCTTTGACAGACGAAAATTGTACTTTTTGCATTGAGGAATGTAGCTACCGGCGATAAAGGTACTAAGCAAAGACTAAAACAGGGGTTTTCTGTGTAAACTAAGCGGTGAAAAAGAGCTGTAGCTAGCGGAAAGCGAGGAAAAAGGAGCAAATTATCATTGTTTCAAAGCATTCCACGAAGAATGGCTGGATGAAAGTTAAATAAATGATAGAAAAAGGCGAACAAGTGTCTTTCTTAAACAAAGTAACCGACATTAAACTCGCGAACATTTTGTTACTGTTTCTATCTGTAATAAATACTAAAAACATTCGTATATACATTTTTTTAATGAGAACATTATTCATCTATGGATTGCTGGGTATCAATAGATAAAAAGCGGAAAAATCCAGAATAATTTCTTAATGTTCTAATTTGGATAGTTGCTGCCTGAAAAACTGTCCAATTAAAAACCCTAGAAAAATGCTTTGTATGAAAAGTGAAAATGCAGAAGAAGTCGAGGAAACGCAAGATGGATTCGAAGTCAAAGATACGAACTTGCCCTGTAAAGTTTTGGAGATGGCAATGTCGGTTTAGTTTTGTTTTTTTATTAGTAATTTTGTCGGTTATGCAAAAAAACACATTCATGCATAGTGCACATAATCTTGTGGGCTGAATTTTTATAGGTGGGTAATACCGGGTGTTTTTTAATAAGTGTCCGATATTTTACAGTGCAATTCTTCAGGTATTTTGAAGATAAAAAGGCCATACAGGCATGGGTCCGCAAGGCCTTACTTCTCGAACTTCAGAGTGTTAAAAAATGTAATTAAAATTTTTGTAATTTCTGATATAATATATCTTTGGGAGTTTTGTAACATGAGAAACTTAAATTTGATCTTTGTTTTGCTCCTATATGTACAGGGGTCTACCTACATGTCTTTCTCGCTTTAGAAGGGCCATAACTTTTTCGTGTATGCTTGTATCACATTTTTTAGCAAGAAAATCGATTCCTCTAGCATTTCTACGTAGCAAATGTATTATTTCCAAACAAAACATTTTCGTAGGAATTTTGCCTAGGAATCTTTGTCTTTTACAAAGACAGATTTTGCTCACGTTTTCTATTACACATTGATAAAGAGTGCTCTTATTTCACAATCAGGAACGAAGTCTTTATCAAAAGGTAATCAAGGGCTTTAACATAAAAGCCTTGACGCTTCGATAGCAAATCTGCTTACGTTCTCAAAAGATACATAAAAAGCGTATATTAATAATTTAAAACATATAAAAATCGCCCTGAATTTTCGTTTTTAGCAAATTGTGAATTTTTTTACTTTGATTTAAATCTCAATATTTTAAGAAAAATGGTAAATAAACTTAACTAAAAATTTTGGTGTAATTTAATTTAGGTGTATGTTTCTTTGATGACTATCTCCCCGGTTGAAAATCTCTTCTATACGCTCTAAAAACTCGGCGCAAAAGGGAATTGGACTTTTAAAAACGATTTCGAAACCGGTCTAAATTTCCAATTTTCGTTATTTACGCTATTCGCTAGTTAAGCTTATTTAAGTATCGCTGAAAAATAGTTATAAGCAGAAATCCTCGAAAAACTCGAAAAAATGAGCGAAAAAAAAAAGACATTGAATTGGCCTGTAACAACCAAAATCATTCAATGTTGTTTTAAATTATAAATTTTTCATCTATTTTTTTGAGCTGCTGAATCCAGTGGAGCGCCTGTTTTTTGTTTTCGTAGCGATTAACAAAAGTTATGAGAAAAAACCGTCAAAAAAATTGGTGAAAAAAAAAACATAATTTTCTTGCAATTTTGAGTCAATAAAAAATCGGTAATTTTCTCTCATTTACATATGCTTTGACGTACTTTGAGCTGCTGACTCGAATGGTGCCATCAGTTTTTGTATAGGTGTCGGCAATAAAAGTTAGAAATAAAAATCCTCGAAAAACTCAACACAAACAGCACTATATGTAAGTCAGAACAAAGAACTGGAAAGTATGTGCTTTTTATGTAAAAATATACCATTTTACTTGTAAAACCAACAGGTTAAATAAACATAAAAGGCACATAGCCATTCCATAAGTTGAAGCCACTGAGTTTAAAATAATTGAAAAATTGCCAACAAAGAACAAGAAAATAGCAAAAGAACTTTGGAAACCGTTTAAGATGACAATAAAGAAAATTGTTTTGTGAGTTTGCAAATTCTATAAAAATTGAGAAACACACCGACTGATATCGAAGAAGTTTTTTGTGACTGGGAAAAACGCTAACTTGTTCATTGAATATGACTGAAAAACGTTGATGTCGCGCGTATAAAGCCCATATAAAAAAGCATAAGGCACATTTAAGAAAGCACACACTTAGAAAGATATAACGAGGATCGAACGAAACAAACTGTTCGCGAAAAATTCTTTCAAAATATCGTCGTTTGTGGTCAACATCACTTCGTTTTCAGGACAAAGTCAAGGAAAATCTAATGAGAAGCGAACGGAACGAACTGTTCATTTACGTTCGAGGAAAAATTTTCCCGAAAAGCGACAAAATAGGACAGCAAGAATTTAGTAAACTCTTGAGATACCACAAAAAATGTCAAAGGTGCACAATACGAATCTATTTATAATTAAAAAAAACTATTAATTCAAAGTATAACATATAAAAAAACCCATTGAGTTTAATGCAAATCTGTAGTGATTTGGAGCAAGGACTGTCTTCTAAATGGGGAAAAGTACAGTTGGATATGAAAGAAACAGTCTTGATAATGAAGAAGCATTTTTGCGATTTAAAAAAAAGCCAAAAATGTTCAAATCGTTCGTAAAGAAACCCGTACAAAAATCATAAAGCAACGTACTTAACACACTAGGGATGTGTAACTCAGTGAATTTTCAGGAGTTACGCACTGCTGCCCAAATGGCTTGGTGCGCTAAAAAAACGTTACTCATAAAAAATGAGGGTGGCCTTTTTTTTAGGTGGTTTGGGCGATAAAATTAATCCAGTTTCGGGTCTCGTAAAGCTTAGCTTTAGCTTACCGTTTAATGAGTTATAACTACTCAAGCAATGAGTTATAACTCACTAACTCACAATGCAGCAAGAACTCAAAAGCGCAACTCAACACAGTGTTACCATTCCTATAACACACGCTAACGAGAAGAAAAAATTACCAGAAACTGCGGCGTTTCCAAGACGAAATCGAGAAGATTAACAAAATCGAATGGCACGAACTGACAAACTGAAGAAAAAATCTTCGTGATAATCGACTTTTGTGCTTAACAATTAATTAGACTTAAAAATCACAAAAAAAACAAAAAATAGACAACAAAAAAAGATAATGAAGTGAACAGTGATATATTTTTAATTTTAAAATTATTGATTAAAAAAAATGGAACCAAGGAAAAGATTAACAACAAGAAAATGTGAGTGTGTTGTGATTGCGGTTGTGATTTTGGCAAAGCCCTGAACGAAGCAGGAAACTTCTTCTAAATGGGGCGTTCAAATTGTTCGTAAAAAGCCTAAATAAGAAATCGTAAATACGTATACAAGAAATAAGCGCACCACTGGACTGAGCAGCTCAATCACAAGAAAAAGAAAAAATATATAATTTAAAACAAAAAAATTAATGATTTGGTCGTTACAGGCCAATTTAGTCTTTTTTTTTCTCATTTTACGAGTTTTCCGAGGATTTTTGCTTGTAACTATTTTTTTGCGACACTTGAAGAAAAGATGATGGTACCATTCGATTCAGCAGCTCAAAATACATAAAAGCGTATGTAAATGAGAAAAAGTCAAGTTTTTGACGGTTTTTGTTTATAACTTTTTTATCGCTACGCCAGAGAAAAAATAAGAGCTCCACTGGATTCAGCATCTCAAATCACAAGAAAAAATAGATAATTTAAAATAAAAAAATGAATGATTATGGTCGTCACTGGCCAATTTAATGTATTTTTCACTCATTTTTCGAGGGATCTTATAAGAGCGATTTTTTACAGATTTTTTAATTACTCCAAAATGTTTTTTATGTTAGTTCAAGAGGGAATGATAAGGTTTTTTTTAGCGCATCTAGATTTTCGTGTATAAAAACCTCAGTGTGATTCCAAGTTATTACAGCACAGAGCTGTTTTAAAAAAAATCAAGTTAATTTAAGTATTATAACAATGTGTTGTGGAGCTGAGCAAATAGAACCAAATTTTATCGTTTATTTTCCGAAAAAAATTAGAAATTAAACGGAAGGGACTGTTTTCTAAAAATGTTTCTTTAAACTCCTAAATTATTATCAATCTTCTTTTGTAAAACAAATGGCTGAAAAATATCAACATTATTTTATAAATTGGGCCCTTTTTGCTCATAGTATAAATGTTATATACACATTTTTGAATTTTTTAAGGGTTTTTAAGATTACAGCTATTTTATAAATTCAGTCTTGAAATGTTCTCTCCACTCTTATAAAATTGTTAGATGGGTGGTTAAGATTCCCAGTCTGTGGGAACCTTTATACTCGTTGATAATAAAACACAACCTTTATTTTAACATCGATTATTGTATTTTTCACCTGTACGGCCCCCCGAACGACTTATTAGGAGAGATTATTATTAGTAATAAAGTAATTTAGAAGCAAAAATTTCAAATGGTTGTACCCTACTTATTACATTTTCTGGATATTTAGGGCGTGAGCAAGCCATTCAAAGAGGTCATCAAAGCCAACATCGGAGATTGCCATGCCATGGGCCAAGTCCCAATCACGTTCATCCGTGAAGTTTTGGCTCTGGTGACTATGCCCCAACTTTTAGAAGATTCTAGGTAATATGTCTTCCAAAAGACATTTTCTTGTTTTAAACCTGGTTGGAACTTTGTTAATAGATTCCCAGAAGATGCCAAGGAGAGAGCTCGAACGATCTTAAAAGGTTGCCGTGGTGGATCCGTAGGATCATACACGGACTCTCCTGGAATCGAAATTATCCGAAAACATTGCGCCCAGTACATCGAACGAAGAGATGGAATTCCGTCAGATTGGCAAAATGTTATCATTAGTGCCGGTAGGAGTTATTTTTTCTTTCCCTTAAGCCGTTCCAACGGCTGAACATCTGGAATTTCTAGGTGCTAGTGATGCAATTAAAAATGTATTAAAACTGCTCATATGCGACGTCGGTTGCAAAACACCAGGAGTTATGGTTCCCATTCCGCAGTATCCTCTTTATTCTGCCTCTTTGGCCGAATTTGGAATCAATCAGATCAGTTATTATCTGGATGAGGCTCGAAATTGGGGATTGGATATTGCAGAATTGCAGGTTGGTTTTCATATACGTTTAGTTATTTTATGGGCTAGATTCTCTGAAATATCTAAAAAGTTAGTCAGCAAGGAACAAGAAAGCTTAAAAAATTGGCAAAATAAACTTACAAAATTTAATTTTCACACAATATGAATATTTGGGTATTTTTAAGGCGCAGTTTTGTCACGTCTTTTAATGCGAATATGATAATCAGTACCTTTTTTCAACACGATTATTTAGGTTTTCATATACCTAAGTTTGTTTACTTTATCGCCTAGATTTCCTGAAATATATAAAACTTAGTCCACGAGTTTCTATAAAATACCGCCACAGTTTCTATCAAAATTGCAGATGCACAGAAACGAAATATTCCGAGAGAATATTTTACAGATTTGTATTCACACTTTATTCTATACTTTTGAAAAAATATAGCGGAATCGGGCAATTCTCTTGCAGTTTGGTGAACATTGCGTTTTAATAAGAAATGCAGTCATTCTTAACATAAAAAAGACCGCTCATGTATCAATTTGTATTAAAAAACGTGCAGATATTCGGTCTTTTCAAATACTTTAAATTTAAGGCAACATACCCAAAAGAACCTTAAAAGCATAAATTTTATCTCAAATTTCATGGGAAGAAAACAGGTGAGGTGCAAGTTTTTGAGTTGATCATTCAGCCTTAAAGGCTTCTTCAACAACAATCGAAACGAAAACAGTATTGTTTTCCAGAGATCAATCACCGAGGCTCGAAAAGTGTGCAATCCCAGAGCGATCGTAGTCATTAATCCCGGAAACCCAACCGGTCAAGTATTGTCGCGAAAGAACATCGAGGAAGTGATCAAGTTTGCCTACAAAGAGAAATTGTTCATTCTTGCAGACGAAGTGTACCAAGACAACGTTTACGCGGAGGGCTGCAAGTTTCACTCATTCAAAAAGGTTTGTTTCCACCTTGACAAAAAATTTAAAAAAATGCCTTTGCAACTTTGTGTTTTTCAAGGTTCTGATAGAAATGGGCGAGCCTTACAGTACCATGGAGTTGGCCAGTTTTATGTCTTGCTCCAAAGGATACATGGGCGAATGTGGACTTCGAGGCGGATATGCAGAGGTAATTACAAACGATCCCTCCAAAATAACCGGGCTAAACACATTTATTGCAACTTCAGGTGATTAATATGTGCCCTGAAGTCAAAGCTATGTACCTGAAAGCAATTAGTGCCATGTTATGCCCTACAGTGCTGGGCCAAGTCACATTAGACACCATCGTAAATCCTCCCCAAAAAGGAGAAACCAAGCTATGAATCGTTCACCAAAGAGAAACAAGCTGTTTTGGATTCATTAAAGGTAGGTGACTCTTATTCGATATAGCCGCGGTTTGTTTAATGAGTTTTCTTTGTTTAGGTGCGAGCAAAAATGGTAGCAGATACATTCAATTCGATGGAAGGTTTCAGCTGTAACACCGTGCAAGGAGCAATGTACGCTTTTCCTCAAATCACGTTGCCATCAAAGGCGATAGAGGCAGCTAAGAAGGAAGGGAAACAACCAGATGTTTTCTATGCGTTTGAGTTGCTAGAGAATACAGGCATTTGTATAGTGCCCGGGTCAGGATTCGGTCAAAAGCAGGGCACATATCATTTTAGAACCACCATATTACCACAGCCCGATAAACTGAAAGGTATGTTGGAAAAATTTGCCGAGTTCCATTCCCAATTTATCAAAAAGTATTCGTAAATGCCATATTGAAACATACGCTAGTCCATTTCTAGTAATATTACGTTACGTTCACTTGTGATTTGAGCGCAATTCGCAAAAGTTATGACAAAATTGTAAATAATACCACGATGATATAATCTAGTCAACATGCCCATCGGTTAAAAGTTGGCGATTTTTGTTAAAAAACTCATTTTATTGAACGATACAAATGTAAGTTTTCTATATTTGAAAGCTAATTAAGTCTTAAACTGTGTAATGAAAATATATTTTCTTACACCTTTACTTCACTTTAGCATCCTTGTTTGTTAATAAATGTTCTAAAATTCTCTCTATATTGGACACAGTTGAGGCACATTGTTCAAAATGCATGCTACTAGATTAATACATATAAAATAATAAACATGTTACGATAGGGAAAGCACAAAGCTCACACGTTCTGAGAGTTGTTAACTTCTTAATGCCATGTATGATGTTTAAATAAAGGGCGTTAAAAACTTACCATTTTTTACTTGCAAACTGTAAGACCCCAAATCAACTTGGGCTATCAACAATCAATTAAAGTGAAAAGGAATTAAGGCGTTTTCAAGGCAAACTTTTGAAATTCTAAAGAAAGTTTGGAAACGTTTATAAAAAGGGTTTTTAGTACAATTCGAAGACAGTCTTAAAGCGACCAAACTTAAAACTGCAAATTTTGTATAATCTATAAAAGAGCACGCACAAATCTTTGTCCAAAGTATAATAATGATAATATTAATTCCTCACTGGTTGAAATAAACAATTATCAAAATGACAAAAAGACTTATATATAAACTTACTACTGTAAACAATAAAGTTGATGGCCAGTCTTGAAAACACTAAGACTCTTCGTTCACACATTGCAATTGTTCGTTATACTCTTTATACAGTCTTTGCCAAGGAAGCTTTGTTTTAATTATACTTAAAATCTCTTCAAGCAGCTTTCGTCTGGACATACCCTGAAAGATTCAAATTGGATTTTATCTTTAATTTTGGTGCATTCAAGTCCTACTCACCATAATGTCGGAGTCTAGCCTGCGCTTTTTACTACTTCCATGCGTCGGGCCCAATAGATCATCTAAAATAAGTTTCAGTCTGCATTCAGGACCTAAAATTAAACAATGAGTAAAAGGGGGAACTGAGGAACATTTCCCATTATCACCCTTATCCAAAAGATGATTGACTTGCACTAATAACCAGTGCCTGTACTCGGTAACGCTTTGTAAAACGTTGGTGGCAGTGATTTGGTTCTCCAAAAAGCTGAGAGTAACACCAGAGGGCAACGTGGAGTCCGTAGGACGGAAAGGGGGCATTATTCGCTGAAGGGAAGCTAGAGGCAAATTCCCCGATATCCTTTTCACCATAGAGACTGCCGACCTACTGACCGGATCCAGAGGATTCGACAGCTGAACCCTTAAAACATGCTCATCAGATTTCTTAGCTTCTGTTGGCTCTCATCGACTTACCAAGTTTGTAAATTTGAACTATACGAATACGCCCTTCCATCGTTTAATGTTAGAATGGGCTGATTGGAGGTGGTAAGTGAACATCCGTTCACGATGCCTACGAATCGAGTAGGGAATGGGAATAAGGCAAGCTAAGATTTACAAGATCATATTTACCTCGTCCAAATAGAAGGCTTCGAATGGAAACCCGGCTCAGTATGCTGCTGCCTTTTGGCAAATCCCATAAATACATCAGTCCGGTTTTAGTAAGAACTAATAGATATCCAGCTTGTGAAAGACTCATGCAACTTACGACATCTTCTATGAGCAGTGGCGGAAGAGATCTTGCACCTGAAATACGGCATTAACTTAAACATTGAAACAGTATCAGCATGTAAAAGTGCTTACCAGTTTTAATGTCGTATATATTTATAGTAAAGTCTTCACAACATGCTATCACAAATTTGCGGTTTGAGGCTATTGTCCTGATCGTTGAACCTAGAAGGTATAATTGCTATATTATTCCACAGATAACTGATATTCATTCAACCTACCTAGGAATGTTTCCCAGAGGTGGTCTTTCTTTTCTATGGCTTTGCATACTTCGATCTTGGACAGCGAGGCATTGTTTGATATTTTATGGCAGTCATTGCTCACCTAAAGTATAGATAATATAGAAGATAATAAAATAAGTAGGATAGCTCGTGCGTTAGCTAGTCCTCCATCGGGAGTCTCCCCAGCCCAGGAAAGCTGACCAGATATGGTGGGCACGGGGGAAATAAAATACTCGGGGCGGAACAAAAGTAGCATTATTCAATTACTTGAATTATTCACACTCGTTTCAAAAAATGTGACTCGGGTGGATAGAGCGCAGTTTGGGTTCAGGAATGGCTACGGAACTCGCGAGGCCCTTCGACTGCGTGAAACACGATAAACTTGTCGGAATTAGGACCGGTGTTGGCAAGGAGGAAATCAACATTGTCTCACAGCCATATTGGCATCAGACTACAGCAATTAGAATTGAGAATCGAACATCTGAAGTTGCACTGATTAGAAAGGGGGTTAGGCAGGGCTGCATCTTGTCTTCGCTGCTGTTCAACATTTACTTCCGAGGCTATTTTTGAGAGAGCTTTGAAGGAAAGACCAGAAGGCATCAAGGTGAATGGTGTTGCAACAAACAATATAAGATTCGCCGATGATACTGTAGTTCTTGCAGATAAAATAGAGGAGTTTACAACCTTTAGTAGATCGCATTGTTAAATGCAGTGAAGAACAGGGCATGTCTATCAACGTAGCAAAAAGTAAGCTGCTTGTGTTTGCAAAAACGAGTGTAATTGCCCAATAAAATAATAAACGGGCGCACTATAGAACAGCCAGTGCGACCCTAAAATAGAAATAAGATCTCGAATTGAACAAAAAACATAGTTTACCCCTGAAATCAAGCTGCTAGCCCAAGAGAAGAAGAAAGCTCATTTAAAGTTCAAAACAACTAAGAACCTACAGGACTATACTGAGTACATAAGAACAGGAAATAGAGTGAATATCAGGATAAGAGAAATAAAAGGGAGCACTGGGAAAAGTTTAGCAGGGAGATTGAAGGTGACATGTACGGAGCGCAGAAACGTGTCTGGAAGATGTTGAGAGCTGCAAAGAGGGAGGTGAATGATTCTGTTCAGTTGAACAATATATCGGCCCGAAAGATGGAAAAGTCATTTCGAGAGCTTGTACGCAGGAGAAGATCAACTTCCTGAACGGAAACGATTGTCAGACAAAATGCTGTGGATGAGGAGGAATTGAGGAATGGACGTGAAAGAAGTATGGTCGGAAAAGAAAGAACTGAAAAATGGAAAAGCTCCGGGGCCGGACAACATCCCAAATGAACTCTTGACGAATGGAGGGGAAAAATTGGCCGAAGAACTAACAAGATTCTTCAATAAAATACTCAAAAGGAGAAATATACCTGAATAATGAAGAAGCAGCATTACCATACCAGTTTTCAAAAAAGGAAGTATCTCAGACCCCTCGAATTATAGAGGAATATCCTTTCTGAACCACGATGAAGGTATTCACAAAAATACTGGGAAAACATATTTCCAAAAAAATTTGTATTTCCGAAGAACAGCAAGGATTTAGAAAGAACCGCAGTACCAACGATGCAGTATTTATAGTTCGCCAGGTTATAGAAAAAGCTATCGAACTTGACAAGCCAGCTTCTATGTGTTTTGTGGACCTAACCCAGGCCTTCGATCGATTGAAGCTTGCAGACGTTCTCACTGAGCTCAGCACAAAAGGAACACCAAAATATTCAACGAACATCATAGAACAACGGACAATGTAACTGAAATAAAAACAAAATCGACATCCACCGGTAAAATAAGAATAAAGTCCGGTGTGAGGCAAGGCGACAGCTTGAGTCCATTTCTGTTCAACCTCATTATGGACAGGATAATAGAGAGGGTTCAGGAAAGTAAAACATGGCTAGTAGACTGGGAAGACACCTCCTCAGAAATCGTGTGCTTCGCAGACGATGCAGCGCTTCCTCGCAGATACGGAGGACGGCTTACAATGGCTACTGCAGGCGTTCAAAAGTGAAGCCGAAGAACTCAACATGAAGATCTCTATTACAAAAACTCAAAGTATGGTATATCTCGAGGGAGCCACGTCGATGCAAGCTGGTAGTTGATGACAAAATAATAGAGCAAGTTTCAGATTTCAGCTACTTGGGAATCAAAATATCGTCGTGGGGGAAACCTGGCGGGTGTTGTCAGGGAGCAGGTCATAAATCTGCCAGGGTAGCAGGCGCCTTGAAGTCGTTAATATGGCGAAACCAATTTATGACCAGCCAATGTAAGGTCAGAGTTTACAAAACTTGCGTACGCCCGATCATGATATATGCGGTTGAGACCAGAGCCGACACATCCGAAACAAAGAGGATGATGCGTTCTAATGAGATGAGGACCTTAAGAGCCATAACAGGTAATACCTTGAGAGATCACAGGAGGAGTGAGGACATCCGAGAGGAGTGTGGGATATTGGATGTGGTGAGATGGTCACGTACAAGAAGGTACTGGAACGAACATGTTTCCAGAATGGGCGATGCGAGACTTGCCAAGATTGCACGGAATGGCAAGCCAGCTACTGGAAGACCACCAGGACGCTCTCCGAAGAGATGGAAGGATATCTGGTCATCAGCTTCTCAAGAGATTAGGTGAGTGGGTAAACAAGCCTTTGGCTTTCGAAAAGATGAAGAAGAAGAAGAAGAGAATTGAACAAGCTAGAAAGGCATTTATGAACATGAAACAGTCATTTACAAGATCCGAGATATGACTGGATTTCCGAATGCGTATGATGAGATGCTATGTGTTTTCCATTCTGTTGTATGGATGTGAAGGATGGACCCTCCTACTGCCGAGAAGAGATTGCAAGCATCCGAGATGTACCTTAACAGACGCATATTGCGGATATTATGGGTGCAAAAAAAAGTAAACCACGTGAACTTCTCATTAACATCAAAGAAAAAAAGAGCCGCATGTAATAAAGGATGCAAAACATGAGATATTGAGATAGAGAGTGGGTAAAACACAGAGCAAAGGATCAGTTGGAAGAAGACTAAATTCCTACTTCCACCGTTCCACCGTCATTTTCAGAGCAGCAACTTTTAAGATTATTATTGCCAGATGGATCGCCAACCTTCGTTAGGAAACGACGTACCAAGAAGTAGAAGTTATGCTTAGGCAACATTACCTGAATGTTTAGTGTGCCAGCATCTTTAGTCACTGTAGGTGCAGCGCTCAGCTTAACAGGATCTATGATATTGATTAATTTAGTTATAGTTTCATCGCCAAGAATATCGACGCACATCAGTTGATTAATTTCAGTTCCGGGAGGCTTACAAATCACAGTGTCGGAGCCTTGAACATTGTACCTGAACAGAAAGTGCACATCAGATTGCGGTGAATGGCGCTGTATATGCGTTTTTCAACTTACATCACAGCCTTTGTGTCATTGTTGGCAGTTATTGGTCGTGGTTGAATTTCCGTTCGTTTTTCAACTACGATTTGACTCTTTGTTGGAGACGATATGCTAAATGTGTCCGAAACGGAAAATATTGGGCTGCATGGGAACTTACTCTGAAACAGATACGGCAAATGAAAAAACTTAAAAGTAAATAATGTATAAGGAGACTTACGCCGGAGTTGTGTTTGAATTGGGAGAATTCGGGACCGTTGTCAGTAGCATAGGCGTAATTCGTCGCTTACCAGACGACAGCCTGGTTTCAACCTTAAAAAATCAACCTTATACGCCTGGATTTTGATCGCAAAACTAATGTTACCTGTTTATTAACCGGAACCAAAATACTTTGGTTTAAATTGGGGCTTTCATAGCAGACATCTTGGGCCCTGGGTGGTTCTTTAATTTCAGGTGGATCAACAGTAATAGCTTCAGTCTTTTTGTTCATCTCTTCGATGGCCGATAACAGTTCTGGATCCTCCACTATTTGTGAACTACTGAAATTCAAGCTCCAACTGCTTTGTAAAGACTTGTGATAGACCCGTTCATACAAAGCATTCTGGAATACACATCGATTATTAGCAATGAGTAATTTTTCAGTTCAATTCTTACTTTCTCCTCCATACTGAGTGGTACTCCGATTTCAGCCTGTTCAAACACCACACAGCCTACAGTCCCATCCCATGAACAAGCCAATAGAAAGTCGCCTCTACTGCTCCATGAGATGTCTAGAACACTATCATCAAAAAAGTCTTTGATGACTACTAGTGGTCTTTTCAATGATGTCAACCAAACACTTATGGACCGATCTCTCGAGCCAATTGCACAACAACAATACTGGGTGGACTTCTTAGGACTATCCTGGGATGGTTTCTTTAAAATGTTCGAGTTGAAACGCTGAAAGAGAATAGCTAATATCCGTACTGAATGCTAAGGTTTGAAAAATGCTCACCACACAAGTAACCGCTTTACGATGTCCTACAAAGTCCTTATCTTGCTTCCATCCCTCTCGTTCAATAATTTGAGCGGTTGGGGCCTCCTCCATTCATTGCATGGGCCGATACAAGATATTGCCCGTCTGGCGACCACGAACACCTTTAGGACAACCTTGTGATTGAACAGTGAAGACATTAATATTTTCGCCAATTTACCGTAGAACATGCGTCGTTGCTGAGCAGTCTTGGAAGGGATCAGTAACCACTTCCTGCGGATTCCAGTCAGAAGTTCTCCATATACGAAGCGACTTATCATCTGATTGACTAGCCAAGTATTTGCCTACTGGATCCCATGTTACACCCTAAAACACCAGCACTTTATCAAGTTTGATTCGCATTTTTCAACTGGATTAATTACTTTCACCATTCCAGTGTGGTTTTTCAGAACGGCTATTTTTTCGGGAAACTTATGAGCATTCCATACAATTACACTGTTATCAACGCTGCCAGATGCCAACCTATAATGTGGGTTGATTTATGATCTAAATTCCATTTGCTGGAAGTGTACTTGAAACAGTACTTGTGTAATTGAAAATATTGTAAAAATACGAGCAAGATTAAGTATATTATTTAATAATATAATATCATGTATATTATTTAAGTAGTAGTAAACATCTTTATTTTTAAAAAGGCTATCGACCTATCGGTCTTTCTGCCCTTGTTTAGTACATATAGTCTTAATCTAAATAAAAAAAACAAAGATAAAATTCTCTTATTCTGTGTTAACAATTTAATTCAATAAAGTTTCTAATTCTAATGACAAGAAAAAAATATTTTATTGTCCAGTACTCAGTTGCGTTTGTAAGTGTTCGAGTAGCGTTGATGTAGGGAAACGGAAGCAGGATTGTCTGGTTGGTCTTGTAAGACAAAGGGGATTCAGTATGGTCCAATTGTAGGGGTTGTTTGTCCATTTTGTCTGTAGATGTATGAGTCTTTCCGAAATCTTTTTCATGTTTGTACGTTCGTATAGTAGGTGGGTGGAGGAGTTGTGTAGTGGGTTTTGGGGGTGTCTTATTCGTGTTATTAGTCTTAGTGCAATTTGTTCTGTTGTTTGTATATAACATTTTGTCCTCTCTGTTCCGTTGGTCATGAATATATGTTCATAGCACAAGAGGGGTCTGCAGATCGCTTTGTATATTTTTGTCGCGGTATTTGTACTAATTCCTTTGTCTTTGTATGTTAGTGAGCGAAAGTGTTTTGTTCTTTTTATTGTTTCTGTTCTGATGTTTCGTATGTGTTTAGTAAATTTAAGTTTCTGGTCAATTGTAATTCCAAGGTATTTTACGTCGTTTTTTGGTTGTGTCGTTTGGCCGTCTGCAGTCATTGTAGGGAGAGTCAGCGTTGAGTCTGTGGTTTGTGAGCAGTAGTTGGTTTTTTTGACGCGTTTGGTGTTAGTCTCCATTTATAAAACCATGCCATTGTGTTGTTTGTTAGTGTTGGAGTCTTTGAGCTGCTCTCTCAGTAGTTTTGTCATGTACAATAAGTGCCGTGTCGTCTGCGTATTGTAATATGTATGCCGATCTGTCGATTTGATTTTTGTCTGGTAAGTTGTAATTGTATATGTCATGGCAGTATATATTGTAGAGAACGGTGAGAGCGGGGATCCTTGAGGGAGCCCTTGTTCAAGGGAAAAAGAAATGACAGTGTTTTGTCAATTCGTACTTGTAGTTGTCTGTTCTCTAGTAAGTTCTTTATGGTGTGTAGTAGATATGTTGGTGCGTGTAGTTTGTATAGTAAGCCTCTATAGTAAGCCTCTATGCCAGACACTATCAAAAGCTTTGTTAATGTCCATAAACAGGCAAGCTGCCTTTCTGTCAGTTAGGGTGTGTAGTTTGTATATTGTTAGTCAGAGTGAAGAGTGGATGAATAGTCGAGTGCTGATGTTTGAATCCGAACTGATACGATGGTATGTACTTTCCGACCAGTTTTCCCAGTCGCTGCCTTATTATGTACTCAAAAACCTTGCTAAGTTGCGGGGTAGCAGTGTAATTGGTCTGTAATTGCTTCGGCTTGTGTATTGTCCCAATCCATTTTTCGGTATGGGGATTATTAAGCCGTTTTTTCATGTTTTTGGAATTTTGTTATTTGTGATGCAGTTGTTCAATTCAGTTCAGATCAGTTTGTGTGTTTCTTGAGTTAGGCTTTTCAGGAGTTTTGCCTTTATTTTATCTTTTTCCCGGTGCTGTGTTTTTGATATGCGCTAGGGCTTCATCGTACTCCGTGTCTGTGATCTGTTTGTATGTATAGTTTGGTGAGCTGTTGAAATAGTTCAAGTACCAGTCGCTGATCAAGTTCCAGTTGTCATTGTCGAAGTTAGGGTTTGTCGATATGCTGAAGGCCCCTGATAGTGTCTGGCGAACGCGTCAGCTTTCTCTTTGTCTGTGTACCGTTCTATTCCGTTTTCATCAACTGTGTCAGTAGTGTTAGTTTTTTGTATTGCGCTAGTTTCTTAATTTTTCGCCAGTATGTTTTGCCTTTGTCTTTTTGTATTTCTTTACATGTTTCTAGCCATTTGTCTTGTCGGTACTGTCCAATCAAGGTTTTAATGTTTCTGTTGAGTTGGTTCAGTGGTCTTTTTTAGGTCATTATTTTGAGTGTTTGTATATAGTCTGTACAGTTCTCTCTTTGTTTTAAGAGTCTCAGTATGAATTGGGTAGTGTATGTCGGTAGATAAGCATTTTTTATATCCGGGCTAAATTTTCCTATGGCTAGTGAAAGTTGTTGTTGTATGGTTTCTATTGAAATGGGCTGTGCTTCACGTCTATGCTGGCTGACGTCTATGTCAGTCTTTGTTAGGTTTTAACTTTTTCTCTGTAGGAGGTGTACTGGAGGTAGGTTGCGTTGTTGTAAGTCTATGTTAAACGTAATAGCCAGGTGGTCGGATCCAAGTTCGTTGGTTAAGTTTATGTTGTTGATGGTGTTTGTTAAGTTTCTTGTGTGCAGTAGAACGTCTGGTGTTGAATCTGGATTTGCGGGCATCAGAAAAGTTGGGGTGTGCTGTTTTATATAGTCCGAATTTCGTAAAAATCTTTTAAGCTGTTTCGTTTTGTTTTAGATTAAAGTCGCCTATAATTATTGCATATTTATAGATGCTTGCTTTAGTGAATATGTTTTGTTTTAAGTTGGAGTGTGGGTGTATGTATGTCAGAAATATGTGTATCAGGTCATTTAGGTAGGGTATCGTAAAATGTATGCAGTCCTTCAGAGGGTGGTTGAGGAAGGATATATTATTTAATTTTGCATTTCCAGACACAAAAGATTTATTCGAAATACAGTGAAAGGTGTACTTGCGGACAGCTCTAATAACTGGACATCTCTCTTAACCGGGAATTTTTCTTCGAACCGAATTTCGTCATGGTTTTCAATGTAAATCACTTTTTATGAGCGGACATTCTATTAAACGGACGCGGACATGATATTTTTCTCATAAGGAATTAAGAAGCTCTTACAAGCGGACACGAAACGCTAGTAAGCGGCCGAGAAATAAATCCGTTCTCGAAAAAAGCCATTTTCAATCGGGGAATGCCTCCACATATTCGGCAATTCCCAGTTTTAAAATGTTTGGGGAGGACGTATTCAACGCGGATTTTTCTTTCGTTCATTACCAGACAAAACTTCATCATCAAAGATTATAATCCAGAAAATGAGCTGCCTTTGTCACACAGACTAGCTGGACTAATGCGCTATGCACACGCCTTAGGTGCAAGTGATCCAGAAGCAGAAGGATTTGTAAACATGGACCATATGGTGCAGACTGCAGAGGAAACCATCGGATATCATCCTGATACTAACCGCCCTTCCATGAGTAGCGACGATAGTGAATCAGAAGAAACGTTGACAATTGTACCTAATGCTGCACTCATAAAATGGTTTCATGAAGCCTTAAATGCAATTTTCCTTTTAAAAACATTTTCAAAAACGGTGATGTTATTGCGTTTCAACATCTTAAAACCCTTGAAACACATTTTTCGACATTGTATTATTGAACAAAATATAAAAAAAACGAGGTAAACAAGTCTTTAGAATATGTTAATAAACTGGCATTGAAAAATGTTATAAAACATATGAAAACAATAAAGAAGCGGAAAATAAATATTGCTTTTTAATTAAGTTCATATCTCTATGACGCGGACACCTCCCATAACCGGACATTTTTTGTGGAACCGTGACTGTCCGCTTATCGGAGCTTTCACTGTAGTCGACTGTTTAAACATTGTCTGAATGTTGCAGAGTTCGTTTCCAACATTGATTTTTTTCGTTTGTAGTTAGAAAGAATTTCAATAGTTACCAGCCGTCCATGCGGAGCCCAAGCCAAATCCAATACATCTCCATTATGGGAATTCAGAGTGTGAATGCACTTCCACGTTTCAACGTTCACTTTGCTGCTTCCAAAAATTGATGAACTTCCTTCACTGGTTAGTCTCCAGATCATCACTAGCTTGTCGTCGCTTCCCGAGGCCAAAAAGTGACCATTATTGCTCCATCTTACCACATTGACACACGCTGGGAACAAGACCCCCCGGTATAAAATTAAATCTTTGGGGCTTTGGTTCAATACTACCTAAATGATTGTCCATTTGACCAGCATTTTAGCAATTTTGGGATCGGGACTCAGCAGCCTCATTTATCACAGGGATTCACATTCCAAATTACTATCCTGCCCCCTGAGCCGCCTTGTCCCCCAGTAGCGAACCGATTTCCTTTCGGGTGCACGTCCACAGAGAAAATGGGTTTAGTGTCTGAAAGAAATCATCCCTTTAGTGTTTTATACTGCAACTTTTCCCATCAGACCATAGGCCCAGTGCGAAGCCCTATGATTATCAGCCGGCATAAAATGAATATTAATTAAATTACCTTCATGATTGAGCCAGGCGGGTTTGAAGAAAATCATTGTACAACGTTGGGTGATATGAAAATCGGATATTAATTAGGAAACGGCCTATTCCTAATCATAGCCGTTAAACTGCACAAACTTATTTTATAACAAGGGTTTACTTAACATAAAAATAAATAAATCTAACAAACTACAAGCCATGGGTTAGTTCCTTTGTTATCTTCTTTAATAACTGCCGCTGACAGCGTTCTTCTGCGGTTGGTTAACTTGCTACTGTTGATTACCCGCATGACGTCATTGTAGACAAACAATGGTTGACGTCAGTACTTCCATAGAAAACCTTCCATTTGAATATTTTGGCTTAAGAATGCTAAACAATTTTGAATATATAGATCGAATTTCATAGCGTCTTGGACTGAATTGATTTCACACAACATATTTATTAAATTATTATAATTACCATGCTCTACATTCCTTGCTTGTTTTTTAGTAGTAGTAGTAAACATCTTTATTTCTAAAAAAGGCTATCGACCTATCGGTCTTTCTGCCCTTGTTTAATACATGCAGTCTTAATCTAGATAAAAAACAAATATGAAAATTCTCCTTTTTTTGTTTTACTAATTAGGCGAAAAAAACAACTGTTAAAAATGCTTGGGATTAAATCAAGTACACAGAGTTGTAATAAAAAACTATATATATTTATTGAAACTAATCAATCAATGTCGAAGAACTCCTTGGACACCTCAGTAACTAATTTACCTTCCTCGTAGAACTTCCCACCTTCCAGGTAAATGGGTGTAAACTCCCTAGAAGCTAAACACACCCGCCTCTCTGTGATATGTTCCCTTAAAAATTCTGTGTTCGTAGTCGTATCTGCACCTCCGTACATAACTAGCAGCGAATTTTTCGGCATGGGCACAAGAACAGTATCTTCTACACATGCTTCCACACCTTCATCACTTCTGTTCGCCTCAAGCTTAACACAATTTCCCACTACTTTTGGATAAGTTTCAACTAGATCCAAATTATATCTTGTGGGATACTGATTTGGTGTGAGTGTTAGCACTGAATCACTTAACAGATTCACTGTAACAATCCGTTCTCCCCAGACCCAACAGTCGTCCACATGCGGATCGATTGAAGAGCCTCTGGCTGGGTCGTACTCCAACGAACACTGTTCGATGGTCTGGAAGCCTTGCAGAATGGGAACAGCCTCGAATTTTTCCTGTACAAACCTGGTGAACTTTGGAAATCCTTGGAAGTTTCCCAGCCGTAATTTGCGGGCCTTAAAATTGCATTTAGGGCCGAAATTCTGCTTTCTTCTGCCACTCTGGGGACAAGTCCCAGGCCATCGAGTCAGATACCTTGCATTAGCTGATCATGTTCACTGTCGCTCAGGAAATTCATCTCAATGTAAACTCCCTTCATACCTCGTAGGGCGTTCCCTCGTGATTGGGATGGGATTTATACGAATTTACGCTCTTTCCTGGATAGCAAAGGTTGCAAAAAGGACAGTATACTTGCTTGATTTGAGTGCCATTCTTGATATTTTCTTTGTCAAGCGATATGCCGAAAAGGGCTTCACAATTAAGGCATGTTCTACTACAACCCTTGCAACCACAAGGGCAGGCGTAGTATTCATTTTTAGCACAAATTTACTGTAGAACTTCTTACAAACTATTGCAAACTTTTATTTACTACTTATTTTAAGGTTAGAGGAAATTGTCTCAGTGACATCCCTGGTTTTGCTTCGGACACTTGATAAGCTATGGCAACATTGGAAATTAGGCTGAGAACAGCAACAAATTAATTGGGATGAATAAACAGAAAATTCCAGAGGGCATTTACTCGTTAAAACTTCGGAAATTATCTATTAAATCCGGCGTTATTCACCTCTGATGACTCTAACTCCTGAGCAAGAGATTCCGTCTAGAAGAAAATTTTCAAATTTCTCAAGATGAACTACGCTCTAGCTCTGCGAACCGGACGAAGACTTAGAGCCCCAATGTATTTCTCACAGAGAAGTAGTCAAATGTTTCGAGATATGCACAAAATGGGCTTTGGAAAATTCTGAATCGGAACAGCATATTTTAACTTTAACAGAAATGAAAAAAACGAGTTTGTAAGGCAGAGCCAAGAGATACTAAACCAACTAAAATCACAATTTTTTTACATCAATTTAGACTTACACATGTATTATGTATGTATAAAATATAAGCCATTTTATATATGTATAGTTATTCTTTTAATGTATACATACTTTTACCTACGAAATTTTCAATTTAGCTAATAAAATTTGAAATAAAAATAAAGTAATTTAATTACAGTAACAAAAAAAAATTTCGTAAATCCGAACAATTGAAAATTTCGAATTTGCCCTTGCAATAATTAGTTCGGATTACTCAGATTAAAGTGCACTTGAAATAGAGCCTTCAAAACATATTTGAAAAAATATTGTACAAAACATTTGGACCTTACTCTTCTAATTCATAACATTCACAAATTTTGCTTAAACTGCTAAGCTATCACCAAAATAGTCTAAAAATCACATTTCGTAAACGTACAGCATTCAGCTGTAAGCCATTATCGGGGCTTGGTTTCATGCAGAATATATTGGGAGGTAAAAGCATAATTAAAAATGTAGAAAAATAAATTCAACATAATAAAGGGCACATTGTACATATAGGTATAATGGCTTGCAGATGAGCTGCTTGTAAAATTTGAATATATTTGAATAAATGTAATTTTAAGCTTTAAATGTTCTAACTACTCTCACTACGAATCGTCGACAGATGGGACATTCGGCCAATTTTTGCCACATTCAATGCATGTCGTGATGTGGCCACATTCCAGTAAAACACAATCTAAGGGCGCATCCATGCAGAGCTTGCACAATTCGTCTAATGGCACATTATCTGGGATATTCTTATGCTTTTTATTGTCCTCCCAAAGTGCTTGAGCGCGTTCTAGCAACTCATCTACAATATTCAAATTAACTACAGCTGAAAGTAACGCAAGAACAATAATGACCTTTTTCAATGCAACCCTTAAACTCCACTCTGTTGAATGTTAGGGAGAATTTTTAATTGCTTCGAAGACAGTTCTTTCAGCTCCTCCACGTTATTGAAGTCTTCAAGTTTTGGACGCCTCTGGCCTATAGGACTTGCTTCGGGAGTAAACTCAACGGTTTGGGGAATATGTGAGGTAGTTGGCCAGTCACCCGATTCTTCATTTGGCGGAGCAGAAGGTTCCGTGTGTACATCTATGCCCGAATAACTGGGCACAGTCCCCTGTTTGTGCGTATACTGGGGCACTACTTGATGTGGGCTGATGTGCTGCCGGACTTGATCTATTCCCCTGATTAGTGCTAGGCTTAGGCCCGCTTCTGGTGTCCTGAAATCACGGATTCCAAGTTACTGATAAGTCCGTTCAATGGCCGCAGTTGGTCCCCAAAGTTGGCCGTCAATTTGTCTACGCCCGTCCTTTGCCTCTCAGGGATACATTTATTGCACAACAGATCAACCATCTCTTTTTTCTCGACCACCCCGTAAGTGGACACATTATTCTTATTCAAATAATCTCTGAGATCCTTCGATTCAGTTCCATTAACTTAACTCGATCCGGGGGCCTTTTAATTAAACTAAACACACATCGCAATATAATACACCGTCTTTCCGTTTCAAGCACTTGTTACAATACTTGTCTTCACATTCTCCACATCGGATCTTCCAGTTGAACAAGGTAAAGTCGGACTTGCATTTTGTACAAGGCATTCTCTAAGAGCTAGATTAATATAATAATAAAATCCTAAATCAACATAACATTTGTTTGCAAATGACAACGAAACAGTGGGTGGGTCAATTGTCAATCGGTCAGAACCGTCAGTTACGTGCAAAATAAAAGTGACAACGCCGTTTAAGAGGCTCAAATCCAGTAAGCACCCGGACGTCCAATGAGGTGATTATCACGTAATATTGTTCTGAGATTTGCAGATGGGACATTTTGGTTGCTGATACTGGTCCATGAGACGTGATTCTTGGTCTTAGGCCTTACCAAAGTTTTCCGCCAAAAAATGCGAATATTGGCTAATAAAAAAGTTAGTTTGCTGGAAGAGATTGTATAAATAATTTAACTAATCTTCTTAAAACCTATTTGATAGTTTGTCCAGCGAGTTTTACGTCTGATAGTCTTTTATAAGTGTTCTAATCAGAGGGTTTTGGTTGCATTATTAATTTTGTTCTTTCTGCCTTAGTCTTTATTTCTACTTTACTATCTCAGCGCTCTTTGATCGCTGCCTGTATCTACATAGTCTATATTCAAATCTGTTACGTTTCTTATAATATTTTTCCTATTTACCAATACGAATCAAGACTTTGCTATGTCCACCGTCTGCTCTGGTTTTGAAAATAAAGACTTTATAAAGAACCAAGCTTTTTTTGTAAGAATTCTACTAGTATTTCTCAAAGAACATTTCTTAGTAGTGTTTTTCGAACGCTGTTTTCGACCACTTTTCCTTCACTAAACTTTAATAAGTATGATTGGATCGCGGGTTTGGGATAGGATTAAAAACTTCCTTATTCTCTAAAAACCTCTACGTTTCGATCTTTTATCCGGGTCTTTCTTTATCTATCTACCTCTATTTCTAGGCTTGAGATAGACTTATCGAATAAAGGGTTGAAACGTCGGCCATTTTTAGAGAATAAAAGGAGTTTTTTTTATCCAAGTCCAAACATACCTACTTATTAAGTTTTGAACGTTTTGCGACGTCGGATACATCGTTTATGGACGTCATTTCATTGTGGTATATTGCGTGATGTTCACGTCGATACGACGTGACTAGAAAAACTAAAACGCCATTTCGCTCTCTATCTGGCAATGAAAACTAGAGCTTCGTGTCTCAACCGGTTCTCTAGATACGGACCAACGAATAAGAGCGGTTCAGAAGACTCGCAATAATTTTGAATTTTTGCATTTTGCGTGAAAACTAGAAACATTTCTTATATGATGTTTGGTACAAAAACGTACCCAATTTCAAGATTCTATTTGGCAATGAAAACTAGAGCTTCGTGGTTCAGTCTGTTCTCTAGATATGAGCCAATAAGAGTGGTTCAGAAGACTCGTATTCATTTCGGATTTTTGCATTTTGCGTGAAGACTATAAACATTTTTTAGACGTAAAAGAACGTAATTTAACGTTCTATCTGGGAATGAAAACTAGGGCTTCATAGCTAAACCGGTTCTCTAGATACGTGCCAACGAATAAGAGTGGTTCGGAAGACTCACATTCATTTTGAATTATTGTATTTACGTGGAAAAAGTACCCAATTTAATGCCCTATCTGGCAATGAAACTTGAGCTCAAGATTCTGGTTCTCTAATCCATTAGGTTATTGTTCTTCATATGTAAGTTTTTGCTGTGTTTTTAAACACATACAGTGTTTCCAGTATAAAATGATGTACATGGGGATATTGGAAACCGTTAAAGATACAGAGTGGACCAAATGGGGAAAAAGTTGCGCAATCAAGTGCCTATTAATAATCTGTCATCAACTTCTTTGAACTCGGAATAGCAACGGATATACTGGGAAAAAAAGAAAAAATGCGTTTTATAAAATCCTTTATATCGTTTTTATTATAAAAGATACAATACGAAATTTTCAGGGTGGGGGTAAGGAAATGAGTGTGAATTTGAAAAATAAAGTAAAAAATAATGTAGGCCCACTATGTTCAATGAGGCCGAAGTCAACTTTTGTTTTTCTTATGGGCGCCATATTGAATTTCTGCATTTCTAAATTCCCCTTTAAATATGCTCTTCAACCATGTATAACATGTTATGTTCGGGTCAAGATAAATAATTCAAATTAACAAAATTAAGATTTTATGGTAGTAGGCATTGATATTTCTCTTCAATTTCCCCATAGTGACGTTCGTTGTCTGTTTAATTACCTAGGTAACTGTCAAAGTAGAATTTATTGTCATTGTCAAGTGTTTGTAATTAATTGTGTTTCAAAATGAATCACTTTTCAAATTATGAAAAATACGATATGTTGGAGTGTTTTATTCTCTGTCGTCGAAATAAAGCGAAAGCTGAAGAAATGTATTTAAATAAATATTTGTTTTGTATTTTTCCTGACTGTACTTAATTCATTCCAATGTATTCCTGGGTTTCAGTCAATTTTATTGTTTATTATTTAAAATGTTACAAATACGTTTCGGTGTCTTTATCCACCATCATCAGTTTGTCTAAAATATCCATTTTACATTTATTATCAATTCAAATTAAAAAAACTTTCACAGAATTAACATATTAAAATTCAAATCACACACATATTAACAAGTACAATTTGGGACCTTGGTCCTCAGGTGATGAGTCAGGATAAACATGTTCGGGAAAAGATTAGAATCTATTGTTTAGAGATCTAAATTTGACTTACATGTTTAGATGTTTCTTTCTTTACATTTGGTTGGATATGAATTACCTATTTTATTCGATATCGAGCGAGTGCCCGAACAAACCTTTTTATATTTCGCCTTTTCTTTGCATTCTTGGAATTGCTCTGCAATCTTCAATATCTGCTGTTTAATTTTTATTTACCAGGTCCATTCAATTCATGCATGCGATCATTTAATTAGCGCATGATACACCGAGCTAAGATTGTCTGTATCTGATCTGAAGTTTATTGTATTCTGATGTTTCTTAATTTGTATAATTTCATGGATTCTTCTCTTATTACAGTTTTCCTCATTGATCAATATTTGTGTGTTATCGAAATCAAAATCATGCAACTTTTGTTGTGCATGTTGGTGCTAATGCTGTTGCATTTTCGCTGACCTTTCTTAAAGCTATACTTATGTTCGTATATTCTTTTCTTTAAATATTGCCCTGTTTGTCCTATATATGTGTTGTCACAGTCCAAACAATCAATCTTGTATATTACGTTAGGTGTGTCCAACTTATCGCTTCTAGGCTTAAATTTTGTAAAAACACTCTTTTGCTAAGTTGTTTTTAGTTTTCTCCGCTATGGTAATATTATGCGGTCTTAAAACATTTTTTATTTTTGTGTTGATTTCTGGTATGTGTGGTAATGATACATACTTGATTTCACCCTCTTTCTTTCTTTTTTATATTATTATGTTGTTCCCCTTTATTTGTATTGTATATTTTGTTATTCTTCGTTTATAATTGGTTCGAAGAATTCTTTGGGATAGTTGTTCATTATTAGTACCTTTTTTATTTTTTCAATATTTTTTGTCTGTATCCACAATGGTGATAATTTTATCACATTGTGTATTGAATTTTTTGGTTTGGCAGGCACATTATGCAGTCATCCACGTATCTTTTAAAAATTCACATTTAAAGTCCAAATCAGGTATTAGTTTTTCTTCCAGACTTTCCATTACAAGGTTTGCAATTGTAGCTACTCATAGCCCCATAGCTACTCCATATATTTGCCAATAGAAATTGTCCTCGTACCGGAAGTACGTTGACTTAAGGCACAGCTCTACCGCCCCAATAAATTCACCTTCGGGCAATGATGTATATTCCCCTAATTTCAGACCATTTATTTTTTATGCATGTATTGAGTAATCTACCGGGACGTTTGTGTATAGCGATACTACATCAAGCGATATTAGGCGATGGTTTCTTAGGTATCTTCTGTTTTTTTATAAATTCGCAGAAGCTCCATGAGTCTCTAATGTGATATTGTTGAATCTAATGAAAACATTTTATTTATTTTATACACATATCTTAAAAAATATACTTGTCGTTGACAAAGAAACACATTTTGCCATAATAATAGTTTAAAAAAAACAAAGCAAACGTGTTAAATGGGTTGAAATATGCTATACAGTACTTACTTATAGGAAAGGGTGATTTAAAAATTTAACAGAAACCGTCTGCTTAATCAATAGTAAATACATATACATACAATAGTCTTATCCTAACTATTTACATAAATCGACCTTTTATCACACATGTATTAAGGCGTTTAAACGTGTACTTGCGCGTTGCTACATATACTTAAAGAATACTTGATTAAGCCTCAGTATGTTCAGGAAAATTTATCAAAACATTTTATTTATAATATACTTTTCTTTGAATAGTCTTTTTTTATACAGAAGCGTAACGATTTTCGCTGTGCTCTAGAAGGTTCAAACCACTTCAAAGATCAGTATATAATATCGCAAAATTATAGTAATTTATTTTATACAAGGTGTCTCAAATGTTCATATAAAAACTTTAATATGTCTTCTACACTGCTAGTTGAACTAAATATACTTATTTAAACGATGCTAATTCAGTGCTTGATTTACAGTAAAACTCGAAATTAATTAATATACAGGGTGATGCTCTGTTGATATCTGCCGAAACGCGATAGAACAGGTAAGTTGCTCATTTTCATAATGAAGTTTGTAACTTATTTTCAATTCCAAAGTCCAAGTACAACTAATCCAACCTCTCGAACAATTTCGAAACGTTTTTGAGTCTTGTCGTAACTCAATATCGTCCACAGTGGGGGTTTGAGGTACATGAAGAAATTTTTAAATTCGGATGCGTGCACACTTCTGGTTAAAAATTCAAAACTTGCGAACTGCTACAGATTTAAAAAGGGTGCATTTTTGGAAATTTGTAGAAAAAGCCTTAGTTATCAAGCGTCAAAAAGCACAATCGTTTTTGGCTTTCGTTTAGTTTCTGCAATTTTTTAAATTTCGGATCTAATTTTTTAAATGCACCAAATGTGCGCGCTTGCAGTGAAAAAATCACCACTCGCAAACGTGAACAGATTTAAGGTTGCAGTTTTGGCATGCGTAGGAAAAGGTTTAGATACTAAATCCAATAATTTTCTATCGATTTGGAGTCTTCGTGCAGTTTCTGTAAATTTTAGAAATTCTAGTGTAATTCAGGAAAGAGCTTTAAACGTGCACGCTTCCGGTGCACTCTCAGATGTAAGGCAATGTTTTTGGGAATTTGTAGAAGAAGCTCATTTATTGAGTGAAAAAAAATCAATGGATTCGAAGGGTGCGGTCAGTTTCTTCAAATTTTTCGAGTTCCGATGTAATTTAAAAAATGCACTAAATGTACCCGCTGCAGTTCAAAATTCACTACTCGCAAACTTGAACAGATTGGGGACGTGTTGAAAAAGGTTAGCATTATGAAATCCAGAACTTTTCCATCGATTTAGAGTTTTTCGTTCAGTTTTGTAAAATTTTCAAATTCCGTTGTAATTCAGAAAATGCAGTCATAAACGTGCTCACATCCTGGTTTAAAATTCAAAAACTTGCAAACTACCGAGAGATTAAGGCTCAATTTTTGACAATTTGTAGAAGAAGCGCTAGCTATAGCGTCAAAAAGTTTCATCGATATCGAGCTTCCATTCAGTCATTTCTACATTTTTAAAATGCCGATGTAATGTGGAAAAATGCAGCAATTGTGCGCGCTTGTAGTAAAAATAATTCACCACTCCAAACGTGAACAGATTAAAGGTTGCAATTTGGGCATTTGTAGGGAAAAGGATTAGTCAATCAATCCACAAATGTTACAATCGAATTAGAGATTTCGTTCATTTCTGTAAGTTTTTGAAATTCCAATGTAATTTAGAAAAGAGCTTTAAACATAGGCAGGCGTCTGTTG
The DNA here is from genome assembly GCA_024550625.1 of Dendroctonus valens. Lineage (NCBI taxonomy): Eukaryota > Metazoa > Arthropoda > Insecta > Coleoptera > Curculionidae > Dendroctonus > Dendroctonus valens. Next base: position 1,991,871 of record JAJTJO010000010.1, read on the forward strand.
GTTAATAAAATTTACAACTTGTAAACTACCAGAGATTTAAAACTGCATTTTCCACTGTACTTGACAAGATTTTTTCAAAAAAAAGAGCTGTTTTTTCATTATTTAAATAAGCTAACTTTTACTATTCAAATGCATTCCGAGAGTTTCTCATTGTTCATTTCTCTTAGAATGGGTTTGTTCGTCCAAATCGAACTATTATCAACTCGTTACTGCATTGTTGGACAACAAGTTCGTCATAGGCTTTTCCATTGCGGTTTTTGGGCTTAAATGACACGCAAGAGCTAAAAATAAGCAAATCTCCTTTTTTTACAATTGAAAAACACCCTATCTAGCACCAAACGTGATAATCACATGAAAAGGTTGCCAAAGTCACCAATTATGACCAAATATTACGTCATAATCATGTGATCCGACGTCATTTTTAAAAACTGACGTTTAAAGGTGTCATTTGTAAACGTAAGTCAAAAGTAAAGAAGAAACGTCAAAGACGTTATATAGAAAGCCGTTAGATGACAAGTGTCAAACTTTATTAGAAAGTTACTCAAAAATGAACTTACTAAAACCAGGTAAGCATTTAGAAAAATTAATTTAACTCATAATGATTAGTTGGAAAGAGAAATAATGAAAATAAAAATGCGTTTTTGGTATAAAATCGATGGAAATAATGGAAAGATCTTTAACCAATTTTTTACAGCGTCGCCATTATCTAAATTCGCAACTTTACCTTTGTCATTGGTTTGGTCAAATTAATGGTAATATAATAAAATGAAACCACTAAAAGCTCAGCTTTACATTTAAGTTGAATTTTATTTTTAAAGTTTTTATTTAATTTTATTTTATTTTTAAAGTTGAATTTTATGACAAAAATGCAATAAAAATGTATAAGTAAAAAAGACACACATTATCTTCTTATTTTGCAATAAGTTCAATTCTCAAAATATAGAAAACCGTTGCCCCAAAAAGAAAAGTGCCCAGCTTAATGTACAGAGTGTCCCGTAAGCACCTGATCGAAAGGGTAGTGGGTTTTCCTAACTTTGATTAAGAAAAAATTAGTGGCTCTTTGCTTTGATGGCCAAAGTTTTCTAAATAATTAAATTTTTTAAATTTCGTAGAAAGCGAATTATAACTAAACAAAATTTGCCTGCAAGAACAAACAGTTTAAGTTAATAAAACCATAACTCATGAAATAATCCAGAAATTTCAATCGAAGAATTCAACTATATACATACAAAAAACTACGTCTTTCTTAAGTTCATCTATAATTATTTTTTGTATGAAAAGCGGGTTTTACAAAATGCAGAAAAAGCAAAGATTTAAATAAGACATCAAAAAAACACGAAAGTGCAGCTCCCAGATAAAGTTTCTAAAAACACTCAAAATACGAGTTTTACTTGGAAACAAATTTAGAAAAAGTTTCATTAAATTCCATCGTAACATCTTCTTGCCTTTTTTTGTGTTTCCTTCTGAGCCAAATACTATCGCAGTTTTTTAAAACACGCTACACTTTTGATCGTGTGTTTTCGGGCGAAACTCTCCGCACTAGGCATGAGTAACACTGTGTTGAGTTGAGATTTTGAGTTGTTGCTGCATTGTGAGTTAAGTGCTGTAACATTAAAAGCTGTACGAGACCCGAAATTGGATTAATTTTACCTCCTAAACCACCTAAAAAAAGTCCATCGCATTTTTCATGAGTAACGTTTTTTTTAACAAGTAGATGACCGTAACGGAACTGCACCGGTGAGTTACTGCCGGTGAGTTGAGTTGGCGCACCAAGCCATTTTCGCAGCAGTGCGCCAACTCGTGAAAATTCACTGAGTTACCCATGCCTACTCCGCACATTTGTGTATATTAATAATTTACAGTCATTATAAATATTTCAACTAATTTCTTAAGTACATTTACTGGCTACGTTCAAAGTATGTATATCTACAAACTGTTATTTATATTCGCCGGCTTACTTTTATCTTTTGCTTCTTACTTTATGATAAAATATACTTAGATATGTTGTGCCCACTATTCCCTTTTAATTTTTTTCTCAAGAGCCTCACTATAAAGCATTTCCGAAGACGTCAAAATTATACAGGGTGACCCAAAGCTAAGTCGAATAAGTTCTCCAGCATGGTGTACGTGGAAAATAGAATAAATTATTTTATCGCAATTGTTTTTTAGGCCACACACACAAGAAAGTGCTTTTAGGCATCAGCTATAGTAGCAAAGGGATAAGAGAAAAATTGTATCGAAACCAGTTTAATCATGGACTCGTATTTTTCATTATAAAGTGACAATTTTTTCTAAAACGGCTCAGAAGTGAGACAGAAACCATGGCCCATAAAATGGTATTTTTATCAATATCGTAACCCAAAAACTTGACTGACACCAGAAAAAACATTATATTTGATAGCCCAGTTCGAAAAGCTAAGATTAACTGAAGAGAACAGTTAGCCTTAGTTTGAAGCTCAAATCTCAGCTGTTTTAAAGGAAAAAGGAATTTTATGATGAGAAACAGTTCGTCAGGAATACTGTTTTCATGATCCAGGCCCATAGAAAATAAATTGTTATTTCATAACACAGTTCGAAAGGCCATTGTTTTCTACCAAAGCCTTAGTACAGCCAAGCCATTATAGAGAACATGACCTTTTAATAAAAAACAGTCCTCTATGGCATTTCATGTTTCAAAAAAGTCCTACTAAGAACTACTGTTTCCATAGTCCTTAACAGACTGTTCTCACCACAAAATGCAATTTTTCTCGAAAATAGCTGATATTAGAGCTGGGGATACATTTTTGTGTAGGAAACAATGACATTTCCAGGTGTGCCATCTAATTGCCCTTTTCGTCGTAGAAGTTAGGGGCCAAATTATCTCACTCAGCCTCAAAATTTACACCATTCTTCTGCTTCAAGTAGCACTACAATCCTATGTGGGGCTTGGCTGCAAGCACAATTTGCCTCCATCGACTTCTATCTAGCATTGTTTCCTGTTCATTTCAATGCCCGTCTTCCGCATATCCGATAGAACATTGTCCCTCCATCTCCTTTTAGGTCTTCCCGGTGGTCTTCTGCTCGTCGGTGCTTCCTGCCATGCAATCTTCAACATTCTGTCATCCGGTGTTTTGTATATGTGTCCTGCCCATCTCAGTCTTTGTGACTTTGCTTCTCACACATATCTCCCTGGTACAAGTAAGTTTATCCGTGCCCATTTAGCATGGGGAATAAGTCAGCCTACCTCCTCGTGGTATTCCCTGAGAACGACCGTGCGTAAGACTTGCGAGCAGCATGGTCGGCCAAATGGAAACAAGCCCGAGGGGGTTGCGGCAATTGAACAAGCGTGCTGAGCTGCGTCCCAGACGCCCATATCCGCAATAACGGTAGAAGAGGTGTGGAAGAGGTTGCTTGTGTAGCGGAAGATAGCGGAGATGTTGTGGGTTTATATGGGATGGGTAGGTACTGCCCATCCCTGGTTGACAGTCAGGGGATTTGCAGAGGGATATTCAAGTGGTCAGGGATTGATTGATTGAGCCATGGTGTCGAGGTTTGAAATGGAAAGGCGTACTATAAGGGGAGTTAACGTAATTGGACTGTTTGAGGAGTCAAGTGGTTTTTAGTGTTTTTGGGTTGATGCGTGAGCAAGGTATTGTTCTGACCTTAGGCACGCCCGCAGCCAGTCACCCCGCCCATATTTTGGGAATTAACGGAGATGTAAAAGCCAGAAGGTAGAAAGATCGAGGATGAGAAAGCTCAGGGCTTACTGGTGCTCCCCATCCCCCCGCTAGTTGATTAGGAGGATGGTCCAAGGAACGGAGATTGGGTTCCGTGATAATCCTTTTTCAAGGTAGTAGTGTCCTGAACGGTTGGAGGTGTATGGACCTAAAGGCGAAAACCAGGCAGCAAAACAACAAAAACATTCTGCCGATATACATTAAGGGTGTGTTTAACGGGCCTTGTTGTCATAAAGTGATTTTTCAACACACCACATGCTGGAAAATGTCGGCATTTAAGTTTGAGTCACCCTATATA